>LPNX010586784.1:85161-168552 GCA_001517045.1 Pseudotsuga menziesii
AAGACATCATTCATCTAGACCCTCACACAGAGAACTGTTCATCGTGCAATTTAATCATTACTTACATAATTCCATAGTTTTGTACAGGTTTGGGTGGATTTCGATGCGCAATGTACGTAATAGAGGTCGAAAGTCAACAAGGAAGGTGCTTACATCGAAAGAAGCAGAAAATATTAAAGAAAAAAAGAGGGAAGATTCAAGAAATCGTCAGTATTGATTACATGAACAAATAGTTCCCATTCCCCCTCAACAGATATCTGACATAGAGGTTGAGGAAGATAATGCAACATTAAAGGAAGCTGGTTATACAGAAGTTGATATTATTGATACATTAGTAAATAGACAATCTTGTGAAGAGTTCAATAATTATGTTACTCCCAATGCAAATGTGACTCAGCAACAACCATGGTCGGTGGTTCAATCTCATAATCAAAGTTGTCAGCCTGTAGTGGATGTAAACGTCACTTCAGCATTTCAAACGGCAATAAAATTTTGCATCAAAATGAAAGAGAGCTCCTAAACGAATACAAGTGGATGAGAGCAAATTGACTTCCATGGAAGGTAAGGTGGCTAAACGCACTATCCTTCGTCATTGTTCTCAAATAATGAAACAATATTTTGATAACAAATCTGAAGCCGGTAAATGCCAATTGTTTTTAACTTTGCTTAAATCTAGAAATATGGCAACTCTTAGAAGAAATTTAGGAATAAGAACAATGAAGAATATCGAATCAAGTAATCACATTGTTAAATCTCTTGCTGCTGCATTCACATTGATTAGTAAAAAAACTCGTTCACAAGACTATAATGTGGCTCATCGTGTATTGGTTGAATCAATTGTATGTAGATCTACAAGACAACATCGTTTACTTAAATGCACATCACAAATTGTGCCTTTACATCCAAAGACACTTAAAAAATATTCAGTAAGAAGAGACAACCTTGATGTAGAGGGACAAATGGAAACATTATGCACATTTAGTAGTAGGTTGCCCCACAAAGACATGAAGTTAGTCGAAGCAGTGAAGGGCCTAGTGCAAACATTTTGGCATGATAACACTAGGCCTTCTTCTAACACGAAGGATGTGTTAAAACATCATAGGGGTTTTAGAAACAATGAACCTCATGTTAAACATTATCTTGACATGACACAAACTCAACTGTTTGAGATGTTTAAAGTTTCCCATGTATAGCTAAGGCTTGCACAAAGATCTTTTGAAAAATGCAAGCCTTGGTATGTTAGAATCAATACCATCTGGAACACTTGTTGTTTTAGATACCACATAGATTTTGACCTATATTACCATACATTTGCACATATACGTCATTTTTTGCATCCTAACCATGTGCAAGAATGCTCAAGTACAATACCGCCAATGTCATCCAAAGATTTCATCCATAGCATAATGTGTCCAAGGCAAGATGGGCAGACACATAAAACAATGTGTAGATGGTTCTTACAACAATTGTGGTGGGCTATGATTATGGTCTGATCGCATCCATGAAAGTGAAGATCAAGCATTCGGGAATGCAATTGTTGAGAAACAGAACTATCAGTATGAGGCATATCAGCTACATGATGGAAAAGAAAGCCGAAAGATTAAATTGGTGACTTCACAGGTAAATTGTTGAATATTGACATATTAATATTCATGTACACATTTTTTTATGTGGTTTATTGACATATTAATATTCATGTAGCAAGTGAGAGTATGTGATTTTATTCCATAGTTTTGTGGAAAGATCCAATAGTACATTCAACATGTTGATATGGCACGGTGGCAATATGAGCAATTCATAATATGCCAGGACACCTTCCCTCTCGGAACAATACTATCGGTGGTTGAATTTGCAGAAAATTACACCCTACAACCACAAAATGAAATACAAAGTCAATACTATAACTCAAAGCAGGTGAGCATAATGGTGCATATCACGTATCGACATGGGCCAGATGGCAATGAAGAGAAACGTGTGATACTGAAAGAAATTCACTTCTACATAAGTGACGATTAGACCCATGACATCCATTACATGCAACATTTCCTTAAATCATTCTATGATCATGTGATAGCTATGGATATACCATTTAATCGTCATTTCATTTGGTCAGATGGTTGTGCTGGACAGTTCAAGAATGCACATGTATTTGAATGGTTGTGTTTGTTGCACATAAAATCCAAGGTGCCACAAATATGGAAATACTTTGAAACTGGTCATGGAAAAGGAGAGCACAATGGTGCTAGTGCATGCATTAAAACTTCCCTTCGAATGGAAGAGATTGCTTGTTCTCCCATGACAGATGCACACCATTCGACTATAGATCGAAGGCGATCACCTATAAACACTTAGTGCGAAGAATATTCTGGGAGGTGACAAATGTGGACCGATCACAAACACATTGGGTGAACACAGTGCATGGAACTCGACAATTTCATTCAATTAGAAGGTCAGACAACTTGGCCCTACAAATTTGGACAAGATTGAAAGCTTTCTTTTGCAGTTCCTATAGCATTGGTGAATGGGATGATTATGAGTATACGGATACCGTTGATACATGGGATCTAGTGACACTTGGCACCAGTTTCAATCGGGTTAATGAAATAGACCAATTGGAAGATGATCAGACACATATTTCTAGAGAATATGATCACATATTGGATCTCATACAAGCAGGTACATGAGTAGTACCTAAATTAGAAAATGCATTTATGTATTGTTTACTCGACCTATGTATAAATTAGAAATGAAAGACCTTATTTACAAAATGTATTGTGAAATCGACCTATTTCCTTTCACAGGTCAAATATATGCAATGGTTTCCCCAAAAAATAATGAATAGGGTTTTGGCTATTGGTTTCCATGTTGCTTAGAGGGGAAACAAACCACTCTCTAACCTATTACAGATGATGAAAATATTGAATTCCCAACTGGCTCGATGGTTATAAAAGAGGAGACCTTGACACTTGCTACACAACATAGAAGGAAGGGTGGGTATGTATATCAGGATTATAGACCGGGAGGTGTTGTATACCACTTCACCAATGTAGTTGTTGGTATAAACATCAAGCTGCATACACTTGGTCACAAAAATAGGTCACATGTACGATACTTTCTACCTTGTATATAGCACAAAAGATTGATGGACACCATCGGCACTAGAGATGATCTGGATGGCCTACTTGTAGGAGTGCATTATCAGGTGCGTTATTTAACCTATATAGTGAATTCTGAAGCAAAATTTCAATTATTTACCCTTACTTTATTCCCAATGTAATAAACTTATGATTGACCGATACCATTCACAGACATAATATTATTCAAAGGATATTGGACACTATAAACATGATAGTACAACCTCGGGTGAGTTATCTATAAATCATGTTTGCACATTTTCATTGGGTTCTTTTTTTTTTTTCTTATGATGTTACTAATGTCTATCCTTTTGTGTGCCTAGGATACAAACACCATCTATGGCACATTGGAGGCGCCAAGAATGGTGTCTTTAGACACCAACAAATAGAGTTCAAAAAATAACAAGCTCGTCAGTTGTTGAAATTTACATTTCTCGATGTTTTTAGTTTAATATCATTTCATTACATTGCCATGTAATAACACCAATTTGCATGCACCAACTAGGGTTGACAAGGTATGATATGGAACTAGGGTTTAGTGAGAAATTTACAAGTTAAGAGAGGGAACTAGAAACACATGGACATGTAAAAATAAAAAACCAACTAGGCTCTCATGAACACCAATTTGCATACACCAACTAGGGTTGACAAGGTATGACATGGAACTAGGGTTTAGTGAGCAATTTACAAGTTCAGGGAACTAATAAACACATGGCCAGGTACAAATCAAAAACCAACTAGGCTTTCATGAACACCAATTTTCATGATATCACTAGGTTTGACAAATAATGAGATGGAACTAGGGTTTAGTGAGCAATTTACAAGTTAAGAGAGGGAACTAGAAACACATGGCCATGTACAAATCAGAAACCAACTAGGATATCATGAACACTAATTTGCATGCTATCACTAGGGTTGACAAGATGTGTGATGGAACTAGGGTTTAGTGAGCAATTTACAAGTTAAGAGAGGGAACTAGGAACACATGGCCATGTACAAATCTAAAACCAACTAAGATTTCATGAACACCAATTTGCATGCTATCACTAGGGTTGACAAATAATGAGATGGAACTACGGTTTAGTGAGCAATTTACAAGTTAAGAGAGGGAACTAGGGTTTAGTGAGCAATTTACAAGTTAAGAGAGGGAACTAGAAACACATGGCCATGTACAAATCCGAAACCAACTAGGATTTCATGAACACCAATTTGCATGCTATCACTAGGGTTGAAAAGGTATGCGATGGAACTAGGGTTTAGTGAGCAATTTACAAGTTAAGAGAGGGAACTAGGAACACATGGCCATGTACAAATAGGAAACCATCTAGGCTTTCATGAACACAAATTTGCATGCTATCACTAGGGTAGACAAATAATGAGATGGAACTAGGGTTTAGTGAGATCTTTACAAGTTAAGAGAGGGAACTAGAAAGACATGAAAACCGATACTTGCATCCACCAACTAGGATTTCATGAACACCAATTCGCATGCCCCAACTAGGGTTGACAAGGTATGAGATTGAACTAGGGCTTAGTGAGCAATTTACAAGTTAAGAGAGGGAACTAGAAACACATGGACATGCACAAATCGGAAACAACCTAGGCTTTCATGAACACCAATTTGCATGCTATCACTAGGGTTGACAAATAATGAGATGGAACTAGAAAGACATGGCCATGTACAAATCAAAAACTAACTAGGCTATCATGAACACTAATTTGCATGCTATCACTAGGGTTGACAAATAATGAGATGGAACTAGGTTTTAGTGAGCAATTTACAAGTTAAGAGAGGGACCTAGAAACACATGGACATGTACAAATCGGAAACCAACTAGGCTTTCATGAACACCAATTTGCATGCACCAACTAGGGTTGACAAGGAATGAGATGGAACTAGGGTTTAGTGAGAAATTTACAAGTTAAGAGAGGGAACTAGAAACACGTGGCCATGCACAAATTGGAAACTAACTAGGCTTTCATAAACACCAATTTGCATGCACCAACTAGGGTCGACAAGGTATGAGATGGAACTAGGGTTTAGTGAGCCCTTTACAAGTTAAGAGAGGGAAGTAGAAACACATGGACATGTACAAATCAAAAACCAACTAGGCTTTCATGAACACCAATTTACATGCACCAACTAGGGTTGAAAAATAATGAGATGGAACTAGGGTTTTGTGAGCAATTTACAAGTTAAGAGAGGGAACCAGAAACACATGGACATGTACAAATCGGAAACCAACTAGGCTTTCATGAACACCAATTTGCATGCACCAACTAGGGTTGACAAGGTGTGAGATGGAACTAGGGTTAAGTGAGCAATTTACAAGTTAAGAGAGGTAACTAGAAAGACATGGCCATGTACAAATCATAAACTAACCAGACTTTCAAAAACACCAATTTGTATGCTATCACTTGGGTTGACAAATAATGAGATGGAGCTAGGGTTTAGTGAGCAATTTACAAGTTAAGAGAGGGAACTAGAAAGACATGACCATGTACAAATCGGAAACCAACTAGGCTTTCATGAACATCAATTTGCATGATATCACTAGGGTTGACAAATAATGAGATGGAACTAGGGTTTAGTGAGCAATTTACAAGTTAAGAGAAGGAACTAGAAATTGGAAACCAATTAGGGTTTCATGAACACCAATTTACGTGCTATCACTAAGGTTGACAAGTTATGACATGGAACTGTGGTTTAGTGACCTCTTTACAAGTTATGAGATGGAACTAGAAACACATGGATGTATGTACATATTGAAAACCAACTAGGGTTTGTAGGGTATGATGTTAGTATTGTAGGGTATTGTAGGGTATGATGTATGTTAGTATGGTATGATGTTAGTATCATAGGGTATTGTAGGGTATGATATGGTATATTACACATGCATGCATGACTTAGTGTTATGATGTTTGTGTACGGTATATTACAATGGTATGGTATGTTAGTATGGTATGATGTTAGTGTCATAGGGTATTGTAGGGTATGTTATCGTATGTTAGTATGGTATGATGTTAGTATCATAGGGTATTGTAGGGTATGATATGGTATATTAAAATGGTATGGTATGTTATTATGGTATGATGTTAGTATCATAGGGTATTGAAGGGTATGATATGGTATATTACACATACATGCATGACTTAGTGTTATTATTGTTAGTGTATGTAATTTAGTTAGTGTATGGTATGGTTATGATGTTAAAAAGTTGATGAGTCATAAATTCTTCCTTTAAGTATTGGAAATTCATAAGTTAGCACACATGTGAAACACACATATCATTATATCACATAGGTGAACTACACATCTCATGTTCCAAGATCAACTCAACCATATATGTATAAATTTGAACCTTTCTTTAAATATTATATATGTATAGAAATAATGTTATAATACGAAATAATGGATCAAAAAATACAACTGTGTGTATATGAACAAAAAGTTACATCTATGTATCCCCCCTATACATTTATTCTATTTATCCCCCCTTTCGCTGCCACTGCCAATGTCTTCAGAGAAGTCTAGCTTTCTTTTTCGACTGCTCACTGGTGATCCCCATCGATAAATAAGAGGGATAGGTCACATTAGTTGAGACTGCAAAAAAACCAAATTTTGTAAGTTAGTTTACCAACCTTTAAAAATTCTATGTACATTTGTTCAAATTCCAAAACCAAAATAACATTTTTACTTACTGTATGTAAGTAAGTAATGGTGGGTTGTGGTGCCTCACTAACAATGACCTTGATTGGGTGCTCTTTAAGCACCACTTGCTCACTATCAAGCTGCAAAAAAAATAATATATATGCCAATGTCAACAAATATACATATACATTGGGGGGGAAGAGGTGGGTCACCGATTTGGGTCTCTTCAAGCACCAAATCTGAGAAAGCGATACATAAACATACATGCTGGCTCGTCAAAGGTGGGTCACAGATTTGGTGCTCTTCATGCACTGGTGCCTCACTAGAATCCTACATAAAGTAACATATATGTCAATTTCAGATAAAATAGTAAATCAGAGACATATATACTACATGGATGGAAAAATGATGTTTCCAAAGAAAGCAAAGCATACATGTACCTAGCTGGGGGGAAGAGGTGGGTTGACAACAACCTCACTTTGGTGCTCTTCAAGCACCACTGTCTCAATATATTCCTGCATAAAGTAACATATGTCAAAGCGATACATAAAAATACAAAAATGTACAAAGAGAAAGCACCAAATCAGGGAAATCCATACATAAATGTACAAAGAAAGAGATACATAAACTTACCTACTGCCTTGTCAAAAAAGGTATGTAACCAATGGATCTATTAAATAGCAATGAGATAAAAGGACTTCTACTTGTACTAGCAAAGAAGCTCACTTTTTGGACATATTCGTCAAACTCACGTTCCTACATACAAAAGGATAAAGAAACAATTAGACAATCTCAAAAAATTAAAAAAGTACATGTTGAATCATTAAAATCACAATTAAAAGAAAGCGATACATAAACGTACTTGCTGGCTTATGATAGGTGGGTCATCAATCTAGTGCTCTTCAAGCATCGGTGCCTCAATAGAAGCCTGCATAAAATAACATATGTCAAATTCAGACAATAAAAAGAATCATAGACATATATACTACATGGACAAAAAAATGATGTTTTCAAAGAAAGCGAAACATACATGTACCTGGCAGGAGGGAAGAGGTGGGTTGGAAACAACCTTGCGTTGGTGATCCTCAAGCACCAATGGCTCAATGGTTTCCTACATAACGTAACATATGTTAATTTTAGATAATACAAAGAAAATGAGACATATACATGATGGACGAAAAATGATTTTTCTTAAGAAAGAAAAACATAATTAAAAGCATATTTAAAATAATACCTATGCTTGGGAATCTACCTCTACATGAGAGGAACTAGGCTAAGATTCAATGTCCTCATCCTCATCACCTTGGATAAAACATGTTGTATCAAAATTAGGATGTATTGAATGTTACAATCTGTACTATAAATATGTAAATAAAGTTGACAAATTAACACTGTATAGTTCTTACCACTAATGGTGAAGAACCAAACCCATATGCAATATTGATAGCCGCATCAATGTTCTCAACAATGACCGATGGACTATGCAACTCTAGTATGCCATGGGACACTAGCTGTATATTTGTTCACATAATTTGTTAGATAATTAAATAGAAATAAATTGCGAAACAATTGAAAATTGTGATATGAAACAAAATATAATATGAAAATAATGAGTTTTACTTACAAATTGAATTAATCCATCATCTCGGAAGTCTGAAGCAGGGCCATAGCATATGCCTCCACATGATGTGAAAGGGTGTGGAGTAACACGATGCTTTGAATGCTCTGCATCTCCGGTGTGATATATAGATGGGCCAGCCTTAGAAGTGCCAACCCCTTGGCCTACATTGCCTTGGACATTGGTCCCATGCTAAAGCAATGTATCTACCAAGTCAAATAATGTGTCCTGTGTATCGTCAATCAAAGGACCCGCAGGAGGATATAGCCGAGGGGGTTTTGTTGTGTGTGGAGGGAATGGCACACCATTAGGATCTGTCCTGACCCCTTCCCTATCTTGGGGCATGCCATGAACAACACCCTGGAAGCCTAAGATATTGAAATAGTTAACATGTTTCCCTAGGATGAATTCTGCATACAACTTCCTAAGGAAATAAAATGGGATGTCCCTATTCCCATGAGGGTCTTCATCGAATACCATATACCAATGATCCATCCAATTGGCCTTTATATTTGGTTCAATGCACCAGTCTATGGAAATGTGTGCTCGACTGATGGGTGGAACCAATCCGGTGCTAGGGTCCCGGAATAATGAAAATAATTGGTCTTTTGTAATATTTAGGTTTTTATGTCTTTGTAACCCAATCCATCAAAGTAGTATTGCCTCCTGGCTTCTCCGTACGAGCTAATGTTGTATAGATCTCCTTGGGAATTGGAAATTTTGTTCGTTATTGTGTCCAATGCATCAACTAAAGACTATCTCAAATGATCCCTCCCCCCCCTCTAATAGATGAGCTAAGGCGCCTCGATGACACCAAATGCACAAGAATCTGTGAGTTTCGATCTTGTTCTCCATCTGGGTTTGGGTTTGGGTTCATGTTTGGGTTAGGTTATGGGTTATTATAGGGTTCATTTTCCAAATTATCTTGCTCATTTTTGTTATCTATTAAGATTTAAACAAAAAATACAAGTTGTTTTAATTTACCATTTTTTGATTTCATTCAATATTTTTTATTAAATTTGTTTTAAACAATTATAAAATCTATGAAATTAAGAAAAACAATAAAGAATTGAAAACTAATTGAAATGGATAAGAGAAGTTACCTTCCATTGGAGCCAATTGACCTCCAACTCGACCTCCAAAAGGTGAAACACAAATTTCCTCTACGTTTTTTCACCAATGCGGTTTATCGCTCTCCCGATGCTTCACTGTGCAAATGATATTTGAGGCCCACATCCTCTGTTTTCTTTTTAGTTTTCAATATCGCATATACGATATTTAGCACTTGCAATATATATCGCATATGCGGTATTTAACTTTTACAAAATGCATATGCGATACTTCCTTACGAACCTTAGCCTTGTGTTTGGGCTCAGGTTATTCCGAACGTACCATCAATAACACATATGCGTTCTCGATTTACACTTCATAATTGTTTCTAATTTTTTAAGTGGCACTAAACTGTGGAACCAAATTCGTGCGAGTGCCCAACGTCTTTATCACTCAAAAGTCTGGAATTCCCTTGACACCATCTGGTACCAAACCTGTTCTTTCTTCCCAAAAAGAATACAAAGTCTTCCCAGGCCTTCTACACACCCCCATCACAACTTTTCTTGATCAGATTACAGGAGTTCCCTCCCCACAAAATTTCAGAGACTTTAGATAGCCTAGTGAGTCCTAAAGACACCATAAACTGATTTTTCATCAAAACATCTACTACTGGCATGCATCAAGTATCCCCTTAATAAAGTTGGAGCCAACATTACTAAAAACCTAGAAAGAAAAAGGAAAATTCAAACCCAGTCTGGTGGGGTGACGCCCAAGCTAGGACATACAATTGAGATCGAAACAACAGTGGCCTTCTGGGTTCTGGATTCTCTTTTAATTCCTGCATGTTCTCCCCCGCGTGCTTTTCCGCATCGACTACCCTTCGGTCGTGGTTGAGCATAGTCCATCGGTCCTCATCCAACAGGATAAAAAGGGCATCCTAGCTTGGCTGCGATTACATCAATATTCTAGTGCATGAGGTGACACTGCATGTTATGTTCCTTCCATACGTTCACTGGTTCCTCATCCCCTTCGTACTTGGCCTCTCTCACCACTTAGGAATGTCCCACCAATAGTATGGTCACCTAGTATATCATCAACAAATGGTCATAAGCAGAGGCTATGCCTGCTGTGGTGCCTAGGTCAAGGACCCAATCCACTAATTCCTCATGCAAGCATTCCTTCGGCATGAGATTCACCTCTTCCCAAAGCTCTCCAACCACCTTCTCAACCTCTAGAGGAATGCCAAGAGGGACATGCTCCTTAAAAAATTCTGCAGCCTCTTGGGATTGAAGTTGAGCCCTGGTTGCTTGACGAGTCTACCTCAATATTCCCTTACCTTTACAATCTGGGTGAGCAGGAGCTTCCCCAGAGCCCGAATCCTTTCTAAACAAGGAAGGGGGATGCAGAATAGAAGCAGGGAGCAGAGCCGAAACTCACCCTGAATATCAAAAACCCAAGGGAAAACTAGAGAGAAGGTAGGTTCTGAAGCCCAAAAAATTTACAATGACAAAGGGTGGTGGAAGACCAAGCCTTCCCAAAATAAGAGGAGGGGGAAGCATGAGAGCCTTCCCATCCCTGTACGTATATCATGTCAGGATGATCATGATAACAATATCCATCGTACCTTCGCCTACTACGTCCCTCCTGTGGAAATTAATAACCCAATCCTACCAATGATCTTGCCTCTTTTAACCCATATTATCATTCTCTGCAGCATAAACTATAATGATGGAAAAGGACAACCACCATTTGATCTGATCATTTAACACACATTACCCACTGAGCATTTAGGAGGATCTGGGTTGGGCGTGCTCCTGCCTCCTATCCCCATCTGTCCTACCATCATCCGGATGAGCCACCAGTGTCCTACTATCCAGGTCCCTGGAGGCCACTTATCTGCAATGTTGGGCCCATTCTTCTACCCCAAATTCCTCCAGTCTATCACATCGAAAACCTGGTTCACCTTCCATGCCGGCATTGGCTAGCAAGTCAGCTGCTTTCTTGACCTCACGTCTAACCTGGCTAAAGGAAACTGCCATGTGAGTAAGGAGGAGGGTGTGAAGGTAGTCTAGTTGACTGGAAAGATTCTAGCTGGATGATAGCTTATCGCAGGCCTGTCCACTCACCATTCATTTGGCCATCTGGATAAGGATGCTTGAGTCTCCCTCGATGATCGCAGGAAAGCAGCCACCTCTGATCAAAAATTCAAAGCTGCTTATTATGCCCTCTAATTCGGCTAAGTTATTAGTGTCCACAAAATTGCTTCAAAAAAAATAGTCATGATCCGTCCATCATGGTCACGACATAGTCCTCCATAGCCCGCAGGTGCAGGATTTCCCCTAGAGGATCCATCGAAGTTAAGCTTAAAAACCTGAGGGGGAGGGGCAGACCAGAAGTTCGGGCTAGATGGCTTGCATATCTTGTCAGGTCTTCACAGGCCAGCCATCTGAGAGCTGTCAAGTCCCCAAATCGTAGCTATCTGATTTTTTTCGATGGGGATTACCTTATCCTGATGATGTCATTGCATGCTCCGGATGGATGATAGCAAGTTGTCCTTCACCATCTTCCACATTGTCTCTATATCACTACGTTGATCCCTGAAGATCCTACCATTCCTTTCTTTCCACAGACACCACGTGGCCATACCTGAGAAGGCATCCCACATAGTTCAGATGATTGAGTTCTTAAAGGCATTTGGGTGCCACTCTTTCAGGGTTTAGGCTATTTGGCCATGCCTTCTATCACTTCTTCTAAATCCCATTGCCCCTTTGTCCCATATGGAAGCTGCAAATGTGCACTTATTGAGGAGGTGACCCATGGATTCCTCCTCTTGATAGCACATACAACATTGAGAGGGTCCATACACCCCACACCGTCTTAGGTTTTCGCTGGTCAGGATCCTTCCTCTGAGAACCAGCCACACGAAAAGTGCTACCTTGGGCTAGAGATTCGAAGTTGATATCTTCTTCCAGGTTCCATCATCCTCCACATGGTGACCCAGTCTGATATTGTAAGCTTCCTTTATGCTAAAGGAACCCCTCTTCTTATATTCAGGCCTTCCTTAATGTTGACAAAGCATTTGAGCATTTCTTCCTAGAAATCCCCCCAATCATCTGCACTTGTAAGCTCAGGTCTTTCCTGAAAATCCCATTGTCTTTGATCTTCTAAATTTCTTATCACCCAAGATTGGTTCACCTAAAACTTTCCCTCCACGATAGACTTATCCTTAATATGAATCCATCTCGGATCTCTCCCAAGGATGGGAAGTTGATTCCATTAGTCATCCCAGAATTCGGCACTGCTACCCTCCCAAATCTCCCAAAATATATGAGTTTGAACAATATTCCTACCAGTCAGTACTTTCATCCATATGGGGGACCCAATCATTACCTCATAAAATCTAATCAATTTATGGATGGGCTTGTCACAAGCATATTTAATGTGCCATAGCTTGGCCCAAGGCTTTGATGAATTATTTACCCATCGCCACCAGACCTTTTATCTCTGGATCTCAGACATAACTTTAGGGTCTCTGAGCCCCAATCCTCCTTGCTCCTTTGGGAGATAGATATCCTGCAACCAGACCAGGGAGAATTTAGCTTTCGCCTCTCTACCACCCTACAAAAAGTTCCATTGCAGACTACAGATTTCCTTGAGGATAGACTTAGGGGATGAGAGAATCGAGAATAGGTAGATGGGAATAGCCTACATGATAGTTTTAACTAGGATCAACCTGCTAGGAAAGTTTAAGGTTCAGAGTACACAACTTGAGATATTTTACTTCATTTTATCTAGGAATTCCTGCCAGGACATTTTCTGCAGACTGCCCAGTGCAAGGGGTATTCCTTGATACTTAGACGGAAAAGATCCTATCGAGAAACCCAGGATCCGAAGGATGTTCCTCTGAGTGGCTAGGGCGGTGTTCACAAAAAGGACCTGTGATTTGTTCGGGTCAACATCCAATCCTAAGGCCTTAGCAAAGAGGTTCAGGATTTTTTTGAAGCTTTGTGCTTCTTAGAATGAAGGGTTCCCCATGGGCATGGTGTCATCTACAAATTATTGATGAGTCTGAGGAATCATTCCATCATGGACTTTTAACCCTTTGATCTCTCCTCTCTCCGTCTGTGAAATGATGAGGCAGCTCAGGCCTTCAGCCATAAGAGTGAAGAGGAAAGGGGATAAAGGATCACCTTGTCTGATACCATGAGTTGGTTGGAAAGTACTAGTCGACCATCCATTCAGGAGGATGTTGAAGAAGGGGGTTGTGACTAATCCATAGGCCTCCAACATTTTCCCCATAAACTACCAATTGAATTTTTCATAAGCATTTGCTATATCTATCTTGATCATCATACCTAGTTTCCTCATGAATTTGAGCAAGTGGAGCACCTCATGGACAAGAATGACCCTGTCTAGAATCTGTCTACCTTCCAAAAACCCCGATCGCTCAGGGCTGATAAGCAAGGGAAGTAAAGGTTTTAGACGGTTAGCAATTACCTTGGATATGATTTTGTAGATAACATTACACAAAGATATTGGTCAAAATTTGTTTGGACTATCTGCCCCTACCTCTTTGGGGATTAAGGTAAGGAAGGTTTCATTAAAGGCTTTGAGGACTTCCTTCTTATTTCTGAATTCCTCCATGATCTTAAGGACCTCCTCTTTGACGAGATCCCAGAAGTGGTGGAAAGAGTTGGAGGTGAATCCATCTGGGCCTGGAGATTTCCTTAGGGCCATTTGATTGACTACTTCCTCTAGCTCCTGCATCACTACCGGTTTGGTCAGTATTTCATTGTTTTCTCTAGTGACTGCCCTCGGGATTAGGTGTGTGATTTGTCCTATATCCCTACCTCTATCCCCTCCATCCTCAGTGAAAATCTCTGTGAAATGTTGCATGAGCTCTGCCTCTATCTCTCTTCTGGTTTCCCCTCTACTACCATCCCTTTTCCTAAGTTTCTGTATTCTAGAACGGCTCCTCTTCTGAATCACCGAATTATGGAAAAACTTGGTATTTCTTTCACCTTCCTGCAGCAACTTAACCTTAGATTTTTGTTTCCAGAATATTCCTTCCTACATTTCCATTGCCTCTATTTGACTCATAAGGTCTTTCTCTTTGACCTTCATGTCCTCATCCCAACCTTCTTCCATGCCCTTTCTATTTATGAGGTCCAGCTCACTTAACAACCTTTTTTTGTCCTCAAAGATATTCCTGAATTCCTGCCTATTACACGTGCAGATTTTGGCTTTTAGGGGCTTCAGTTTCTGCTAAAAATGGTACATAGCTATTCCTAGGGGGGGAACAAACTCCTACCACCATTGATTTGATAAAGTCCTTGAATTCTTTATGTTCCATCCAGAACTACTCAAATCAGAACGACTTGCCCATAGAGGAACTTTACCAATCCTAGGAGAGGCAGATGGGCCAATGATCAGAGCCTGTTGCAGGGAGAAGATTAACCACAATTTCCCCTATGTTATGAATAATATTCTCTGAAACCAAGAATCGATCTAGGAAAGAGGCCACCAGGTGCTTCCATGCCCCCCCTCTTATTATTCGAAGTGAACCACCCAGTTCTTGTCTCTAAATCAACTAGGGGAATTTGAGCCAGGAAATCATAGAAGTCTTCTTGATATTTATCCAAAATTCTTCTCCCACCCTTCTTTTCCCCTAAGTTGGCAATAAGGTTGAAATCTTCTTCGATCACCCAATTTTCATCCTTAGTTTGGTCTTTGAGCTAGTTGAGGAATTCAATGAAGGTCTTCTTCTTAGGGAAGCTGCTAGGGCCATAAACATTCCCCAAAGAGCCCTTCACTTCCAATTCAATGATGCGGAAGTATGCCATAAGAGAAAACTTGTTTTCTCTCCATTCAGAGAGTTCCACAACCCCTAGATACTAGAGAATTGCAACTCCACCTGCTTGTCTAGTAGCATCTAGGGCCATTAGATGACTACCTTTCCAAATTGTGTCCCTGATTTTCTCCAAGCCCTCAAGGCTACATTTAGTTTCTTGGAGGAAAAGGATATCTGGGTTTTCCTGCCTGATTTTCCTGTTAAGGGTTTTCCACTTCCTGGGGTTGCTACACCCCCTTATATTCCAATATATGAGCTTCATTGGCAGACCTTATTAACTTCAGTGAAGGCCGCCTTGATCATTGGATATTCGCCAGATTCAATGAGTCTAACACCTACCGCAGCAATGCGTTGCTTGTTTGTCTTTCATCCCCTTCTTAACTCCTCTTCCGAGGATTTCCTCTTACTTCCTTTCTGCGGATCTGGGTCAATCCCAGAATCTCATGGGAACTAGTTCTTATGATTTCCCCCTCAAGGAGTTCAATCTGGCGTCGAGAGACATAAACCTGTCCCTTCTTCCCACATTCTTCCTCAATCGCATCTAGATCTAGCTCACCTAATTCCATATCATCCCCTTCTTCCTCCTCAGTCACATCCATCTATTGCACATCCTCCTCTAGGGCCTTGATCATTCCTTCTTGCTGCTCTGCTACATATTTTTCTTTAGTGATGTCCCCTTCCTCATTCTCCCTCCCCAACACCTGAAAATAATTTGTAGATCGCTGCACCTTTGTCACCTGCTCCTTTTTTGCATTGGGTCTCCTCCCACCTTTGCTTCTGTGTCTATTTTTTACTTGTGTGAACCCATCCACTTATGTTTCCTTTCCCTGAATTTGTTCCAACTTTCCAACCCCAGCAATTAGTTTGGGGAAGTTCCTCCCGAGATGACCATAGTCATGATAGTACCGACACTGGAAGGGGAGTTTCTCATAGTCTATGGGATGAATCCATTCCTCGTCTTCCCAATTTAAACTAATTTCTTCTCTGAGTTCTTTGGAGAGGTCCATATATACACAGATCCAGGAAAATGAGGTATAACTTTGGACCTTAGTTTACTCTGTCACTTTTATGAATTCCCCAAGGGTGTTCCCTATGTCCTTCAATGCATCCAAATCCCAGTATTCACCTGGAAGTGAGAAAAGGTGAATCCAAACTGGGGCGACCGTCATGTCTTCCGTTTCTGGGTTAAAACATTCCTTACATGGTCGAAGGTATAACCCAGCCGAGAAGAAAAAATGCGGGCCTCCCTCCATGACTCTATCTCTGTCTTCCTAGTTAAAAAAGATAATAGTGAAGAAACCCTTCGACCCTAGTTGCATATCATAATGCCCTTTAGGGTTCCACACACTATTTATCCATTTAACCAGATCTTTCTCCTTTGGCCAGATCCCCACAAATTTCTCGATTAGGGCCTTCTCCTTCCTTAGTTCAATCTTACCTTTGACCGTTTCAGATCTGATTTGAATCACTGGAATAGTGGTGGTCTTCGGAAAACATCCCCCTAGGACAACCTTCTTTCATGATCCGGTTCCTGCATGCCTCACAACCCTGTCCCCACCATCATCCTGCATCTCCCTTCCTTTTTTCAGCACCCTTTCCATTGATTCAGATTCTCCAGGCCCCATGGAAGCCATGAACCTCCACAGGAGGCTTGAACCGACGCCTACGTGCAGACCAGCATGGCCTAGCTACCCTACGTTCAGCCAAAACCCTAGTTCTTCTCCAACCCTTCATTCGATTTCTAAGTTCCAACCCTTATTATTAGGGTTATTGAGCATGGAATTATGAATTGATGTTCAAAAATTAGTAGTTTACGTTATATTGATAGGTAGCTCATGAAGGAAGACTATATTGATAGTTTTTTTGGTTAGTAGTTCTTTTAAAATTCTCAAGTAGAGTGAATGGTTGGAGTTTAGTTGGTTTTGTATATAATTGATGGTTTTTTTTCTAGTGATGTCATAAGACTTTTAAAAAATACTGTAAAATGTATTGTCTTTTTAAGGAAACATGAGTGTATACAATGAAATATAAAGTATAATTTTTTTTAATTAGGAAAAAAACAACATTTTATTTTAATCTCTTTTTTTCATAAAAAAATGGTAGAAGATATGGTTTTATTCAAAAAAAATGGATTAAATTATTTTTTTAATTAATAAAAGTTTGTAAATATTTTTTTTTAAAGAAAAATATATATATTGACTAAATGTTGTAAATTTTTATTTTTAATATTTATAATGTGTTCTTAATTTTAATTTTCTTTGATTCTTATATTGCTACTTTACCTATTTATATTACTAGAAAGTCTCTAAAATATATTCATTTTATGGAATAAAACATTTTAAAAAAAAATAATTTATAATTAGTGTTTTATTTTTAATAAAGTTTTCAAGCTTGTTAATTATATTGTACTTATATTTTAAATGGAAAAATATATGTGTAAATATTTAAATATTAATTATTAAATTTTGATAAATTTAATATCAAATAAAAATATATTTTTTTTATTTAAATACCTTTTTATATTTCAAGTAAATAATTATTATAAATGTGTTATCTAAATACAAATTTGTAAAACTCATTTCATAATAGTTTTTATTTTAATATATCAAAGTTGTTTTAGTAAATTATTATTAATATTATTATAAATAACAAATAACTAAGTTATAATAGATTTTACCACTTTCGTTAAAGATCCCACTACATCATAGAGCCTTGCCTTGTTTTGTGTCAAGGGTTTTGGCTAGCATTATTGTCGCAACAAATTTCCCTGCTATTTTTATGTTGAGATAGAAAAGCAGGGACCCTGTATACTAAAATTTGGGTTTCTAAGTGTCATCTATTACTATATGTAAATCATGAATAATTTGAACAAAGACTCACTATTGGAATGTCCATCAATACTGTCATTATAATATTCATTGATGCTAATGAGATGCTTGAATGAGTTATTTGAACTATGTCGGATTGGTGGTTTTCCTCCTCTCTTATAACTTGCTTTGACATGACCAACAATAAGGCTTTGAGAGTTGATTGAATGTATTAAGTTTTATTTTCTTAGGCCCTTTTATATTGATCTTGATTCTTTTATCCATAGTCCATGTTACTTTTTTCCCAGTCTTGTTTTCCATTTCCTTGCCAAAGTTTGAAATATGTTTGGAAATTTTCTCGTGTGTTTTCCACCTTTGTGTATTGCCTTACAAACCTTGATTTCTCCTCCTAAGTTAGGTAAGACATTTATCTAAGACTTATCTCTTAATGCATATCCAAGAAGAAGATTGAAGGAAGCACAAAGCACTTTTCTAAAAAATGGCTAAGCATGATAGTTGCAAAGAGATTGGAAAATGTCAATGGTGTTGCGGCAAAGATGGGAGAAAGACACCATTGTTGTGGTGAATATAGGAAAAGTTGTCAATGTTGTGGAAAATATGGGAGAAAGATGCCTATGTTGCAATGAAGATGGGAAAAAGACATCGACATTCCAGTGAACATAGGAATAGTCATCGACATTGTGGAGAAGATAGGAAAAGTCACTGTTGTTGTGGCTATATTTTGAAAATCCATTGTTGTTGTGAAGAGAAGATGAAAAGTCACCATATTTATCATGAGAAAGTTAGAAATTTCCCACTTTGTTGTGGAAAAGAACTAAAAACTTAGCAATGCTAAGCCAATATTTAGGAAGGAATCCATGTTTTAAGGGTGTTTGAACATCTATTGTTAAGAACCAAGGTTGGTGGATGGAATATGATGGAATGAGTGTTTCGATCCTCTTTGATTTTTTATATTCACTTGGTATTCTTTCAAATAATCCCTAAATGGTTCATGACTTACTTGACTAATTTTAAAGGCCTCTTTCTTAGCACTTATTTGAACATTGACTTCAGTTGAATATGAGTTTTTTATGCATGATGGAATATGTTTCACATGAATTTCACATTTCACATAATTTTCACACCCTATGTATTTAATGTTCCCCATTTCTTTAGGTTTGATCCCCATTGTTTAAATTGACTTTTTAACCTCTTATTGCTTTTCCAATTCCATTACTGACCAAGGTAAAGGAATTTGTGTCAAACTTGAAGCAAGATGAGATGAATGTTATCCCTATAAATAAGGTTTCCAATGCATTAAATGGTCCATTCTTATGATGAAATATGATGGAGAAGTATCAATGTTTCCATCATGGGACCTAGTTTTGACATTAGAATCTAAGGAGGCCTTATATTTTTCTAATTGTATCTTATAGTAGCAAAACATTAAAAGGATTCACTTGGTATCAATGGTTGTAATTTCATGAACCTGATTTAAGGAAGGAAGTTGTCACTTTTCAAAATAAAGTGGAGCAAAAGGAAGACTAAGTGATGGAATTTCCCTAGTTTTATTTTACAAGGAAATGAGAAAGGAGGATTGACAAATTAGGTGAGAGAGTGTAATAATGAGTAACCTACAAATATCAATCACTTGGAATACCCTTATAGAGGAAAGTAGGGCACTCATTCTCCTACTAGCTCATTTTTGTATTAATTAACCACTTAATCATAAGATAGTCTAATTTAGCCCTAAGTGAGCCTAAACACCCTCCAATTGGAATATTCCCTTATGACATGATAGGTTTGTAACTATGCATTTGCAGGTGTCTAATGATTCTCTATCATAGCTTGTATTGGCAGTGGAAGAATTGGGAGAGGCATTGATTGGCCCACACTATGGAATGGAAAGAGGTTTGGTTCCCTCTGACCTAGAGTATGGATGAAGAAAACTCATTTCATTCAATACACGTGGCCATATTTCGAATTTGATGAGAGGGGTATGTGTATGAGACATCAACTTAACCATTTTTTGTTAAGTGCAACTGAGGGATATAGATCCATTGAAGAAGGTAAAATAAGGTAATTTAAGATTCATTTCATGTCCATTCCAAGCATAGCTTATGCGGTTTTTAATGGTTTCACGATGGGTTTTTTGCTGGTTATCCATTATTGATATTATTTGTAGGTATTAATTGAGGTTCAAGGGGAAATATTCAACTTATAGGATCCTCCCTACCATTTTCTCTCATTTTTTCTCTTTGCATTTTCTCCTTGGAAAATTGCCATTTCTTTCTCTATTTGTATTTAAAAGTGGAAAAAAAAGGAGATTATTGAATTTTTTCCCAAAATTCTTGTACACTTTTATTCTCTGTCATTTTACTGATTTAAGCTCTGATTGCCATCCCCGTCATTTTATTTTAAGAACCCCACTTTGACACCTTCCTGAAATAACATTTTTTCCATTTTTAGGAGGGTTATCCATCATCTTTGGACCAAGTTGTTTTTAAGAGACTTCAGACCTATAATAGCTTATGGTAAAAAATTTATTCCAAACTGAGCATTATTTCCCTTGTTCTGGAATTATTTCAATTTATAGTAACAAGCTATTTTTGGAAAGTCATGGGATTTTGGGATATTTGGTAAATTTTGAATGCCACCTATAGGATTTGACATTATAAATACCTTTAAATGGTTGTATTCATCTATTGAGTTCCTTAATTTTCAATTTTGAATAATTTTGTTAAATTAAGACAATTTCGGAAAATTGTTATATTTTCATAAAAATAAAAATTAAGGTTTTGGATCAAGAGAGTCATAGGAAATATCTCAAATTTGTAAATCCATTATCAATTCAAATTTTATATGGATCATCCTATTTTCTAAAGAATTTTTTAAAATTTTCACTAAATAATTCCTAGAAAATAGTAGTTAGCTAAAAAATCAATTCCACGGCCAAAGCTTTTCTCTTAAGATTTAATAAGGTAACTAAAATTAATTTTACATTCCATCGAATTATAATTATTTTCCTATAAATTTCCAAAGTTTAATTGAAAAATTGGATAATTTGTACTAGTCTTTGGACAATTGATTATAAAGCATAAATAAAGTAGATTGAAAAAACAAAATTTACAGAGCTGATTCTAATCAAGATGATCAACCTCAAAAAAAAATTATAATCCCAAAAATCGATTCTAAAGCCTCATTGTGACAACTAAGGAATTTGGAAAAACTAACAAGTGCAAGAATGTTGAGGGAAACTAAGTTCAAAATGGTAGTTAATGAATTCCAATCTAATGTTGTTCATAATGATTTTCAATTGAAATAAATTTATCATATTACTCAATGGGCATAAATATATAATATGCAACAATTGATAATCTAGTTTAAATGTCACATTTTGTGGCACTTAGAAAAAATTTCGCATTTTATCTTAATTCGACTTGTTAACTTGACTTGTTGCAATTTCCCTTTGTCTCAATATCTAAACTCTCCTATATTTAATTTTGATCATAGGTGGTCATAATGAAGATGAATACATATTGAGGAAGATAAATATTTGAAAGCATACAATAACTAGGACAAATGGAGGTCATGCTCGATCAAGTAATATCAAGCGATCAAGTTCTAAAGACTCTAACATAGAAGCTCTGTATAGTAAGAAGAAAAAATTCACCATTCCACATGAGGACAAATTCCATTAAATGATGAAAGGTCACTAAAGGACAAATTAAAGGAATCAGCCAAAGATCACCCAAGGGTGAATTAAGTTATTCAAAGAATTCCAAAATCCTCGAAGGAATATGAAAAGCCAAGGGTTACCTATCGTTTTCCTATATATTGTAATAGCATTGGATGAGGAATGGATTTTTTCTCTTGATCTTTTTCCAATATTCTATTGCTTAAATGTGAATGAGGAGAAGCTTGGATTAGATTTTGCACAAGATTACTTATATGTTATGTGGATTAATGTCTTGATTCATTTCGTGCTCTTTCATGCATGGATATGAAGTAAGTTTGTTTGATATTTATGAATGAATTATTCCTATAGCTCTTTGTTGATTATTTCATATGTGATCCCTATTATTTTTCTTTCCTTGGGTAGTGAAATCAAAATGGAATAACTAGTAAGAATGTTCTTATGTTTATTCCTTCATTTTGTTGATTGTTTATATGTTTCTTAAAATAATTAAATGAATTTTGAAGGTGGATGTTCAATTTTTATTTCATTTCTCACCCTCTTACTATCACTCCTAGCTGGGAAAATTTATTTTAATTAGGAATTGCATTTAGGTTAGACTAAATTTCATTTCATCCTTTATTATAAAACCTTTGAATGGTGGACAATGCCACAACTAGTAAAACCCAATAATGAGTGGTTTCCAAGTAGAATTTGGATGGGTTCCATACTCCATATGGTTTGAGGTCTAATTGGGACTTCTTACTAGAGAAAGCCCCTACTGTTGACCTTAAGTCATTTCGACTCATCGACAACTAGCTAGAAACAAAATGAGTTTTAAATGAAAATACTTTTCTATTATAGATTTCTCATAGCATTCGCATGTCCATAGATGAAGCATCATGGGGACCAAGAAAACGGATACAAGGATTTTAGATTTGAGATCTTTTCTTTCTAGATATTGTTAAAATCAACAAAATACAATGGTGTAAAAACTAGCACATTTAAAACTCGTGGATTGGGAAAATGTTAAGTGTGACATCACTAAATCGGCTCTAGGACCTACCATGAATAGAGTTCTAGAGACAAAATATCTATTTGATTCAATCCCCTTCCCGAATATTTAACTCCTCTTTCTAACTAAAGAAGAATAATTTATCTCTTCAATCAA
Source organism: Pseudotsuga menziesii (assembly GCA_001517045.1). Taxonomy (NCBI): domain Eukaryota; kingdom Viridiplantae; phylum Streptophyta; class Pinopsida; order Pinales; family Pinaceae; genus Pseudotsuga; species Pseudotsuga menziesii. Next base: position 108,121 of record LPNX010586784.1, read on the forward strand.
CCTTAGTTGTGGTCCATGACTAATGGACGACTCTAAATAAGTAGTTTTTGAGTGATTTGTTAAGTTCTAGTTTTTAATTTAAGTTGAGAAGCTAAAATAATGTATATATCGATTTTTAGTTTTAAATATCAAATATAAAAACTTTTATTTTGGAAAACGAAAAAAATCATCCTTTTAATAAAAATATACATATAATTTAAAATTATTAAAAAATATTAAATATGAAATAATTATTAAAATATAAAAAAAAATCTACAACTATTTTGTCACTTACAATCACTATGGCTAATACTATAAACATATGTAACACAATAATAATAATAATAATATACTCTAACCCTTCCATTTTCTATTTCGATCCAATTAGATAAAGTGGCCATAAACCTCAAAAACTTGGGGCAACTACAATGCTATGCAATTGCAAATTTGAAAATTCATAAATACATTCACATACCGTGATTGATTTACATGAACATAAAAGAATATTTAAATATATGTGCCTAAGGGTAACTTCTCACCTCTCAACTATATTTAAAAAGCTACATGCCGAAGTAGCTTTTTAGCATTCAACTTAGCATAGCTCAAATTTGTTTTTCATGTACCAATTTGAGATTCACAGTTGTTGCTATCTATCTATCATTTTTGTTTCTAAATAGGGTACATTCACTTCATGTTTTAAAAGATTTTATTACATGTTTAGGGAAAAATTATTAATATTGATGGTAATAGGATTATATTACATGAAAATTTATTAATATTGATTATAAAAAATTTATATTACATGTTGAAGAATAATTTTTGTTTTTTTCCTAACTTGCAATAATATTTAACCTTCATGACAAATAACTAAAATGTATTATATGGGAAAGCAATCCAAGACCAGCAATATATAACGAATTGCAAAGATGTATTTTGACTCTATCGGAACTGAACTGATGTCAACTAGTTAGCTAATTGAAGGTTTCATTATTAGCCAATTGAAAGTTGGATTAAATCCACATTAAATCACACTATTGTAATTAAAGTCACGACCATTGGTTTGCAGATTGCAAATGCGTATAATATGACTACGAAAAATAAAATCACGACCTTCAGTTGGAAAATTACAAATGCATATAATAAGACTGGTTGGCATCTAGTTAGCCAGTTCTATCTAGTTAGGAATATAGATAGTCAAGAAAAATATATTGTTAAGAAATATATAGATAGTTAGGAAAGCATATTGTTGAGAAATATATTAACATAGAGAGGATTGTAATTCCCATCTATATGCATGCTGTCGAAGAGTGACTTATCTATATGCATGTTATCGAAAAGTAGTGACTTGGATTACTTGAACTCATGATTCTAGAAGTGCATTAAGTATAAAATTTGTAAGATTGTGATTACATTCAAATCTACAAGTGCATTAAGTTGGGCACTCCCAATTGTCCAACATTCACCATGCAAAAGACTTGTCCACCTCATGCCCATCATCCCTATACCTACATAAATAAGAAAATCACAATAATTGATTGTTGTTGTTTATATTTGGATATTGTTTTTCAACACACAATTGTTTTCCCTAGACTCTTCTTCAATTTAATTTATGTATCTATTCAATTTTTCTTTTGATTACACCTTTTAAAACAAACATTTGCTACTTTAAATATTATTATTTTCACCACTAGCGCTTTCAAGTACCTTTTCGTGGTGCTTTGAGAATTTATGTCATTTTTAACTTGAAAACATGCACATGGACTCTGGTAAATGGGCAATAAAAAGATTCGAGATAATCCTTCAAGCGAATAACGAGGTTATTTATAAAATGAAACGTAAATACACAGTTTTTCTTTTACAAATTTAGTGCAAGTCTTAGCCTCGGAAACTACTTTGCATGAAAATATCGCTCTTTCATGTTATAAAGTCCATAGTTGATTAATGGATTAATGTAAGTTAATCAACACACAAAGTAATAAAACCAGCGGGTAATCCTTGAATTATTCCGAAATAAGATTGCAAGTATATAACCTCATCAAAACCAGCGGGTAATCCTTGAATTATTCCGAAATAATATTGCAACTATATAACCTCATCAATATCCAGTAGACTAATATCAATGGCGGGTGGTTTAATTGGACGTGCCCTTAATTTTGGAGTCAGCAGGGGCAGCTTGGTGGAAAAAATTAGGAGTAAAGATCGCTGTTGGAAAGAGCGTAGAGTTTTTTTGTTTTTTGTATTTTTTTTAGAAGGAAAAAAGCCTGACCTTGTTATTCAATTAGTGAATCAAAGGGCATCTGACATGCTTCCCCTATCAATAGGGCTACAATCAATCAAAAAAAAAGTATGAAGTCTATTACAGCTAGTGGCCTGGAACAAGTCTCAAGGCACTCTTGAGTGGGCAATGGGGAGGGGTCCCGAACCACACATCAGAATGACTAAAGAAAGCCATGGTAGCATGAAGACATACAATCATTACCTATCCCACTAGTCATACAAATCGAGCACACAAGAAGTGTAGAGCTGCTATCAATAGAGTCCGCTCCATATACAACAAACCACATAAAGGTGCATAAAAAAAAGGGGGCAAAGCTCTTTCACCGAGCTCAAAAGAGCTAGAAAGAATCAGATAAGACCAATGACCCTCAAGAACCTCAAAGAAATTTCCACATCTAGGAGCCAAAGATAGGGCTGATTTTGATAGTCTGTCTTTAAGCTGATTGTGTTATCGATATGTATGAGTGAAGGACAAGTGAAAAAAGCAAGAGATGCGTCTTCTTGTATCCATACACCAGTGACTTAGATCTGGAGGATCTAGTGAGGCATGAAAGTTTTCCCAATTAATAATAATTGTTGAGTCTCCAAATATATTCAAGCATTGGATCCCCATCATTATTTCCACAGATAGCAAATCCCATAGTGCCATCAATTAAGCTTTTGTATTTGTACAAATGCCTACCCCCATGCCCACCCCCATTGCAAACTCAAAAGAGTGAGACTTGTTCAAGACCAAGCGAAAACCCACTCCACCCTTATAATCAGCAGCTACCCCATCAAAGAAGCCATAGGGAAAGACTAAAGATGGGTCTGATCCACATATCGTGGGTTTTTTTATCTTTATACCTGAAACTAGATACAACGAGATATAATATTCAATCTTATGAAGCATGCCGAAGATTGATGGCTTTTTTCCTTCTAAGATACAGTGGTTACATCGTTTCCATATACACCAGATGATAAAGAAATGAATGTAACTACAATATGAGTTTCTAGAATACACAGACATCCAATAAACCAAAAAAGAGCTGAGAGTATCGCTCTTCAAGAGGGGTTGTAAGTGAAACTGATCGCTGAGGCATGGCATAAACCATTTTCATGACAGAACAAGAAGTAAATAGATGTTGAACACTGTCTTCACCCGATCTACATAGACCACAAATGCCAGGCCCAATCCAGCCTTTTTTCTAGAGATTGTCCCATGTGAGAATTTTGTTTGCCAAAGCCAACCAGATGAAACATTGAATTTTCAAGGGTATATTGCAAGACCAGAGGAAAGCATGCAATTTACTGCAAGGGAGAGAGGAAGATGAGAGGACAATCAAGTCATACACCAGCTCCGCAGTAACATTACCATTATGTTTATTATGGGTCCATACTAAGGAATCACCAAATGGATTGAGACATATTCTGCCTTGTTCCAAACACTCTGTGTAATTATCCCATGCCAATTTCCAATCTCCTTCTATATCTAATTCTTCCATCGTATACCAATATTTATGCAAACCTGGGAGAGTATTATGTGCATGATTAACTGAAACAATGCCAAAATCCTCAAGATATTCTCTGATACCCAGGGGAATATCTGAGAGAGAATGTGTTCCAATAATCGGGTCAACACCCACAAGTATATTCTGGCCATTCCCAACATGCCACACCAGGAATTTTCCTAGCCATGAGAGAGTGTGCAAGAAACCATTCCATATCACCACGGACTGTGAAATGTTTGTCTCTGAGCCAAGACACAACAGATTTATTCTTCATATATTTGCTGGTTAAAACCTGATGCCACAGACTGTTGCTTTCAAGAACCATCCATAAGTTTTTTAATCTCAAGGGAGTGCTAAACCATGGAAGCTTTTTAATACCCCAACCACCTGCCTCTTTTGGCTAAGAAAGGTTCATCCAATTTTTCAAATGATACTTGTGATTTTCCCCTGAGGTACCCCATAGAAAACCAAAGGTTAACATTTTGATTCTATCCAAGACAAAGGCTGGAATCGGAGCTAGTTCCAGCCAATAGACAGGTAGGCTAGATAACACTGCTTGTACAAGTACCATTCTACCACCAAGGGATAGACATTTATGTGACCAATGGTTAATCCTTTTTTCATATTTCTAAATCAGCCATAACCATCCATTTACCTTATACCCCATTGGTTATAAGAAATATCCAAGATACTTGAATCATGTTGTAATAGTTTCCATTTATAAGGTAGAACACTAGCAATACTGAGAAGGGTTTCTTCACCGATGTTATTATAGAGAAAACCCGATTTTTCCATATTGATGCTCATCCGAGATGCCTTGCAAAAGGTACTGAGAATGACCTCAAAGGCCATCCATTTGTGCAGGGTACCAGTTCCCAAAAGTATAACATCATCCACGAATAAGAGGTGAGTAAGAGTAAGGGCTGAGAAGATTTTAATACCTCTGATAAGACCATTTTCTCTGGCATCTTTAGCAAGAGACTAACCTTCGATGACAAGAATGACCTTCGATGACAAGAATGAACAGCAGGGGAGACAAGGACAACCTTGTCTAATGCCTCTGGATGCACTGAAAATCTTTGATGGAGTACCATACAAAAATACATATCACGATGGGATACACCCTCGTGGCTGCCATGTTAGAATTAAGGGCCAATATAGATGAAATACAGTCTATATATCCTCGAAAAAAAAATAAACTGATGAACGAAAATGTTTATTGAGTTAAATGTAATGAGAGATTTGCAGGGAAAATGATTGAGAGATGAAATTCAAGGTGAATGATTGGAAATTAGAAATATCCTTTCACAAATTTGCAGATGGTAAGTCTAACACATGGGAAGGAATTAGGTTGTCAGCGCATTGCTACTTTCAATTTCGTTTATTTCAGTTTGATGAGGTCATATTGAACGCTATTTCTTATGGATTTGATAGACATTAAATAAATCAAACGTGGGGCTCATCATATTCGTAAACAAAATGATTACTTTTTTCATAGGATGCCATAAAGTCAGACAAATGACCATAAGATGTCACATTTCCGCATAGCCTATTCTTCATCTTTCCAATACGCATTCCCATAGATATTCCCGATCCTTATGGATCTATGGGATTTTTGAAAGGCGTGTTAATGGATTTACAGGTCACCGCTAACAACTGTGTTAATTCCCAAGCAAGTCTCAATGGAATTTGTCTTGATTTATCTCTTTCAATTGGCCAAGCAAGTCTCAATGGAATTTGTCTTGATTTATCACTTTCAATTGGTGTGATAAGGACAGAATGAGGAAATTATGGATCCCATGGAACCTCTTCATACTTATTAAATCTCACTAAAACATATGTAGAAGGATTGGGGATATTCTAGGGTTATATACAATTTGTTCAAATACCACAAAGCATCATTGATAATTCATACGTTGGTCCATAAGTTTGAAGTAAGAATGACCTTAATTACAACAACAATAAGCAACTCATTGTCCAATTGTTCCTTGTCAAATTTAACTGAGTAGTTACTACTTACTTTTACAACAACACTGCATGCAATAGGGTGATTTAAAGATCACAACAACACTGCGAGAAATAGGGTTATTTAAATATCACAAACAATGCTTTATGTGATTATCAACATCTTCATTTGTTGCAAATAAATGTAGCGTTATCAAACTATTCCTTTGTTGGACCATCCATATTGGTACATATACATGTCATTAATAATTTCCAGTCATTTATAATGATAATTGCATCTCTTCCATTCATTAGAAGGTGTCAAAAACATTTTTGATCATTGCTTTGTCCATCTTTCCTCGACACTATATCAAGAGTCAAGGACCTTCACATGCATATGGAGGTTTATCCATAATAAGAGGTACTTATCCCAAATCACCAACTAATATAATCGATCTCCCTCCAAAAGGAACATTTAAATTTTATGGAAAGGATTGAGAAATGAGAGCATCAATATGTTTTACTAAATTTCTGTATATTAAATTCATCTCATTTATAAGGATGTATTTGACATGTCTCATCACCTCCCGTAATGTAATCAAATGTGAGTATTGTAGATCAGTGATGTCCCTTATTGATATACCAAGTGTAGAGTGTATTGTTGATGCAAATATTTTGAATGCCATTTTCCATCTAGTTTTCATGGTAGTTCTTTACCTTAAAATTGTACTCCATAATACCTTTAAGTAGTTTTGTTTTGTGCATATATATACTAAATATATTTGAAAAAAACTAAGTTGGAAAATTTAAGGGTTGCATATACTAATAAAAATTACAATGTTCAGCTAGGTTTTATGGGAGTTCTTTGTATTGCATAACATAGTGAAGTATTTTCTGTTGTGTATATCTACTCAATACATTGAAATATATATATGTAGTTGGAAAATTTAACTCTTGCATAAACTAAGAAAAAATTCATTCTCTGTCCAAGTTTTATGGTAGAACACAATGAAGTAGTTTTTGTTTTGTGGAGTGTTTTGTTTGACCATTACAAATGTGAAATTGCTAAAATTCCATTAGACTTATATCCTTCAAAATTATCTAACCTTAAACAACACCTCATACTTCACTAAGATTTTTTTTATGAGACAACAAAGTATTTTGTTCCGTTGGTTGAGGTTGTCCAGTCTACCTCTCTTCTTGTATAAAAGTAGGAACTAGAAACCTTAGAAACATGATATTTCTTACCTTGATCATTTGCAATAGAAATGGTAAAGGCTCCACTAGTCACTTCCATGTTTTTCCGCATGGGATCTCCCACAACCATGTCTCCACTAGGCCAATCAATTCCCCTCAGATTAAAATTTACACCTTGTGCCAATGATCGATTTGAACCTGGGTGGAAAGAAATGGTAACAAGAACATGGTATTCACCCTTTGAACCCTTATTCTTAATCCTTATGTGTCCCTCCATTTTGATGTTTCCAACCTGTGAAAATTCATGACCAAAATACTTTATACTTTCTAAAACAAAATTGAAATTCTTATAAAATATTTCCATATATATGACATGAGATGCACCAAAATGGCACATTTGAATAATCCAAGACCTGGGTATAGCTCTTATCACCATAAAGTATGTATATGGTCTCAAATATCCCTCTCCTTATATCAATCTCAACTATAACATGGAATATCATACTTATGCATTCCTCCTTGAATGAGTACACTTATCAACCATTATTATGTTTCCATTTTGTTACGAATTGAATATATACCCTTCGTTGACCATAAATCCATAGAGAGGTTTGAAAGTTTTACGCATATTAATAGGATTATGACCACCTCATCCTTGGCATCGAAATGTAGGTGATATGGTTTTAGGTTTAGGTAACCTTGACCCTAAAACCATCATCCTTTGATAATCTTGTGGGTTTCTTCCTTCAATTGAAAGATGAAAACAATATAACCACAAGAAAGTACATGGATGATGGGTTTGTAAGCTAGCATAGAGAACCATCTATTCTGAACCCATTCCTTAAGGTGCTTCCATAGGAACTTCTTCACAATGGTCTTACCTAAGAAATACAAAACCTAATTTACCTCAATATCCTCCCTCACCACCATATTAACCTTTATTTTCTCTTCCTAAACATCTTCCTATTTTTTTTAGGTGGCATTGTTTCTACACCCTTTGACACACCTACACCTCCTCTTATTAGAGTTTGAGAATCCATTTTTATGCCAAACAATTGCCACCTTCATAACCCCAAGCCTTCATCATCTCTCCATCATTCTTATCAAAATTGTTGTCTAAAAAATTATCATTATATAAGCTATATATCTCATCCCCTTTGCTCTAAAAAAATATTGGAAACTTGGAAAAAACTAAATATCACATGAAATTTATGGATCAAAATCCCAAGCGATTAGCCCTGACCTTGGGTGAAGGAAAATACCTCTTTGCCACCTCGGTATATACTTTGCCATAACTAAAGTCAATATGATAGGATAACATTGCTGCCTTGGCATGCTGATTAAGTTCACATAAAGAGATTTAATAATGATCCTCGTGTGAGATTGATATCTCATTAAATCTATTAAATGAAAATTACCCAAGTCCCATTGGCACTATATATTTGGAATCAATCAGTTGTGATGAAGTTTCAAGCTCCAAAATCCTCTCATGGGACCCTAAACCAAAATGCTCAAAAAAAGGTATGATCTTTATTGATTCATCAGAATAATCCACTAATTGGACATTGTGATCTTCATTAATTAGGGTTTCCATTATTAAAACCTTTTTTTATCCTTCTAACTCTTTAATCATTCCCGAACTCAATTTGAACCTCATCAATATCATTTAATTATGCACATACAATTTTCACATTAAATTATTTGTATTGTCTATTGCTTAATATTCACAAGTATTCTTTAATATAATACATGCCTGTTTAGATGATTTGGAGCCACAAATCCTTGAAAATATTGATTCGTCAAATGCACTATTTATGAGAGAAAGTGCTTCATTATATTTCTATATAATTTATTTTAAGGTTTGTGTTGTATTATCATCCAATACTTTTATTCTTGATTAGAAAGAAAACCATAGCTTCCAGTCACAAGATTTTATAAATCTTTAGTGATAAATATGGGTTGCATTGTTTTACTCCAATATAAATAATTTGTGTGAAAATGAGCAAGAAAGAAATGCATGATGCAAAATCACTACAACTTATCCCACTCCAAATTGGCACAAAAACACCTATCCTCAAAACATGACTTAATCCCACACATGCATGCATAATAAATGCATAATTTTTAATCTCTCAAAACATAATTTTAACCTTAAAATCTGTAACCATTGAACAAACTTTTTTGGTACTAAAATAAGCCTATATTAATCCCTTATGTGAAAAAGCTTCTATTTTTTATACATTTACAACCTTTACAAAACCATTTCCAACATTTTTAATCTCTCAAAATCAAAATTCTCTAATCTTTCACTTTATATACATATAGATATAATTGCACACTAATTTTTTTTTTTAAATAAATACCAATCATATATATATTAATGATAACTACTACAAACAAATGGACTGCACTTGGATAAATAGAGCAAGGTTGCATGCAATTTAAGTGACATAAAAATCCATACTATGTTTTGCAAAGTTTTTCATATAACCCAAACAATATTTTATTTTCCTAATTGACTAGTAGAACTTCATTATTGCATTGGGGCGCCCACAAGACCCTGCTGTCCAAATATGATGCAATAGGAGCGCGCAAGCAGGTCAAAACAATAACGTGCATGCACCTCCTGGATGCACACACGCGCTCCTGCTTCGGCAGTGGTGAACCTCCACATCGAATTGCCATCATGGACAATAAGAGCGTGCATTCACCACTAATGACATGCATGTGTGCTTATGCACACACACGTATGTAGATGCATGCGATTGTTTGGCGCGATTGCACATAGAGACACGCGTGCATCCCTTTGTTTAAAAAAAAATAGCCAACAATTCTTTTGTTTTCTACCCACCCATGAGCATGCAAGGAGGCATTAACAACCCCCAAGGAGACGAAAACAACCCCCAAGGAGCCCAACAAAATTGTCCAACTTGCCTAAAACAACGTTGGAGTAAGGTAAGTAGAGTAGGAATGCAAATTGTTTTATTTATTTCAACGTTTTTTATTATTTTTTAAATAAAATAAAAAATAAAAATGAATTGAAATTGGCAAAAATTTGATATTGTAAGTACAAATTACCTAAACAGAATGACAAATACCAATGAACCATGCCAATATAGGAATGAAACAAACCAATCAGAGGACCCAAACCCTTAATTAAACCAAGAAAACCTCGAATTAAACCAAGAAAACCCCGAAGATGAATTACACAAGGATTTAAACCAATTAATAATTTTGAGTGATGAATTCAAGTACACAAGGGAACCCTCTTGGGTTTCCCTCACTACATCACTACAAAATATAATATAATATATCAACATTTCCCACAGTTAGATAACTAGTTTGAGGGAATATAGGGCTCGAATTAGAGAGCATTATAGCACGGGTATATCCAAAGAGGATATAAAACACCTGAATATCACAAAAGCCTAACCGTGGAGAAAATTTACAGATCTGAGAATAAGACAACCTCCAGATGTGAGGAAGAGGTGAGTCTCCATGGACTGGTGTAATTACCACCCATGGAGAGATAACTGGAGGAAGAGATGGTTCATGGTTTTTGACAAGCTTCAATGCAACAATGTCGAGGTCCCACAGTATTTTCTTGGGAAACTATGGGCTGAGTTTGTATTAGGGTTCCATGTGAACTACTTTGACATCATCGAGTTCTGGGGTGTCGAATCTGGCTTAGCCCAAGATCGACCTCACACCCACTAGAACCCACTCAAAGGACCTCATGCACCTAAGCAAGAGACTAACCTTCTTCCTCAACCCCCTGGGTTAGCTAGCAGGCTATATGAGATCCATGAGTCTGTTATACGTGCCACGTGATAGCATCTCACGCATACCACATTTGTGGCTATGTCCTCGCAGAGCGAGCAGGACCCCCCCCCCGAGAGACACACTTTTGCATGGTCTATTGGTCGTGGGCGAGGGAGAGAAAATACAGGTGGTATCCAGGTTGATCCATCCATCTCGACGAGACCAGTGCCACATCATTTTTCTCGTTGTGGGAATCCATGCTAGGTTCCCATGCAGGAGCATGCCACAAAGAGATACCTACACCAAGCTAGTTATTGTTTTATTTAATGTTCAAGTATTGATTATACGTTATGCAATATCATAATTTCTAATAAATTTAACTTAGAATCAGATGTTGATGACTTGATTTTTTTAATGTAAATTTATTCAGTGTTGAGTCTCCAAGACTCGGGTGGGAGGATGTTGGTTCCTTCAACCTAGATGGAGCCATCACAGCTACAGAGGACATCGCGACACCATACACATAGGTAGTTTTATTTCAATAATTAAAATTAATGTTTGTAGTTAATCTTGTCATCCAATGTAGTTGATATTTAGAAATTGAATCTAAATATTTTTATGCAAATGAACAGGTGTCTGCAGGATTGAGTGACCAGTCATCCCCACCGGGAATCAGGAGATCCCCTCATGAGGAGGTATCTTGTAATAAAGTATAAATTTAGTTTTAGTTTTGATTTCTTAGAGTTGTATAGTTATATTTTTATGTACTAATACACGATTCCATGAATATGTATGTAGGTCCGAGTACATAGGCACGTCGGTGTCATTATCTCTCCATCAACTCCCTTTTTTCCACCATATATGCTAGGTGTAGCCCTTTCAATACATTTCCCTTTCCATACATCCATCCCTTTCTTCCCACCCACTACCACACTTCCATCCAACTCCCCCACCCCCACCCCACCCATCCACCCCCTCCCTTGCAGTTTCCCATGTTTCGACCCTCCCCCCTCCAGCCACATTACACCATCCATCCACATTCACCCATCCCTCCACCCCATTCTATACCTCATCCCCCCCCATATTCCCGGACCATCCTCGTTACCTCTTCCAGGGTGGCCCATTCCATTCCACAACCAGTTGTTGTTTATCGTCATACATGACCACTTCACCCACTCCAGTCCACGCCCTCTCCCATCGTTCCCCCTAGTGTTGTATCCAATGTCGATGTGGCTACATCCTTCGTTATGCATTCTAAACTAGCATCATAGTAGGTTGTACATCCCACTTTTCCACCTTCCACCCTCGAGGACCAGCCAATTGTTCCACTTTCCAACCCCCAGGACCAGCCTGCTATGTTCATGGTGAGATTGATTAGTTTATGAGAATCCCATGCAATATTAACAAAAATTAACATAGGGATTAAATTGTATGAGTTATATTACTACTTAAATGTTGCAGGATGGAATTTCTAAGAGAATTAGATCATGGAGGAGGGTAGCTCACTCACCACTTATGGTCTCATCTCAGGTGGGCCATTAAAAATTTTAAAACGCAGTTTTGATTTTAAATTTTGTTTATACTTGTATATTTCCTGTAGGAGTTGAAATTTTATTGTTGTCATTTCAGATCCCAAGGGGAGGTGGCTGAAGTGACCAGAAGAATCGAGCTTCATCTAGCTTTAAGAAGAGGAAGATCGATTTTGGAGTTGCACCTGGGAGCTCCGAGGGTGGGCAGGAGGATTGAGAGACCCTCCTATGTACACTAGCCATGATGTGGCATTTTGGCATGAGTTGTCATATTTTGTATATGGAACGAGTTGCCATATTTTGTATATGGCACGAGTTGCCATTGTATAGACATTGGGAATGATGTTCCATTTTTCAATACTACTGTATATGATTGGAAATTTTTGTATATTAATATATCATTTTGTACTTCTTTATATTAATTTTCCTTTTACTACATATTTGCATACTTCTTTATAATTATTTTCTATTATTATATAATAACAATGATAATTGAAATCTAACTCCTATAGAACCCTAACTCATATTGAACCAACATACTAACACCTACAGTCTTATTCATTGTCCAAATTACATTAGAAAGTACTTTTTTGCCTTTTGTATTTACAGAGTAATTATTGTCTCATTTGGCCTTCTACTCCATTTTCCAACCTTGACTAACCCTAGGACTGTCTATCAAACTAGCCTATAATACTACCTATTATAGGCAGCCATAAGACACACCTGAACAAGTGTATTCTAGCCTAACCCTTGCTAAAACCATTTCCCTAGACTCCTACCTTTCCCTCTCTCTAAAGCAAGGCTTATTCCTTTCATTTCCACACTACTTAGACCCCCACGGCTCTCCCCATATCTCTGACTATAATATCCATTTTGGATAGCCCTAGAACACCACTAACTCACTTCCTTTCCTTCCTATCTTACCCACTCACTAACGCCTCACCTAAAATTTGTCCATAACCCAATTTAAAGTGGCACAAAGACACCCTAAAGGGAATGTATATAAATAATCATTCCCAACCATACTTAAACAAATTTCACAGTTGTATATAAACATCCATAACTTGGAAAAATACTAGAAAAGGCCTTGAATTGCTTGCAAGTCATTGTATCATCAAAAATTCTTCTTATCATTCCTACTTGACTGGAAATTGCATCTTGGGATACCATAAGATATTTTACTTGACTGGAAATTACATCTTGGACTGTCATAAGACATTTTACGTGACTAGAAATTTGATTTGGTTTAAGAGTCCCATTGGATTGGAAACTTGGCACTTATAAAATTGTTTATCACTGATGTTTACTTAAAACGATTGTACCTTTATCTTGACAATCTAAAAAGTGAAATATAGGAATGTCATAATGCTAAATGCTTCACTGGAAATAATTTGTTTTGACGGTGCTTTTCACTAATTCGAAGTGCCATTTCAACTCTTGTTTATCATTAATACATGCATTTGGGATTGTAGACTCATTTTGGCAAGCTGGAAATTAGTGTTTTGGACTGTCATAATCATTTTGACTTGGCTAGAAATCATTCTTAGTTTGGAATTCCTATCTTCATGAAAAGTATATTGATTGGAGTCTATGTCAATTTATTCCGGTTGCAAAAGAGGTTGACTTTGTACGATATGATGATAACGTCCCATAAAAATTGTTCTTCCTTGACAAATAAAAAATGAAACAAGTTTATGAATATGTGTCTTCTATAACAATCTATTGAGCACTTGTAATTTTAATGATCTATTGTACTTGTTGCACTTTTAATGATTTAAGGGTTATCATGCATAACCTAGGGTTTAGAATCAACGAGTAAAACCTAACCCTAACTGAAGTTTAAAGGTTAGCATGCATAACCTAGGATTTATAATCAATGAGGAAACCCTGAGCCAAACGGTGTTTTGGGGTCAGCATGCATAACCTAGGGTTTAGAATCAATTATGAAACCCTAAACCTAGGAGGTAAACCCTAACACCAAACCTACCCAACCATATCTTGTGGCCTCTTATAAAGTATATTTTTGTTTGTATATGAGCATGCATAGGATTTGTAGTCATATGTCACATATTCTTTATAGACTAATCAATTGAAATACTTGAAATCTTAAGCATGGATTACTTCACATAATCTATGGTTAGAACTTCATGAGCACTCCTTTTATAAACCATAGTGAAATAAGTAAAACATATCTCATCTTCATATTACATGTGTTTTGGACTTCCCTTGTCAATATAAATAGTCCTTCTACTCCATTTTCTAACCTTTAATAACCCTAGGACTGCCTACCAAACTAGACTGTAATACTACCTACAAGAAACCATAAGACACACCACTAACTCATCCTAAGCTACCCTAACTTCTTGACTATCATATCCTATTTAGGGAAGCCCTAATAGCCTTCTTGGGCCACCTATCATAGCCTAAGGTCACTTCTTTGCCTTCCTATCTTACCCACTCACTTCCTATCTTGTCATCCATATTGATCCTTCCTTTGGTAGCGACATGTTCTCTTTGGGTGTACATAAGTGCATTATGACCTATCCAAAGGTTTGCAGTTAGGATATCTAACGAAATAAAGAACATTAAAGTTTACTTAACAAATTTAACCCAAAATTATCTCAAATTAGCATGCATAACCAATGCTAGAATCTACCCAATCATAAAGATAATATAAGCTAAAATTCAAATCTCCAAGTACACAATATTTGGACAACTGAAACAATTCTTATGCATATGTATATATATGATATATATGTATATATATTTGGAAACCATAAGTGAAGCTAGCAACAAACTATCATTGTTGTCATTAAGGTATACACACTATAATTGTTTTCCTCATTAGGGTTTATAAACCCTAATCATCTTTCATCATAGAAGCACATGGCATTTTATATAAGTCTAGCACCAGTTTCGACGTCAACATGTCTATCCTAGGATGATTCCTCAAACCATAGGGATTTTTCTATTGCATCAACACAAGCACCAAGACCTCCATGGAAAATCAACTAAACTTAAAAAAATCTTCTCTGAAGCAAGGAATCAAAAGAAGCTCGAGACTTATCAAGTTAATTTTTCCATGTTCTTTCCCTAACCTCCATGTATCACATAAGAATGAGACTGCAATATCACCAAAGACATTAGATCTTTTATTTGTATCTTCTACAGGGTTGGAATCCTAATTCTACCTCATTTTCCTTCACAACAAGAGCTATAGATTCTGCAAGATAACCATGAATTCCTCTAGTATTATATCTCCTTCTCCAAGGTTTACTTACATATATAAACCCTAGTGTGCTCATGCATATCCAAGTTTCCTCATGTAATGAATTCCTCCTCTAGTTGTGTACCACATCCTATTGTTCCTAATGCTCCTCGACATATGTGTCAAAGGTGGTTACAATGTTCCAATGCTTATCCTCAATATGTGTTGCAAGGTGGTTACTATGCTCATTTTATTCTCCTCAACATGCATGTGAAGGTGGTCACTATGGTCCAATATTTCAATTATCTTCATCCTAATATCACAAGGCAACCCAACAAAATAAATCCTATTACAAGTGTACGTTAACACCATGAAGATACATCCCTTAGGGAACTCTTTCCAAGCATATAACTTTTATCGAGAACCTCTTGTTACAACAAATTACAACATCAATAAATCTACTAAGAAAAACCCTAGTTTACAAAACCGATGCACAATGGAGTCACTGGGCCATGCAAACATTGTGAAGAGGGCCCACTAGAGGTAATGGCATGCCAAGAGACCAATGGAGTCAACGGCTCATCGATCCGACCTCTGGTTGCGAAGTTATGTCGAGTTGCAAGTCGCATGAAAATGTCGTTCAGGGATAGTTGGTCACTCTCGATCCAGGAGAGAAAAGCCAAATGGAGCAGTAAGATTGCATGACATTGGCTCTGGAAAGTGTGTATGGCCAATGACAATATGGGAACACTACCAATATTGACACGATTGAGGGTTTTGCAAAGTTGACCCACCAATGCGAGAGTTGCATTGAAGGAAACTAAGCAAAACCCTAGTTTACAAAACCAATGAACAATGGAGTCATTGGGCCATGAAAACGTGGTGGAGAGGTCCCACTAGAGGTAATGGCATGCCAGGAGACCAATGGAGTCGATGTCTCATCGATCCGAACTCTGGTTGTCAAGTT
The DNA here is from genome assembly GCA_001517045.1 of Pseudotsuga menziesii. Taxonomy (NCBI): domain Eukaryota; kingdom Viridiplantae; phylum Streptophyta; class Pinopsida; order Pinales; family Pinaceae; genus Pseudotsuga; species Pseudotsuga menziesii. The sequence continues at coordinate 124,474 of LPNX010586784.1, forward strand.
ATTTTGAGTTTCAATTCACATGAAAATGTCGTTTAGGGACACTTGGTCACTCTGCGTCCGAGAGTGAAAAAAATCACCTCTGAGTGAAAACAACTCGAGAATAATATTGATCTCATCATACTTATTTTTAAGTTATTAAATGAAATTTCAAATTTCTGCATTCTCGTCAAGAACTTAAGAGCTACCACATTATATGAGGGAAATCCAACATGCAAAGATGTTTAGAGTTTCCTATCCTAGTAGACCTAATCCATCTATCTACTTGACCTTCATGAAGAAGTGTCGTTAAGTGTATGGATCATAATACATGATGCCCAAAGACATTTGTTAACAAGTATTTTAATACTATGTATTTTATACATAGTATGTATAAAGAATTAATTCTGAATAATTATATAATTGAATAAAGAAAGAAGAGAAGCTCCACAAATTATTATTTATTATTAAATGATTAATAAATAGTGAAATATGTATGAAAGACTAACTAGGAACTAGTTAAAAGTTCCTAGGTTGAGAATTGAAAATTACCCCAGTAAATTAAAAAGGGTTAAATCAAGAAATCAAGGATTTCTTGATTTAACTGCCCCTTTGACGAAAAAGCCTGTCTATAAAGACTCAAGCCAAGCAAAGGCTTGGGGGTTCTAATTTTTCTGGGAGAATTATTATTTATGCCTGTTCTTGCTCTCAAGTGTTTTCTTGGAGAACTTTTCCTGCAAGGAAAATAGGTATGATTTAGAACTAATTGCTAGTTAGGAAACCATACCTTAGGAGCTCTAAGCTGATTGCATGTTTGAGTCCAACTTGGGGGGATCGGAATTAGAACTAGGAACAGTTCTGGGTCATGGCTGGGAGGAATGTGGTAATTCCCAAGTGATTTGGTCATTAAAATCAGAGGTCAGATCTGTCTTAAATTGATAATGTTGGTTATTTAAAAAGTGTGCTGGTTCAACCATCAAAGGAGCTTCAAGAAGATAAATTACATGTATGATTTCTTAGTATGTCAAAGTTCATTTCTAGGGTAAATGCTGGCTATTTTATGTAAAATATTTTATATATATTATTAACCCTGGAATTGATTGATTCTATCCATATCTCCTAGGGTTACATTTCTTAAAATCTAACCCTAGACTGTCTATGCTATCTTCTATATTATATAATGAATATGTTAGATGATTGTTTCCAATGAATTTACTAACCCTATGTAATTGATGTTCTGCCTAGGTTCTGCTAGGGTTTTTATTCTCTTCAATACCTCCTAGGATGGTAAATATTAAGTTTGTTTTCTGTATTCATTTACTATTTAGAATTTAATACTATAAACTAGGTAAGTCTAGACCTTCTATTTAATGTTCACCTATTATTTATATCTCTACTGACATATTACATTTGTCATTAGAGACATGTTTCAGATTGTAGTAGATTTAATCATCGGAGTAAGTTTAAAGAAATAAATATACTAAATAGATACCTTACGGTATTATTTACAAGCAGAACAACTTCATATATATATATATATACATACATACATATAAGGCCATCAGGTATAAACATATATGAAGTCTATCTATACATTTAATTCCAAAATTAAATAACTCATCTAAGACCTTTCAAGGTCTGTATCCATATTACAAATTACATTAAAAATACTCCATGTAAATTAAGCAACATTATAAATAATCAGAGGAGGCATCGTGACCATCCATGTGGTCCTTTACAATTCTCTGATCGTAATTCATATAACAGAATTATTGGTTCTAACTTATCCATCTATACATAACCATAAAAAAAATCACATAACTCAACAAACATTTACCTTAGCCAAATTAAAATAATATATCTTATACAGTAAATCATATCAGAGTAAAACAACATCAAATCATATCATAAATTCATATATTGCAAACAATAATAGGAATCAAATCCTATGGGCATGCAAGCCCAGTTTGTTTTTATTTAAAATAAATTTCATTCCAAGTTGTTACATTAAAACCCTGTTGCCAACATAGGTCACGAAATCGATTCCCATTGATGTCAACACCCAAGGCAAAGCCATAATAACAGATCATAACGAATTGAACAAGAATCAATCATGTATATAAATCCTTTGTTTTGTATCGCTACACATGCCACTAATTACGCTAAGCATGTCGGCTGTATTTTCACAAACACATCAATTGCCATATAAATAACAATGCATACACTAGCAGTGAGGCCGTAATACCCTAGTTACAGCACGACCTCGGCCAATAACATTTTTTTATACATAGTCCATTAAAATATACACCTACTGTAAGCATTGGCCACCATGGTTTCCAACCTATAGTTTTCCACAGACCATTATACATAAGAACCGAATACCATAAACAACAATATACAAGCTATCACAGGCTGTGGGAAACCCTCATGCCATTTATGGCATGGCCTTTACCCATGTTGTTAAAAGATTACAATATCCAAGCTAATCAATGGAATTACACACAGAGCATCCGATTAGGCGAATACCTTTGATTTTAAAAACCCAACTCCATTTAAAAATAGTGCTCAATAAAAAATCAGAAGGAAATCGCATACACAATATATCAAGTTAACCATTACCATATATAAAAACAATACTTATATCTATTTACACACAGATCCCAAGTCTAGTACACAGTCACCATTAAAGGCCGAGAACGAGGTTTTACACAAGAATGCTAATGGGCTATGGCACCATTGCAAGCAATGGTGCATCCCATGGCTATAAAGCCCAAAACCAAAAATATCAATTCACATAACAAAAATGAAATTACACAGCGCCGAATGGCCTAGGAATATATTCATGGAATAACACCTCAACATTCAAAACCCAAGTATGTAATCATAAGCCCGAAGGCAAAATCAAAATCGGTGCAGCATAAAACCCCAACCAACAACTAGTTGAAACTTAGCTCTTCCCATAGGGTTGAAAGGTGGCAAGCATAATCTTAAAGAGAAGGCTTACCATGGCCTCCTTTTCAATACATTAGAGCTACAACAAAGTATGGAGCCACCCCACCATCGTCACCCTACTACCGGTAACCACAACCAATCACGATGGGGGTGAGAAGTATAACTACGAAGGAGCCACGAAACAAGCATAGAATGCAGTCACAAAACTAGAAGCTTACCTTCATCTCCAGGGCATAGTCTCCTTCGCAGCACAAAGCCAAGACCCCATTTTATCCATTGACCCTAACGAAATGACCAAACTGAATCGTGAGCCAATCCCTAAGCTTGGGGCTACCATGATTTCCAAGAACGATAAATGCACCATCTGGTAACCACTATTGATTTTCCAAACCCACTTTTCCATAGTTCAACGTTGTTAAAATATCGTGGGTTTCATTCACATGCTAGAGCTTAAACCCTGCGATGGTATGGTTTATACCATATGTTATGTCTCCACCCAAACTCTATCAAACGTTAGCTTATTACAAAGTTTGCTAAGGATATAATTACAATATTACATAGTCCATAGGATGCACTAGTCCAAAGTCAAAGAACCATGCTTAAGTATTTAGATAATGTTTAGACCATAGGTTTAGAGCTTAGGGTTTTAATACCTTTGTAACAAGGTATTTATGCTTAAGATCCATGGCATACCAAGTATGCCATGATAACCTCTTGGACTATAAAAGCCAAAGATCGACTCTTGAACCAATATAATAACTTGTCAATAAAAGAACATGAGATATGTTAATAGGTATAGTGAGCACATACATAGAACGTAAAATGTATTAATGACATATAGACTAACGAATTCAAAACATAACGAAGAATAATTAGTGTATATTAAATTTAGCCATAGTAGCTACATTGACAATAACGAAACTTACCAAGTTATAAATCCAAGTCGACAAGCAGCATAACAACTAGCAGCGGGTCCTCTAGGATCAATATGGTCAAACACACTTTACACCCGATCCTGTCGCAAAGTAATGAACTGCGTAAGTAAAAGAGAGAGGTCTCTTAGTTGGATTGAACAAAGTAAGCTTGCATAACCAAGTAATACCTTACCTCTCAGATCATCATGGGAGAACGAGTCCTGCCACTCCACCACTTTATTTTCCCATCAACAAAGTTAAGTTAGTTTTTATTTAATAAACAGAGTACACATGTGCAGGAGTAAAACAATGAACTATACAATTCATTAATTCACCGATAGTAATAACTAATATGTAAAAATAGTTTAAATAACAGAATTAAGACATAAGAATTAAATGATCTAATAATCACTTAATAGATAAGAGATTAACAAGACAGTATGAGAAGTTTTTGAAGAGATCGAAAGTTTAAGTAGCGCATGTAATTCTGCATGAGTAATAATGATTCCCCTTCGGGTACTTTTCACTAGCCTATTAATTTTTTTATTTTCAATTTTTGGGGACATTACAGTATCTCTTAAACATGAACAACTCTTTGACCTTTCTCTGTGTTATACCTTCTTCATTTACATTTAATTCTAATTATTGACTGAAATAGAAGGATAAAAACTTACTAGAATAGCAATTAAAATTTAGAGATGAAAGCATAATGCACAAGTCAAATACCATTTCACAATATTAGAGCAATTACTTTTTGATTAGTAGCACGATGCAACAAAAATTGGATAGCAAGTTGCAAAGATAGTGGGTTACAAGGAAGGACATGTAGAGAAAAATATAAAGTGTGGAGTTAGCAAACCTATGAAGGACATTATGTTGGTTTCCTAACAATATTTACTCCCTCCAATTTTGCCCAAACTTTAAACCTGAAAAGATGGACTACAAGCCTAATGGAAGACCACAAAAATAAGCATGTTTTAGTTAGATTCAATAATATCTCACTTTTTACCAACCTTTTTATTACTCACATGCTTAAGCCTCTTTCACCACATTAGAAGTTTTTTTCAATATTAAATGGAAACTCAAAAACCTACTATGGATTTCTCTTGTATTGTTTATCGTAGCAATGATGCTAGGCATATATTTTAAACTCCTTTAGCAAAGGTAAGAGAAACATGGGTGAAAGATTAAATCAATGAAGGGTGTCTATGGAAGATACATGCATCAAAAAATTTCACCTAAAACTTACATTCAAATAATTCAATCTCTAATTAAAAAGAAGAGAAGGAATTGAGAATGCAAATGATGAAAATTTGTATTATTGCATAGCTTTAGTGGCTAACAAGAAGTAGTGTGAAAGGGATAGGAAAAATAGTCAATTTTCTCTAATCATATCACTTGAACATAGGGCATATATAGTAACTCCATGCACAAATGTACCTTTCAAAAAGAAAACTGAACAATTGTTTTTTTTAACAACAACGGTTATAGTATATTAGAGGGGTGGTGTGACCACCAAAAAGAACCAGAATTACAAAATGCCCTTGTGGAAGTGGCAGCAGAAACTCATAATCGTGTCATATGCCCTTAAGGGAGCTGCAATGTAGCTATTAAACTTCTAATTACACCCTTATGAAAGCAGCAAAGCATTACCAGTCTTTAACAGTATGAAAACTAAACATTTCAGTAAACAGAGGGGGATTTAGAGATTCAAAACATTGGGTCTGTCCTATCCAAAGAGTCAAAGAGACATATACAGGGAAAATAGTAAAACAAAAAAACCATCTATGAAACTCAATTAATCTACCCATGTGAGCTGGACAAGAAACTTGGAACAGAGGCTTTGTGCTTGACGAGCTTGAGGGATAGCTTATCTACCTTAATTTCCAGCTCCACATTTATCCTGATCAACGCATTTTCTGACTGCTTCACCTTGCAATTGAGCTTCCTTCGCAGAAAAACTAGGTCTTTACCCACATTGTCCAACCTCTTGCCACCTTCACAATCAATTGCATTGAACTAGTTCTGCAACAGCTTGAATTCGTGCTTCAACTCTCTGATTTTCACCTCCACAGGATTTAGGGAAGCAGGCGCAATGGAGGAAGAAGACCTGGCATCCATCCTGACGAACATCAACTCCTTATCACTAACCATGTGACAAAGCTCCTGGAGAAGGCCATTTTTAAATATGAAAGCAATTATGATATGGAAACCATACACATTGATCCATTGTTTTAAATCATTGCCACACAGGGTCTCTAGCAACACCGTATCTCCCAACATACGAACAATTAAACCTACCATGAAAACACTCAAATGCTCCAGCTTCGACGAGATGCCTATCATTTTCGTACTAGGCGAAATGACCGCACCAAAGTGCACATTGAACCTCCCTCCAACTATCGACGCCAAGCCACATGCCAGCAATCCTCCACCTATCCTGGAAACCAACTAGTGCGATTTAGACCAGATCGTTGGGGCCCACAAGGGGTATCACCACTTGGACTTAGCCCCGGTCCTATGGGGGGAGAAAGAGAGCCTAGGCCATTGATAATTAGCTCCCCGGTGCTGAGAGAGGATCCCAAGTTTTCTTCCTTATCAGCCTCCTTATTTTTTTTCTATAGCACATGATAAAATTCAATTTGGTTGAAGGTGAGGACTTGGGCCTCAATTTTGTGGATAAGCCGCCTCAGGTGCATTTGGTTCGTTCGGAGTTAGGTTCTCGGTTAAATATTGAATAATAATTATAGAGTCTCCGAGGATAGTTGACTCATACATTCCATGGGTCTTGGTGATCCTCATCCCTTGCCATATTGCCAGGGCTTCAACCATGTTATTAGTGTCAGTTCCTAGACCCCAAGCGAACCTAGTTTCCAAAAATCCATCTGGAGTGAAAAAAAACTCCGCCCCCCGCTACCACCTCGGTGAAAATTGAACAATTGTTACCTATGAGGGTTGATTTTATTGTATTTCAAACTCCATCCAAAATACAATACCATTTTAAATGACCACAACATTGGCATGGTATTCATTTTTTAGTTATTTGGAATCTAGATGTTGTTTGAAGACAATATGTTGTTTGGAAAATTAAATTCTCCATTGTAAGCTGACAATTCATACCCGTGATTAAATAATTTGGTGCATTGATACTCTCACTCTCCTTTAAGTATTTTTATACCACTAGAATGGATTATGGTTCCTTCCAGTGTAATTAATTTTCCAGTGTTCTTGACTCTCATGCGTCCAATGGATGGGTGGGTTTATGATAATTTGATTATTTATGGGTTGAGTGGTTTCTGATTATTTATATTAATTTAAGGAATTAGGTAAAGGTCGACTCAAGTTCACATTAATTTTAATTAAGTATAATTAAGGATGGACGAACCGTTGGGTTCGTTTGGAACATGGCACAGGATTATGGCTAGGGTGGCCTCCCTCCTGACTCCACACAGCCCGAGCATGCCTCTAGGACATATTTTGAAAACTAGGTTTTTTCCCAAGTGGAGTGTTAGTGTAGTTACCCAATCTCATTCAATATAGCCATATGGATCCTCTCTATTGCTAATTGCCTCCATCAATCTCTCATGCTCTAAATGAGGCAAGAAGTAGCGTACCTTGGTTGAGTTATTGGTTAACATTGTCTGTAGATGGATGTTCATGCCAACAATCAGGTTTATGAAGTGATAGACCACATAACTTGGTCAGTAATCCATGAATACATGCCCACTAGTTATTCTTGATTTCCCATCTAGTGTAAGATATTCACCCTCAACCACCATCTAACCAATAGGAAATTCATTTCCTTCATCATCAATCAATTATCCGTTCATCATCGATCAATTATCTATTCGGTATTTGCTTACCTCGAATGCATCATGCCAACCAATAATATGTGCCCCATTCATTCTCTTTCAGGGCAACAACTGCATATATGTGTCCTGGTTGTACAAGATCTTAGATATGGTTGTAGTATGTCGAAATTGCTGACTGACCCTCCTCTAAGTGGATTTTTTCACTAACTACATGTGCGTCTATTGCAAGTGACACACGATCCCAATCATTAACCCAATCCATGCATACACATTCATCGCATTCACCATTGTTATAGGGGCTGCAAAAGAAAGCAAGTTTCTATGTCCATATTTCAAATAGGGGGTTGTTTGACCTTTGAACCAAATTAAATCCACGTGTTCATTTTACTATGCCGCAACTATAGGAACATGATCGATCTATGTCAACCACATGCCAAAAATTCCCGACTGACCTTCCTATCCATGTTGATGTATGTTGCACTATAGTTCAGTTTGGCATTGCTACAGAGCACCATTGAACATTGGATTATGCATATTTGATATGGGGGTTTCTGGTAAACCTCATCTCCTCCCTTCATAGTGCAGTCTTGATGCATGCATGAGCCCTATCATGTTCACCTTTGTTGTGCCCAGTCTCAAAGTAGTTCCATATATGCAACACATTATAAGTCTTATGTAACATGCTCATCCATTGGAAGACTCAGGAATTTTTGAGCTGGCCCGCACAACCATTTGACCATATCCAATGTTCATCCATCTATATATCTCCCTCCTCTAGTTGATCATAGAAAATTTGAAAACAATGTTGCACATAATGCAGATCATGGCATCTTTCATCACTTATGTAAAATTTTGTCTCCTTCTGCATTATCCTTTTGTTAATGCTGCTCTCAGGGCCATGCCTATACGTAATATGTACCATGATGCTGACTTGGTCAGAATGGTAGTATTGACTCTAAATTTAATTTTGTAGTTAAAGGGTGTAGTTTTCTACAAAATGCACAATTGACAATATGGTCCCAATGGGAAATTTGTCATTTCATTTTTTGTACTTCTCATCCTTCCATTGCGCTAATGCACATTTTGAACATACTACTTGGTTTTCTTGTAGAACTCCATCAAAAAATCACATACCCATACCTATTTCCATGAAAACAAGGTTCGTATTAGAATGTGACCTTTAAAGAATGTATATGTAGAAACTAAACATGTAAGAGGAATAACATGCAATAATCATTTGCACCTGTGACTTCACCAATGCAATCTTTTTATTTTCCTTTGCACTATCTTATTGATAGGTTACCTAATTGAAGCTCTTCATCTCCACACTCATATTTCTATATTGATGCTCATTGCTTCCATTAATGCAACAGTTGAAAAGAGAAAACCCATTGCACCTATAACAATTCCCATATAGACATGATTTTCCATAGTATTTTTGTCCTTCGTTCCTTGGACACATGATGCCGACGATAAATATCTCGATGCATTCAATGGTATTATGAATTCATTATATCCCTGCGTAAGGTTAGTATGCAAATCAAAAAATATATATTTATACATGTCATAAAAATATTCATATTCTACATGGTATCTACAACAACATGTGTTTCGATCAATGCATATATGAATGTACCATGGTTTACATTTCTCAAAGGACCTTTGGCCCAGATTCAATTGTGTGTGCTCATTCCTAAATCTCTCATAAATTTCAGTCTGTGTTGTGTCAAGGAAGTGTTTGATGTGGGGTTCACATTCAGTAGAACCTTTTCTCAGCCTTAGAACATCTCTTTGATTAGATGAAGGTCTAGTATGATCATGCCAGAACTTTTGTACTAAGTCCTTAACATCATCAATTAGCTTCATATCTCGATGAGGAAACCTTCCAACAAAATCCCAACAATATTTTCCACCTAGATTCTGTACATTTTCTCTTATAACAGAGTGCTTTTGAACAGTTTTTCTATTTAGTTTAAGCATCTGATAAGTGTGTGAAAGGGGGCAACGTTTCCATGAGGACTTTCTTACAACTGATTTTGATAACACATGACAAGACACACAAAGATATTTAGTATGAGATGTCTTCCCAATCACATTAAAAGCATATTGGAAATTTCAAACAATATGATTGTTAACCTCTAAACTTCTAACCATCTTTATGCCCAAAATTATCCTAACAACAACTAAACAATTTAACTTTAACAAACATAGTAATAATTGACATTCAACTGCATCGAATTTGGATTCAAAATATTCCTTCATTAATTTGCTACATTTCCAATCGATAGTGCATTTGGGAAGCTTACCTTCAAGGAATGACAGACAACTTTCATCCACATGGATACGTCTAGGAGTCATTTTTCTTACAGTAGGAAGTCGAGGTAGGGAAGGTGGACATGAGCTATGGATCCCACGGCTTCTTTATTGTGGTGCTTCATTCACATGTCGGTCCATAATGGGAGTGTGTTGGAAATGGTTGTGGTCTTCTTGAAGAGATTGCAAATTAGTCATTACTCCTAGGTCCAACGCTTCATACTCAGCTTCTTTCAATACACCTATGTCTTCAAGAGCTTCAACATGGCTCATTGATGGATTATTGGTTCGAGACTATGTTGGTGTTGGAACTTGAGTTGGGTCCATTGGACGCAACCACTTCACTCGTGGTTCTAAAGTAGATGTTGTTATGTCATCAACTCTGTTAGGATCGATCGCAGTATCAGTGGAAATGTCTGGACCATGTCTCACTCTCTCCATTTCCAACCTGGCCTTTTATCTTACCTCATTTTCTTTTTCAATGGTAATATTCCTTCTATTTTTTCTTGCTCTGTTACGCGAGTTTCCCATCTCCAAAATTTTCTTTATAAAAAATATGAGGTCTACCCCTACATAAGAAGCAATAAATAAGCTATTAGTTCCATTATACAAGAAACATGATGTGTTCCAACATAATTAATTAAATTACAGATATATGTTAGTATGCTAATTATTGGCATTGATACATAAATGTTGAGTAAAGGTTTCTCTTCATGTTCTTACCAAAGTTTCATTTCTATACTCTATTTGAGTCAAGTAAAGAGAGTCAAGTTTGTAGGTATTACAACTATAGGATTATGACTTCCTTTGTGTTCAAAAAGTATTGGAAGTCAAAATAAGATGAGTGAAATATTCTTTGTTTCCAACACCTTCGGACGAGATGACATTACACGGAATATGCCACATTATTTGTGAGGGATGACACAAGTTGGTATTTGGATGTCTTGGGAATAAATTGAATAAATTGCACTCATTAAGTTACAAGTTAAATAGTAAGAGAACAAATTGACTAATTACACAATGAGGAGATTGCATATCCCTCAAAAAAAGGAGAAATCATTGAGGTAGAGGCATCCCTGTAAAGCTCAAAGGAATTTTATGATAAATCTAGGATGAAGAGGAGAGCATGGACAAGTTGGTGAGCTATTCAATATGGACCCTCTCCCATTATTTCTTTCAAGGTTTTTATGCAAATTGAGAAGTCTCCATAGAGAACCTCATCTACGCCATACTTGTAGGAAATCAAAATATATTCATGTGCAAATGATTATTGGTCTACATTGCATACTTCATCTTGTATATAGAATATGGACAACTTGGTGAAATATTCAATATGGACCCTCTCCCATGCTTACTTCAAAGGTTTTTTTTTTGAATTGAAGAGTCTCAAAATATAACTTCATCTATGCCATTATTGTGTGAAATCAAAAAGTATTCATCTGCAAATGTAAATTAGTTAACATTGCATAATTCATCTTGTATGGAGAATATGAGACTTATTTAGATGTGAAGTTGGGATTTATTATTGTGAAATTAAATGTTGTCTATGAGAGAAATATTTTTGTAGGCATATCATAAAACATAAATCAATGAAATGATATGAAAGGTTGTGAATTAAAACAATTATTTACAATTCAACATACCTATTCAAAATGATCTCTTCTTGCAATGAAAAATTATAGTTTGAATCTTTCCACTAACTTCCAAGACCACTGAATATGTTTGTTAGATTCCAAGAGTGAGATTCTATCCAATACATCAAAGAGTGGTGATGGATTGTGAGCCAAATTGAAAAGTTCAGGAGCGCAAAATGTGAGAACAGCTATAGAAAACCTGTGAAAATTGGTAGCAATCCTGAGAATTTAGATCTCTGTTTTGTTTAACTAGTAATAAGCGCATGCAGGTGTATTTGATCACGTGCACGTGTAAATAATACCATGTGTGCATTTATGCGCACAGAGAATTAGACGCGTGCGTGCCCCTGCATAACATTTAAACCATTTACTCACTAACATTTATCTCATTTAATGACTAATGTTCTTCAGCAATGACTTCGTATTCACACATGTTCGGGTATTTTTACAATATATTATTCACCACTACTTTCTTCTTAGGACCATGGGTTCCATTATGACGTCTTAGGATCCTTTCCTGTGGCTAGTGGAGGGTAAGGGACGCCTCCAATGCTGACCATCATCACAATCATAATCATCATCATTGTAATCATCATCATAATCATCATCATCATAGTCATCCTCATCATCATCATCATAGTCATCATCCTCATCATCATTGTTCCTCATCATCATTGTCATCATCATCACCATCGTTGTCCATCGTCATCGTCATCGTCGTCATCATCTTTCATCATCCTCATCATCATCATTATCACCATCATCATTCATCATCATCGTCATCGTCATCATCCTCATCATCATCCTCATCATCATTATCATAGTCATCATCCTCATCATCATCGTCGTCATCCTCATCCTTATCATCATCATCATAGTCATGGTCATCATCGTCGTCATCCTCATCCTTATCATCATCATCATAGTCATGGTCATCATCATCATTCCATTGAAAATGCTTGAAAATAAAATCATCATATTTCATCATCCTCATCATCATCATCATCACCATCATTAACGTCATAATCATCATAATCATCATCATCATCATCATCATCATCCTCATCATCATCATCATAGTCATCATCCTCATCCTCATCATCCTCATCCTTATCATCATCATCATTCCATTGAAAACGCTTGAAAATAGAATCAAAGCAAAGTTTCAACTAAACCTATCATCATCATCACCATCATCATCATCACTATTCCTCAACATCATCATCATCATCATCACCGTCATTATTCATCATCATTTTCATCATCGTCATCCTCGTCCTCCTCATCATCATCATCATAGTCATAATCCTCATCATCATCATCATCATCGTCCTCCTCCTCCTCATCATCATCATTGTTCATCATCATCGCCATGGTCATCATCATCATTCCTTCGAAAATGCTTGAAAATAAAATCAAAGCAAAGTTTCAACTAAACCTATCATCATCATCGTCATCCTCATCCTCATCATAATCATCGTCATCACCGTCATCGTCATCATCATAATCATCATCATCATCATCATAGTCATCATACGCATCATCATCATTGTCATCATCTTCATCATCACCATCACGAACATTGTTCATCATCCTCATCATCCTCATCATCCTCCTCAGTCTCATCATCATCATCATCATCATCACCATCATTGTTCATCATCATCATCATCATCATCATCATCATCATCATCCTCATAGTCATCATCCTCCTCATCAGCATTCCATTGTTCATCATCATCAATCAATTGCAAATGCTCGAAAATAAAATCAAATCAAAGATTCAACTAAACCTATCATCATCATCATCATCATCATTGTTCCTCATCATCGTCGTCCTCATCCTCATCCTCATCCTCATCCTCATCATCGTCGTCATCATCATCATCATCATCATCATCATTGCCATCATTATTTATCATCATTATTATCATCATTGTCATCATCATCATCATCATCATCATTATCATCATCATCATCATAGTCACCATCCTCATCATCATCATTGTCATCATCCTCATAATCATCATCATCACCATCATCATCATCATCATCCTCATCATCCTCATCCTCAACATCATCATCATCACAATCATTGTTCATCATCATAATCATCGTCAGCATCATCCTCCTCCTCCTCATCATCATTCCAGTACAAATGCTTGAAAATAAAATCAAACCAAAGTTTCAATTAAACCTATCATCATCACCATCATTGTTCCTCAATGTCATCGTCATCATCATCATCCTCATCATCATCGTCGTCGTCATCATCATCATCATCATCACCATCATTGTTCATAATCAGTGTCATCGGCATCCTCATCATCATCATCATTTTCATCCTCATCATCCTCATAATCATCATCACCAACCTTGTTCATCATCGTCATCGTCATCATCATCATCATCATCCTCATCCCCATCCTCATCATCGTCATCATCATCCTCATCCTCATCATCATTGTCATCATCACCATCATCATCCTCATCATCATCATCATCATAGTCATCGTCGTCATTGTCATTATCCTCGTCATCATCATCATCATTCCATTGTAAATTCTTGAAAATAAAATCAAAGCAAAGTTTCAACTAAACATATCATCATCATCATCATCATTGTTCCTGATCATTGTCATCATCATCATCATCCTCATCCCCATCCTCATCATCGTCGTCATCATCATCATCATCATCACCATCATTGTTCATCATCATTGTTATCATCATCATCCTCATCATCATCATCCTCATCCTCATCATCATCATAGTCATCATCCTCATCATTATCATTATCATCATCCCCATCATCATCATCATCATCCTCATACTCATCATCCTCATCATCATCATCGTCGTCATCATCACCATCATTGTTGATCGTCATCATCATCCTCCTCCTCCTCATCATCATCATTGTTCATCATCATCATTCCATTGCAAATGCTTCAAAATAAAATCAAAGTAAAGTTTCAACTAAACCTATCATCATCATCATCATCCTCATCATTATTGTTCCTAATCATCGTCGTCATCATCATCATCCTCATCTTCATCATCATCATCATAGTTGTCGTCATCAACATCATCATCATAGCCATCATTGTTCATCATCATTGTCATCATCATCATCATCATCATCATCGTCATCATCATCATCATCATCATAGTCATCATCCTCATTATCATCATTTTCATCATCCTCATAATCATCATCACCAACATTGTTCATCATCATCATCATCATCATTATCCTCATCCTCATCATCAACATCATCATCATCAACATCCTCATCATCATCATCATCACCATCATTGTTCATCATCGTCATCATCATCATCATCCTCATCATCATCATCATCATAGTCATCATCCTCATCGTCATCATTGTCATCATCCTCATCATCATCATCATCATTCCATTGCAAATGCTTGAAAATAAAATCAAAGCAAAGTTCATACTAAACCTATCATCATCATCATCATCATCATTGTTCCTCATTGTCATCATCATCATCATCATCCTCGTCCTCATCACCATCATCATCATCATCATCATCCTCGTCCTCATCACCATTATCATCATCATCATCATTGTTCATCAGCATCGTCATCGTCATCATCATGCTCATTCTCATCATCATCATCATCATAGTCATCATCCTCATCGTCGTCATTGAATTCATCCTTATCATCATCATTACCATCATCATCATCATCATTATCGTCATCATCATCATTGTTCCTCATCATTTTTAGCATCATCATCATCATCATCACCATCATTTTTCATCATCATAGTCATCATCATCCTCATCATCATCATCATCGTCGCCATCAACATCATCATTCTCATCATCGCAGTCATCATCATCATCATCATAATCATCGTCATCATAGTAATAGTCATCATTATCATCATCCTCCTCCTTCTCATCATCACCATCATTGTTCATCATCATAGTCATTATCATCCTCCTCCTAATCCTCATCAGCATCATCAACATCATCATCCTCATCATCGTAATCATCATCATCATCATCATAATCATCGTCATCATAATCATTGTCATCAGAGTAATAGTCATCGTGATCCTCATCCTCATCCTCATCATCATCATCATCATCATTCTTCATGATCATCATTATCATCATCGTCATCCTCATCATCATCATCATCATCATTGTCGTCATCCTCCTCCTCCTCCTCATCATCATTGTTCATCAGCATCTTTCCATTGCAAATGCTTGAAAATAAAATCAAAATAGAGTGTTTACTTAACGAATGCGGGCACGCATAATTAACGCGTGCACACAAATTAGCACGATCGTGCTTCTAGTGCATGCGCGTTGTGTTTTAAATTACGTGCGTGCGTGATTTAAATTTAGAATTTTCGAAGGCACCTTTTTTTCAACCTACATGCTGGATGACTTGGCTGCTTTGGTTTTAGGTTTGGGTTGCCAAACCAAGTGGTTTGGACTGTCTTATGACATAAAACTTGTTTTGTACCACTTCTCCTATTTCTTGCATGATTTTCCATATGCCGCACTTGTCCACTGCTAATGAAAATTCACACACTTCTGTAACTCTGTCTGTAGATTATGAATATGTAATTTTTATTTAAATCTATTAACTTTTACTGTTTTTATTTAATTTTAAATGGACTAATGTCAATCTAACACAAAAGGTAGGCTATTTTCTTTGGCTATAACTTTTGATTGGATCACCTATTTAGAAAATGGAAAAGAACCCGCAGAAGAAGACACAAAGACCTACATCCTTAAAAAAAATATCGTTCATTGACTATGTTAAAACCAAGATGTGGTGGACCAACGCTCGACCTTGTCATTTTAGGACGTTGGTGACTTCTTTAATTTGAAAAAAAAAATTATAACATAAATAAATATGGAAAAATAACGCTGCAGTAGACACACGTGTTATGTACAACTCTATATAATGTTTTTCACAAAATTCCACCATTTGCATACCAAACGAGTGGACAAACGCAAACACATTCACTATGTTTTGGGAAAAAAATAACATACCAACCTTAGAAGAAACTCGTTTTTGGGGATTTATACTTAGTTTCCATAAATAAAAGTTATATATTCTGGAAGGTAATCCAATTTTCCACGTTTCATATTCTTACACCATATTCCAAAAAGTTGTGTAGGTAACTCTAATATTTCTTTTTGACGTTCAGATTTTTGTTTTTCCAGAAGTCCATTGCAACGAACGCGTCATAAGTGACCAGCATTACCTTGCACCATACAATTGCTATTATATTGTATCAAGATTCAGTTGCATATAAGACTCAAATAGTAAGTGTTATCTATGAATGGCTTGGCTTAGCAAGTTGTAAGCTCCCTTGTGGGTCCATTTTTTATTGCGGTTTTTTTAGAGTAAAATTGTTTGTTTTGTGCATATATAATTCCTATTTCCGTGTATATTTATTAAATATATTTAAAAAACTAAGTTGGAAAATTTAAGTATGTCATAAGCTAATAAAAATGTCAATTCTTTACCATAAAATTGTATTGCATAACACCGTAAAATAAGTTTTGTTTTGTGCATATATACTAAATTTTTAGAAAAAAACAAAGTTGGAAAATTCAAGGGTTCCATTTTTATGGTAGTTCTTTACCGTCATTGTCCATCCATTTTTATGGTAGTTCTTTACCGTAAAATTGTACTGCATAACATAATAAAATAATGTAAGGGTTGCATAAAATAATAAAAAATCCATTGTCCATCCATTTTTCATGGCAGTTCTTTGCCCTAAAATTGTACTACAAAACACAATGAAGTAGTTTTTGTTTTGTGTATATATATACTAAATATATTTTTAAAAACTAGCTTGAAAAATTAATGGATTGCATAAACTAATATAAAAAACATTTTCCATCCAATTTTCATGGTAGTTCTTTACCTTAAAATTGCACTGCATAATACCTTTAAGTAGTTTTTCTTTTGTGCATATATATACTAAATATATTTGAAAAACAAAACTAAGTTGAAAATTTTAAGGGTTGCATATACTAATAAAAATTCCATTGTCCATATAGGTTTTATGGGAGTTCTTTGTACTACATAACATAGTGAAGGAGTTTTTGTTGTGTATATCTACTAAATATATTAAAAAAAACATAGTTACAAAACTTAACACTTGCATGAACTAATAAAAAAAATCATTGTCCATTTTCTACTGCATAACATAACAGCGTGAAGTAGTTTTTATTTTTTTTCATATATAGTAAATATATTTTTCTTTAAAACTTCGTTTTCAGTGGCACCTTTGAGAAATTAGATCGAACTTGTACTGCATAGAATAACATAGCATACCACAGTGAATTAGTTTTTGTTTTGTGCATATATATTCAAAATTTATTTTAAAAAAAATAATTTTTCAATGGTACCGTAGAAATATTAGATGGCACTAACCGTAGAGAAAGAAGTTCACAAATTGATGGAATCTCATAGATTTTATTATGTTGGGTTAAAAATTATAATTTTTTAATATGTATATATTATTAAAATTAATAAAAATGATTGGGCGATGGTAAGTAAAGAAGTTTCTACCATATCAGAAATGGGTCTTATTCATGAATTTTTTTTCAACTCTTGATAATGGCAGAGCGGCTCTCTGAAACATAGCTAGGGTTTCCCTAGCCGTCTCCTCCCTTTCTACGTAGATCTAAGTTCTGCTAGATCATTGGCTGTCGCTTATCCTCGTGTCTCAGCGTGGGGTTCCCTTTGGCTGCCACTTCTCCTCGTGGTCTTAGCATGGATTTTTCTCTAGAAATGGGCTCTCATGCCCAGCTCGCCACCTTCAAGGCCCTTGTTCAAGTTACAGCTCCTCAAGAAGCTTCTCACACTTCATCCAAGTTCATGAAAAATATGGATGAGATCCCTTCTCTAGAGCTCTCTCCTACGGATCCATGCCAAAAATCACTCACCCTCTCTGAGAAATCCCTCATTGGTAAGTTCATCGGGTTGTGGCCCAGTCCTAAGGCAATGGAGCTCTAGATCGCAGAACATTGGAACCGTCTTCTGCAAGGACAGGTCTCCCTCTTTGTATCTGGATGAGGGTCTTTTGTTTTCCTGTTTTCGAATAAAGAAGAAAGAGACCTAGCCTTTCTTTTGGGTCCTTTCTTCATGGGCTCGAGAGGTCTGTTCCTAGCCCCATGGTCTCTAGGGTTTAACCCAGAAGCAAATATTACTTCCGCTCTTGTTTGGATAAGACTCCCTAACCTCCCTCTTCATCTTTGGTGGAAAAGCACTGTAATTGACATTGGTAATAAGCCAGGACACTATCTAGATAATGCAGAGCCAAAAGGGGATCAGTTCAAATGTGCCCGTATCTGCGTAAAGGTGAATCTAGAAAAAGGGCTCTGGGAGTCCCTAAAGCTCACATTAGGAGAATGGAGCCACATTCAAGAACTTTATTACAAGCAAATCCCATTCAAATGAAACTTTTTTCATGTATACGACCACTTCACCAAAAGTTTCCCCAGGCTTGCAAAATCACAGAAACCAGCAAATCTCCCAGCTTCCAAAGATACAAAGTTCCCGACGGTTACTAATCAACATCATCCTCCCCGATGAAAGGAGCCTCAAGCTTCTCAGCACAAGGTTTCTCCTCAAGATCATTCTCCTCTTGAAGATACTCCATGACCGGAAAACAAAAATAGTTTTGAAGTTCTTCAGGAATATGAAGTACAAGAATCTAAATCTATAGATGTCCCAGTGGAGGGCATCCCTAGTCCCCTTGGCTCCTTGGAGGAAGCTGAACAAGATTCTCCAAAACATGCTTCTTCAGGTTCTAATAAATACCCCAACGCTTTGATTCATGAGACCCCAACCCATGCAAGATCGGCATCCTCGGTCCCTTCATCAGAGGGAACCTCTGAATCCAAAGATTTTTCAGCTCCTTCTCCACCCCTCACAAGAGGGCGAAAGACAAACAGAGAATGTAGATAAAAGGACGAAGCCTCAAACATTAGCTCGGGATCCCAGAAGAAATTTGACCCTTTCATTAAGGGGCATTTCTCCTCTCCTCCTATTTAATGTTTTGTTTCTGTATTCTTCTCTACTCACAATTCATGAGAGTCTACACTTGCAGGTAATCTTTTTCTTGGAATAGCATCAGAAGCATTTGGGATTCACTTCTCAAAGCACTCACAAGAAGGTTGACTGTTCTGATAGAGGTCATAAGCCTTCTTTTTCTGAATTCCCCTTTGTAAGCCTGGCTAGGCTACAACCTTTTTTAATCAATAAAAAAATTTCAGCTTCTGTTAAAAAAAAAGATTGGTTTTTTTTAATATTAAAATAAAAAATGTGTTGTGAATTACCAAAAAAAGGGTAAACAAAGAATTGGCTTGCTACTAAGGGAATCAAAGAATCAAAAAATGAAAAAAAAAAAAAAAAGTAATCAAAATCAAATGTGACTCGATACAAATACCATAACATTCTATTCAACTTACCATAATTTATAGAACAGTGGGATGGAAAAACATAAATAATTTAGATTTCAATTAAAAAAATAGAAAAGTCAACTAAATTACTCACAACTAGCCATTAAAATTGAAGAACGTCTTGCCTTTTTTCCAGGAGAAGAGGTCATTTTGTCAATGAATTAACTACCTCACATCCATCACTAAATCTGTATGGAACATGACAATAAGTAGAGTTTTAATATTTATGGCATTAGTGTCTCTTGCATAACTAGTAATATGCAACTACAACCCAAAAAAATTTAAAACTACATAAAACAAGTGTCATAAAGAACAAGTAGATTTTACATTACAACTGAGTGAAGACCAATATTTGAATAAAAAGAAAAAATATGACACATTTGGGATGAAGAATATTATATTTTGGCCAAAAAGATCATTTGGCGATCTAATGAAGACGTGTAAAAGCTATAAAAATTTATAGAAAATTGGGGAGGTTTTGTCATGGAGAAAGGTAAAACTAAGTTATAGAAATTCTTAGAAACTTGGGGCATTTTTGGCACCAATAAAGGTAAAACTTTGGGTCAAGGGTAAAGATATGGAAGGATAAATAAGTGTTGGAAGTTTCCAGTACTAAAAATAGGGGGCAAAGGAAGGATTAAATATGAATTTGATTGGAAATCAAGGGTAAAGGGAGGATTTTAGGTAACTTTCGGAGGGCTAAATCATTAGTTTTTTCATTCCTCATTAATAAGGGGGGGTGCTATTTGTATTTTAATTATTATTTGTTTAATAAATATTGGAGGAATGTATTAAAATTTAAAAATAACTTTTCATACTTACATTCGTCCATTAAATTTTTCTAGCTCCCTTAATTTCGCCCCTAAAATTTTTCTTGGTCGAAATTGATGAAGAATTTTCAAGTAAAAGAATTAATATGGAGACACAAAATGAAATTATAATATTAAAGGAGCATAATTTTTTTTATTTTTTTAAAGATACTTTATTCCAACAAACACATGTACATATGCAAGATTATTCTTTCTCCGATATTGAAAAAGTCGAATCTAGCTCTCAGTATAAATCCAAGTTTTATTTTCTCTCTTAGTATGAAAAAAAGAGGAGACAATCCTTGGAAGAATCACATAATGTATTTCATCAATTAATAATGTTTATAGACCAAAACATTTCATTATTTTCAACTAAAGATTCGGAGATACACACATTGAAATTTGCAGTTTTAAGTAATGAAGGTGTGTCAGAAATGGAAGTAAAATTCGACCAAATCAATGTTCCTAACAAAATACAACTACATAAGCATATTGGGGATGTACTTTATTCAGATATTTCACACTAAACTTTGAAAATCTCAAAATTGCAATTAATAGCAGAGAAATTGGAAGCTCAATTGAGACAAGAAAAAGTGGAGGACGAGGATTTGATTCAAATTAAAAAATTGCAAGCAGACCTTGTAGTTTCAGAAATATATCCAAGTAATGTCCAACTTACTAAAAAACTTCTTGAAGAAAATGAAAACACTATTTATATGTTGAAGAAAAAACTAAATTCTCATTTACTTATCATGCACAGTCCTCAAAATTGACTATGTTGTAGCAAGAAAAGGAAACAATCCATTAAGAAATGATGGATTATAAAGGAAAAATGTTAAAATTACAAGAAAACAAGCAGACCCGGGAAGTCAAAAAATCAAAATTATTGGAAAAAATTTCAGTCTTGAGTGGGAATCAAATTGAAGAGAGACAAGTATCAAAAAATATAGTAGATCAGGCTCCTACTAGTGATGAAAAGCAAGCGAGTCCTCTATAAAATAATTAGAAACTGCTTTGTCTCGAATTAGTTTAAAGCATGTGGAAATTAAGGAATTAAGAGATGAAAATAATAAACTCAAATGGAAGTTAGTTCATAACATTAAAGAAAAGAATAAAGCTCTAGGTGAAAGAAAACAATTGCAAAGAAAGATCAATGACCTGAACGATAAAATAACAGGTAAAATACCCTTGCAAGGAGCTAAGAACCTTATATGGGATGCATTATCAATAGAAACCACAAAACTCTGGTGAGCTTTGAACTACATTGATGATAAAAATGCAATTGTGGATATGGCTTTACAAAAATTCAAAGTGGTAAATGAAACATTGGATAAGAAGCCCTTGGAAACAACTCAGAATGTAGTTATGTTTTTGAACACTATGACTTGTGTAGATAAGAAGGATATAGGAATTAAAGATAGAGCCACTATTATTATTTGGGTAAGAAAAATTCTTGGAAAACATAACAATGTTAAGAATGTACATGATACAATAGATCAAATGCTTCTTCAAGTTAAGGGTTTCAAAAATTAATTTCAGAAACTCTTTGATAGTGGTATCCCTTCCTTTTTGGATAACATTAGAGAATTAATCCCTCAAGAACAATACAACAACCTATTAGTTCATAACCGCATATATCACTCCAAGTTTGAGAATATAACAAAAGGACTGACTAGGAAAAGAATCATTGAGAATTTGACTGATGACTTTGAGATATTTGATCAATTCCTAATTATCCGGAAATATTCTACACCTATATCTTATACCTCATATTTGGAATTGGAAGTGTTGATGAAACAAATGATGGACTATGAAATCCCAAATCATGATCAATGGAAGATCGTGGAAAAGTTTGGACGAACTAAATATAAACTACACCAACAATGATAAATGTCTTATTAAAATTCGAGGTTTAATATTTTTCATGTATTTCGCTACACCAACAATGATAAATGTCTTATTAAAATTGGAGGTTTTATATTTTTCATGTATTTCGCTTGACAACTTTATGGATTTTCCAAACCAAATTAATTTGTTGTTAAAAGAAAGCATGCAAATACAATTCCTATAATTTAGGTTCTTAGTTACAAGAAGTTTCTTTTAACAAACAAATTGTTAGGTTTTCACTGAGGAGAGTGTTTTTTGCACAAATTTTGATTTTATAAATGTATAAGGGGTTAGATCCCAAATAGTAAGAGACAATTGTGCACTATAATGTTTTTGGCCATCAATAAAAAATTTAGAGAACAAAGGGGCCTAACATTTTCTAAATTAGAGATTCATGTGATGATATTTTCAAGTCTGTAAACTCATCTCATGTGTATGTGTTATCTTTATCTTAGTATTCTATTAAATGTGTTTTCCTCCAGTATTCAATTGAGAGTAAATGGTTTGGAATTCATCTCCGGTGCTCTAAATGCATGATGTTTAATGCTTAAACTTTTCCTTTTAAAATTACATTAGAATTAGTCCAAACTTTGATGCTATGATCTAACGGATTGTTAATTGTTAATTATGCTATCATCCTACAACGAGATTAGTGACTAAAAATTATTGTCTATATTTCCTTTGTGTTTGGAATTGTTTCATCTCCATTTCCTTCAAATTGAATTTTATTTTCCCAATGACTCCATGCCCAAAGGTTTCTTTTTGTTTTCAACCACTTTGTTTAAACCATACTACCTTAAAGAGATTTGGTCATTGTTAGGGAATGCAAGAAGTGTTGTTGAGTGACCTTTAGGAAAATAAATTCATAAAGGGATCCCCCTTTGGATAGAAGAGACTAGATTCATATCATAAATATTGTCTTCAGGTTACCTTGGACATTTTCTTCCACAACTAAGGTAAATTTCTTAGAGATAACATTTTGGCGTCGTTGTAAGGGAGTGAAGGTGAATTTTTTCCCTATGAAATAATGACAAACATAATGAATTTGATTTCTAAGAGAAGATGAAAAGTAGACATTAGAGACATCAAGGTTTGTAGGATCTCTAATGTAGGTTTTTTGTTCACCGCCATTAAGGTTAATGAAGAACACACCATGGATGTCCCTTCATCGACATGAATTTTCTCCCTCAATGCTCCCTCAATGCATCATTGATCTATCAATGCAAGAATGTTGGTTGTTTCGTTCAGACATGACCCTCATTCTTATTTGTGGCTTAACTTATGAGGATTTTCGATCTTACATGATTAAGGATTAAGATATACTCTAGAAAAACATGAAGCTTATAAAGAAGATTACTTGCACATTCTCCAAGCAAGATATGATAAGGGCAGTTATTTTTTTATTTCTATCAAAGACATATAAGTTGATTTTGAAGGAATGTCCTATTGGACAACTTGTTACTTGTAAGACATTTATTTAAAATTACATGTATTTTGTTGAGATAAAAGAAGGATCAAACAATTTGTGATGCGTTTGAAGGATTTGGTGTGAAAATTCCTTTTCATGAAATGCGAGTTGAGTGATTTTGAATCATACATGCTTCCCAAATGACAAGGCGGGAAGTTGCTTTTGGAAAGATGTTTTTCATTTTTTGACTGGTATTTTGAGTGTGGCCATAAAAGGCCCATACTGTGCATGGTTGGATTAATAGGATTATCTGCATGGAAGCTTGTTATGATGCACGTTTGCTAAATCCTTTTTTTGTCCATTCCTGGATTGACAACCCCACATTTTGTGTCAAGGTCAATCAATGAAGTGTTTTTTATTTCTTTGATTGCATGAATGGAACGCTTGTATTTCTCTTCAATTTGAGCATACTTATTTCGCTACAAATTTTGATAGGGATCTTATGTTAAATCGATTTCGATGTAGTATTATTTTGCAACCTTTGTTTGTTGTTTGAGGGGCAAGTATTTCACATGTTTTGGCAGGGGTTCTATTAATTGGGTTTTGATGTAGCCATATTTGGTAAACTGGGTGTGGATTTCTCATTTCCTTGCTTGTGATCCTTCATGCACATGCCTTAATTTATATCCCCCAGGATTCAAAATTCGTAAGCCAAGAAATGTTTTTTTGGGAAAATGTCTTGTGTGTTTTGACATGGTTATATGATATTTACTTACTACATAGAACATATTTGGATGAAAGTTCTAAAGAAGGATGGACTTGAAATCAGAGCGGGGTGGGAAATTGTGGAAATGTCAGATGCTACTCTTCAGAATTTCAATAAATATTTAGAAGGTACAATTTTGTAAATGAGGAAGTTCCTTCAAAAGAAAGCAATTCCTCCAAATAAGCCCAATAAAGGTCCAACAAAGATTGCAGCAAAAATTCAAGAGTCAACAAAAACTATAAAATAAACATATATTCCATAAAGCTTTGCAAGTTGGAATGGTAAGTTAAATATGGCTTTATTATTTGTTGGTTTACAGTCCATCCTGCACATGTCTAGATTGATAGCTTTATGAATGACTTTTGCCAAAATGTTTTAAGTGTTTTGCTTGGAGTTTTATTAATTGGGTTTTGATGCAATATTATTTGGATCTATAAGAAAAATATGATAAGGGCAGGCACTCTTTTCCTCATCATCAAGACATACCAGATGCTTTGAAGCAAAGTCCTGCTAGACAACTTATTGAGTTTAAGATAGTTCTTAAACAATGCATTCCTCATTTGAGGTTAAAAAATGATGACATACTTGGATGCAACAATGGAGATGAAGTATCCAATATTCCTTAGAAGTATGTAAAGTGTCCCAAGGACAGATGGCTAATGTTGATTGGCATGTATTTTGTTAACTGGGTTTCGATGCAATCTTATTTGGTAACCTGGTAGTGAAACTAAGAATGCTTGTGACAAATCTCTAAGCAAATTATGATAAGGGCCTGCACTATTTTGCTCATGAACAAGACAAATCAGATATTTTTAAGGGAAGTTATATACTTCTTATTGAGGTTAAACAAGGATGAAACACTTTGATGAAACAATTGACATCAAGTCTCCAAGATTCCTTGACAGTATCGAGAGTGGCACTTGGGAAGATGTTTCTTGCTTATTTGGGAATTTTTTTGTTAACTGAGTTTTAATGAAACCTTATTTGGTAAAGCAAGTGTGGCTTCCCCATTAGACCCAAAAAAGAACTGTTGTTGATTTCATTAGTCAAAACATGGCAAGCATGTTGATATTTAGTACTTGAAGTTAACAAATTGTTGAATTCTTAAGTAAGTAGGAAGGACTTGAAGAGTTTTTTTTATAGCAGATGGAATATGAACAATTTGCAATGTGCATGCGAATTGGGAGATTTTTTTGTTAGATAGGTTTTGATGCAACATTACTTTGTGATTTTAGTGTGGCTTTCCTATTAGCCCAAAAACATCTTTCATGTTGTTTTAGTGAGTAAAAACATCGCAACCCAAGTGATTTTCAATTTTATAGGCTTCAAACCCCATCTTGCACATGGCTGGACTGGAAAGCCAACAAATGGATTTTATGGAAGATCTCTTGTGTGTTTTGACATAGTTATATGAGATGTCCTCACTACGTAGAACATATTTGGAAGCAAGTTAAAGAAGAATCGACTTGAAATCATAGGAACATGGTTCCTAGTCGCTCCATCAAATTGCATTTTGACACGTGTCTTAGTGATTGGTGTATGGCGGTTGGATAGGTTTCTCACGTGTTTGGACATGTGTTTTGTTAAATCCAGTAAATAAGCAGGATTATTACTTTTGTTTATTGCTTGACAGTCCGTCATGCGTGTGTTCGGGCAGCTTGACAGGTGTATTGCATGTTTTGATAGGTGTTTTGTTAATTGGGTTTCAATGCCTACTTATTACCTTTGTTTGTTGCTTGAGGGTTCATCCTGCACGTGTTTGGGTAGTTGGACAGTTGTATCGCATGGTTTAATAGGGGTTGTTGCTAATTTCATTAGTCAAAACATTACAAGCATGTTGATATTTAGGAGTCGAAGTCAACCAATTGTTGACTAAGCAAGTAGCTAGGACTTGAAGAGTTAAACTTTTTTTTGTAGCACATGGAATATGAACAATTTACAATCATGCTTATATTTAGGAATGCAAAAATCTAGATTGACACTCAGGCATGCTTTATCTCAACAGCTCTATCTCATATTAGTTTGTTTTGATGTACAACTGATGCAATTTTGTGATTGATAAAATGGGTTGCATCGATGGAGCACGATTTGGATGCAGACGCAACTTTTGCAGATCGAGTGTTTTCTAATGAAAATGAACATTGTCATCAAGGTGGTAGAACACAATTTAAGTGCACTATGTTTACAAATATGCTGCTAATGCAATTATTCAAAACATGGCAAGCATGTTGAAATTTACTTTTAAAGGTTTCCACAGTCACGCATGTAGAAATATGGATCGATAACCCCCTCTCATATCAAATTGTTTTGATGCATGACTGATGCAATTCTATAATTGAGAAAATGGGTTGCATGGATGGAGGATATTTTGGATGCATAAGCAAGTTTTGTCAACCGGATGTTTGCTAATGAAAATGAAAAATGTAGGAAAGGTGATATAACACAATATTAAGTGCATAATGTTTAGGGAGACCTTGAAGAAACATATGTATGATGATTCAGACAACGCAATATGAGTACAAATTGTCCTCTGTTGTAGGGGGGTGAATATAGATCTAATATGGATATTCATGGATGTCCTAACAAGATTAATCTGTCCCATGTGCCCTAATTACGTAGAACATGTTTGGAATGAATTTACGAAGGATAGATTAGCAGTCAAAGCAAAGTGGCCAAATGTGCATATGCCCAACCTAACTCTTAAGTGAGAAAATGTATTTATAGAAGGTACAATTGTTTAAATGTTAAAGTGCCTTTAGAAGCACGCATCCACTCTAAAGAAAGCAATAAAAAATAGCAACAACAATTACATACATATTCTGTCAAATGTTTTCAAGATAATGTATATTTGTTTTAAAATAATTACAGAGATTGTATAAATCACAGTTGCGCACTCGTAATTGAATACTAAGATCAAAAACTTCATGATTAGTTTCTCATTTCAAAAACAAACTCAATTCAAAGCCACATAAATAGAAAGAAAATGTTTTGCTAGCACTAGGAATGTCAAAAATAGTTAGCGAGGGTGAAGTAATACCTATAAATTGGACCAAGTGGAAAAACCTCTGTTGCAAAACCTATGGTGTAAATGGAGACCAACAAAAGCAGTACAAGCAAACCAAAGCCAAACAGTAGAAAATATTGGTTACCTGATGCTTTGTATAAACTATGCAAAGCAAAGGAATTGCAACAGCAAACTCGATGAACTGAAGACTTTGACAAGATCTTCCAAATCCTCATAAGATAAGCCACAATTAATAAAGAGGGCCATGTCTAATTGAAATGACCAACTTCTTGTATTGGTGGAGCATTGAAGGAGAGCATTGATGTTGATCAAGGGACATCGTCGGTGTTTTCTTCATCGACTCTAGCGACGGTGAACAAACAAGCGACTAGAGTGACCCCACAGACCCTCAGCATAAACACAAGGAAATTGGATGGAAATACCTTGATGTGAGACCTTCGCAAAACCCTCGGCGTGAAACCTTCGCAATGTGTATGCCCAATTTGCAAAGAAATGAGTATGTTTGATTTGTACAGAAATACAAATGTTCCATCTATGAAATAAAAGAAGGAAGAACACTGCAGTGATGGCCACTCATAGGGAAAAATGGGTTATCAATCTAAGTGTGCGCCAAATAAATGAAATTGACCACCAAACATGCATGAAAAGAATCTGTCAGGAGATAACGCTATCAATCCAGTCATGCACAGGATCGGCCATTTAGGGCCACATTCAAAACACCAGTCAAAACAAGCAATGCACCTGTCCAAAATCCATTCCCTCGCATGTCAATCCTGAAGCCTAAAGGCTATCAGTCCGATTGAGCACAGGACGGACCATGAAGCAGGAAATGGGAAAACCACACTTAGTTCACCAAATATGGCTGCATCAAAATATTGTTAACATAACCGTTGTCAAAACACTCAAGAAACTTGTCCAACTGGTAGAACACGCATAGGACGGACCCTGAACCAACAAACAGAGGTTACAAAATAAGCTTGCTTCAAAACCAAGCTAACAGAACCCTTGTCAAAACACGCTAGACACCTTTCCAACTACCCGAACATGCGCATGACCGACCTTCAAGTAGCAAACAGAGGTAATATACAGGAATCGAAACCCACTTAAGAGAACCCTTGTCAAAAGACGCAATACACCTATCCAACTGACAGAACACGAGTAGGATGGACCCTCAAGCAGCAAACATAGGTAATAAGCCTGCATGAAAACCCAATTAATAGCAACGCCTGTCAAACCACGTGAGACACCTGTCTAACTTCCCGAATAGGATGGTTCCTCAAGAAGCAAACGGAGTTAATAAGCAAGCATCCAAACAGATTTAGCAGAACCCATATCAAAACATGCAATACAACTATCCAACTGCCTGAACAATGCAAGACTAACCCTCAACAAACAAACCCAACATGGGAGACACTTGTTCAGGTGGTTATAAATATATAAATATAACCATGTTTGTAGAAATACCATATTTCAAAAAAATGTTTAAATATTATTTTTATATATTTTAAAATAAACACTTAAATCTTTTATTGTCTCAAGTAACTCACATTTGACCTAAAATAAGAAGTTACTTCCCAAAAGATAAAAAAATCACGTGGTTTGGAGTTTGAAGAAAAATAGAAAATCGATTAGGATCGCGTTCGGAATTTTTGGACGGTCAATTTTATGCTGTAATGGTATTAGTTAGTTATCGAAATGGTTATTTCTTCTTTATGGATTGAAATATTTATCATTAGAGAAAATGTGGCTATCGAGGTATATATCAAAACATTCAGTCAATAAAGATGGATGAAAGAAATAATAAGCTACAAATTACCCAGAAAATCCACAATGTTTATGTGTTTTAACTTTTAACTATAGACAGATATTTCCAATTAATTCAATAATAATTCCACCACCAGTGCTTTCAACTTTCAAGTATATTTGCGTGGTGATTTGAGAATTCATGCCGTTTTTGACAGAAAAACATGGCCATATAAATATTCGCGATAATCCTTGAAGCGGATAACTAGGTTATTTATAAATAAAGAGGTAAATACTCAGGTTTTCTTTCACAAATTAAGTGTAAGCCTTAGCCGCCTGTAAACTATGCTTGAAAATGCCGTTCTTTCATGTAAAGTTCATAATCATGGATTAATGTAAACTGATAACACACACAAAGTAATGGAAGCAGCGGGCCCGTAATTATTTAAACTATACAACTATATAACCTCATCTTTGAAACCGACTTTGGAGCGCATTGAGTATCTCTTGAGTTTCTTCCAAGATGATGTCATAGTTAAGGAGATCTTAAGTGAATAACGATGGAATAATTTATTAAGTTCTTAATCTTCTGCATCAACAAGTATAACGCGCAGCGCCGACGGTGTCTATGACCATGTTATGGCAGGCTGAAGGAGCCGAGGGAGTATAACCTCTCTTTGGGAGTTTATCATCCAGTAGACTAATATCAATGGCGGGCGCTTTATTGGCCTCAGCATGGATATTATAAGCTAATTCAGACATGTTGTTCTTATAATTGGAGGTGCCCTTAATTTTGGAGTCAGAAGTGGCAGCTTGGTGGAGGAAAATAGGCCTGGAGAGCGCTGTTGGAAAGAGCGATGAGATTAGCAAAATGCATATCATAATGCTATACAGCCCCATGGCCGCCATGTTAGAATTTCAATAAACGCCTCCGCTTCGAACAAGCTGTTGGGACAATATAGACGAAATAAATACGTGCTCTATTCTCAAAAGAATAATAAAGTGAATATGCTTATCCAGTTAAACGTAACGAGAGATTGGCTCGGAAAATAATCGAGAGATGAAAGGAAGAGTGAGTGATTAGAAACTAAAAATAAAGGTGTATTTATAAGAGATTCAAAACCATGCTTTGACAAATTTGCAGATGGCATTCTTGCCTTTCATTGCAGTCAACACACAAAATTTGTTATGCACGGCCTTTTGACTTTGAAGAAATCAAACGTGGGGCTAATGAGACTCACAGTTGGAATTATAATGAATCTGTTATACATGAGGAAATACATATTTCGAGAGATATTCCTCATCCTTATCTCTGCTTTTGGGTCTACGGGCTTTTCGAAAGGTTTAACGGGTTTACCGGTCGCTGCCAACAGCTATGTGTTTGAAGATAAGAAGAATTGTGTTGCTGTAAACTAATTAATTAAAGTGCCATTTAATTAGGAAAATTACTAAGCAGCAGTAATACCCTTAGCGGGCGGCGAGCTTATCTCGCTTGCAGATTCGGTTTGGCTATCGACGTGTTTTGGGGCCCTAAGTAGCTCCTCGTTACCCCTCCGTTTCCGTCTTTCGTTGGCGCCGTTAGAATTCTCCTCCCCCGGCGAGTCCGCACTCGTTCCCGGCGATACCGTGTCTCCGACAACCTCGCCACTTGTCCCTCGGACAATAAGCCACCTTGCCAAAACTCAAAACTCAATTTGAAAACATTGCATTCTCGTCACTCAACTTAGTTTTCGGGTTCATTTATTCAATGAAAAGGACTATTGTGAAATTGAGGAGCAGCTCATCACCAAGTTGAACAGGAAAAAGGAAAAGGGTGGAAATGCAAAATCAGTAAGAGAGTCTGTTTCTTAAGCTATTTTTTATTATTGAAATTGTGAATTTGTAATTATCAAAACTACAAATTTACTGTTAAATTTATGAATACTAATTTTAAAAATTGTAATTTCCTTAAATTGAAATTTAAATATGCAAGTGTTTAAGCATTCAACTATTAAAATCGTAATTTAAAATATTAAAATTTGTCAACTAAAATCTAATGTTTTTGTGTGTCTTCTAAAATTAAATATCAATCCAAAATCGTTAATGAAAAGTTATACACATTAACATTGTCAATTTCCATGCTAGTTATGGATATTCAAAACGCGTAGTGCTAACACTTATAAACTAGTTGTAGCAATCCCAAAAGAATATGTCATTATTACTTAAATTCTAAACTGTATTAGAGAAACAAAAAAAATGATCCGTTGTAATATATATACATATTTTAGCTAGATTTCTATTTATTTCTATATGTATGAAAAGAATGGATGTAGTGGAAAATAATATACATATATTAGCTAGATTTCTATTTCTATATGTATGAAAAGAATGGATGTAATGGAAAATAAAAGAATCATTGGAAGGGTAGGGCATTTAGAATGTATGCTTTTATTCAATCAAAGGAAATAGAGTTGAGTTGAGGGCTCATTTGCATTCGGGAGATGGGAAACCTCTTGGTATATGCATACAAATCATAGATCATGTAGTTCTTTTGCACCCACTAGAGCCCTTTCTCTTAGTTGTAGTCCAAAGCCTCCTCTTCTCGCATGATAACAGTAAAGGAAAAAATTCTTTCTCTTAGGGATGGAGAGGACTCTCGAGAATTATAGAATGTATGTTTCTATCGCATTTGTTTCACATCATAGCTTGGATTTGGTGTCCTATGCTTCTCCCTCGGTGGAATGGAACGATTTGTGGCCAAACGGTCAAATCTTTGGGCTTGGGATAACATGTGTTAGATTTTAATCATTTAAGCAACATGATCTTAGGATCTGATCTAAGAGAATAACATGCACAACAATCGATCACAAGAGACAATAGACACAAATATTTTCCTCGGGGAAACCATAGAAGAGAAAACCCTGCAACTTCCTTAGAGATAGAATGAGCACCAATGGCAGTAGTGAAACCCAAAGACAGAAAAATGATCTCCAACAGTTGTTCTCTCTCTCTCTCACTTGTGTGAGCTCTTCCTCTCTAACATATCACTATAGCTGGGTGTGTGCGTCTGTCAAATAGAGAGGCTCACTCCCTATTTCTACTAGTTTTTGACTTGACAATTACTTACCATTGTTGACTTCACTAGGAGAGTCTAATAACCCTAGTGCACCTCATCTGTGGGGAATTCCCCCCCAATCAACAAGGAGGGTTGACCTTAACTCAATTGTGGGGACTATTGCCCCGACTTACAACGGAGGGTTAACTTCAATGACTTTACATGACTTTATTATATTAATGATTCTCCCGATAAGAATATCAGGGTACAATGAAATACAATATATGAAATATACAAGTGAATACATTTCGAAGTTACAAATACATCAACACTTCCTCTTAACTAGGAAGGAATTCTCTCGACACAATTCATCAACACAAGTCTTCGTCACTGGATCATCATCAAAGTTGGATCATCATTAAAGTTGGATCATCACTCGATCATCTTCATCAAAGTTGCTCCCACTATCTCTAGCAAATGGTGCTATCTCTCAATTCTTCTCGTCATATGAAGTTCTACAGAGCCAACTCTTTTTCAGGTTGGTTGTAGGCCTAGCCTCCATGTAGTTCTTCATCTTCTTTGACGCTTATATTCGACCATGGGAGGCCCAACTTACCACCATGTCAGAAAGGCCCACCCAACACTTATATCTGACCATAGGAGGAACACATCTAGCATCCATGTCAGAATGGCACACCCAGCACTCGCATTTGACCGTCGGAGGCCCAACCTGCCACCATATAAGAAAGGCCCATCACTCACATCCGACCATGGGAGGCCCAGCCTGCCACCATGTCAGAAAGGCTCATCTAGCACTTATATCTAACCATGGGAGGCCCATCCTTCCACCATGTCAGAAAGGCTCAACACTTATATCTGACCATGGAAGGCCCATCTTGCCACCATGTCGAAAAGTATCATCCAACACTTATATATCACCATGGGAGGCCTAGCATTCCACCATGTTCGAAAGGCCCAAAACTCACATCTGACCATGGGAGGCCCAGCATACCACCATGTTAAAAAGGCTCAACACTTATATATGACCATGGGAGGCCCAGCTTGCCACCATGTCGGAAAGGTTCAGAACTTACATCTGACCATCGGAGGAAAACATCCAACATCCATGTCAGAAAGGTTATGCACTTACATATGACCATGGGAGGAACCAATCCTACCACCATATCAGAAGGGATCTGCACTTACATCTAACCATGGGAGGAACCAATCCTACCACGATGCTGAGAAGGGATTTGCACTTACCTCCAACCATCGAAGGAACCAATCCTACCACCATGTCAAAAGGGCTGTTAGACTCATCACTTCCCCTTGGAGGGAACCTCGATCTTGAGAACACCAAGATTCTCCCTGAATTACTCAAACTTCACTCTGGCTAATGGCTTGGTCAACACATCATCTATCTGCTTGTCCTTCGCAACATATTAGAGCTTCACTACTCCTCTCTGCATCATATCCCATATATAGTGATATTTGATCTCGATATGCTTCGACTTGTCATGGAACACCGGGTTCTCCGACAACTTTACACAACACTGGTTGTTGCAATATATACAAGTAGCATCCAACAAACCAGATAGTATATTCCTTAGCCACAATGCCTGACAACTTGCCAAACAAGATGCGACATAGTCTGATTTAGCTGTACTCAATGCCATGCAGGAGTTCTTCTTTCTAAACCAAGAGATCACATCTGATCCAATATTGAAGCAGCACCCGAAGTTCTCTTCCTATCGATGGCACTTTCTGCCCAATCTGAATCCACACAACCCTCCAGGTCAATCTTCTGATTCGCTTCATACTTGAGCCCATAATCAAGTGTACTGTTCACATACCTCAGAATATTCTTTGCAGCAATCAGGTGAACATGTCTTGGATCTGTCAAGAACTAGCTCAATGTGTTCATAGCAAAGCAAATATCTAGTCTCGTATTCATTAGGTACATCAAGGAACCAATCATCTGATGATACATCGTAGTATCAACTGAATCTGATGAAGCATCACTCAATAGCTTCAGGTTCGATGGCATAGGTGTGGTCTTGGCTTTGCAGTCTATCATCCCAAACCTCTTCGGGATCTATACTGCATACTTCCCTTGTCTCTCGGAGATTCGATCTGCATTCTGTCACACCTCCATGCCTAGAAAGTAATGCATCATATCCAAGTCATTGAACTCGGTAGCAAGTCTCCTTCTTGCAACTTTAATGAGTTCATCTTTTATGTCAAGAACAAGTCATCGACATATAATAGGAGCATCATTGGTCTTCCTCCTTCAACCTTGAACTAAAGGTTGGAGTCTGCTTTACTCTCAATAAATCCTAGAACCATCAATAAGCTTTCCATCCCGTCATATCATGTCGAACCTCAAAATGTTCTACAGTCACTCCTTTGAAGTGGAGCATCATTCTCCCTCTGACTTTCGTACTCTATGCATTGAAACATTTTGTACTGGAGTGACAAGTAGCTTCCTTAGCTACTAATATTATATGTATCCATCTAGGGTCACTAGATACCAAAATCCTGAACCTTTTCAAAAGTTCTTCTCGCACCCATCTGTGAGCTTGTCATCCTCTATAGGCTTTCATTTTCAACCTTGTAGAAAAGGTTAATATCTTCATAACTCTAGGTGATCTTCAAGCTCCTCATGTATGTGTTATCCCATGGGTGCCTTCTAAGCTCGTACAATGCCTTCTTTAATTTGCACACATGAGTCTTCGTATCATGTGTCTTAACTTCTAGTGGTAGTAATTATCTCTTCGTAGTCTAATCCTTCTTTTTGTGAGAAGCCTTCTACTATGATTCTTGACTCGTATCCCATGATGTTTCCATTTACTGCATGCTATATCTTGTATATCCATATGGAAGATACTACGAACTTCCCTTTAGGTCTCAATACCATATCCTAGACAGCATTCTTCTTGAACTGGTGCACTCCTTCCCTTGGCTGTTTCTTCATAGCTGGAAGGTTCTACATCAATGATGCCGCTCAACAATGTCACATAACTACACTATGTGTGAGATCTCTTTCTTTCTTTGAAAGTATCGTGATATTATTCTTCATCTTGCATTATTTCTTGAACTGTCATCCCTTATTCTTTGAAACAAGTCTCATCCTTCTTTTCTTGTAGGCGATTGTATGCGATCTTTCCTACAAGTCAAATGTATTAGTTGTATCATTAGAAACATTTCATAAGGCATATTCATAATGGTAAATTTTTATGGATAAATATATAATCATGCAACTATTTTAGCCAATACAACATTCATCCATATCTCATAGAAACTTTCTAGATTCCTTCCATCTCTACCATGACATCATTGAGATTGTGCACTAATCGAATATGTCAGCAAAGAGGTTTCATTCTAGATAAGTAGCAATGGAGAGTTGTATAGCACCATGATATACTTAACCATCACATGCATATTAGTAGTATACTGTCATTAGTGAAGACATTCTATCATGCATAACACATCAACTAAATATAAACAAATGCATAACAAAGCAATATCATGAAGTGACAATTGAATACTTATCTTTATTCATTTTGTGGGTAGAGTCCTTCTTGAGCCTTTAGCTTCATCATATTCTTCATTCATAACAACATCATTTATTATCCAAATGCTTGAATATGGATAAGAGGTTATTCAAGAGTTGAGTCCTTTGTATTCCTCATTGCTTGAGGGATATTATTTTGATGGTGAGAGTTTGATCTTCAATTGCTCCCATTTTCTCTTCTCTTAATTGATTCAAGCTTCTTCTTGTGTGCTCTCTTCCAGAGTCTGTTGAAGGTAGTCACTTCCTTTTGGCACACATCCCTCGAATGAATAAATCCCATGATCCTGGGACGCCATTCAAGGTGGTTATAACCATATCTTATTCTTCTTCGATTGCTTCGTCATAGAATCGAACACTTCCCTTTGGTGTCTTCAAGGATGAAACATGAGGGATGAGATTATCTTTAATAGAATCTTCAATTATTCTCTTGGCTCTAGCATTGGCCTCATCTCCCTCTAGCTCCTAGACCTTTCTTACTAAAATATTGATCCAAGTCAATTTCTTCAAGGATCATGTACTTCCTATACTTCTTTCGATTTATATTCTTCCCTTCAAATAGCTTGGTCAAGGAATCAAGCATCTCTTTAGGTGTGTTTACAAAAGACACTTGTGGTATAAGGTGATCCCTTGGCCTTGAAAAATTTCTTCTTATGTAAGGATTTAGCCTTATCTCCCTCTGGAACTGGAACCTCTCCACTTATGTAGGTGTCCAATTCATTTCCTTCAAGAACTAGGGAGATCCTATAATTCCATGCTTGGAATTTGTCAGTTTCACCAAGCTTGTCATCAAGCTGGTGTCATTAGTCATTTTGAAATGAAAAACTCAAATGTAAATAGAAAAAGATTAGATCTTACTAATTTGAGGTGTCCGTCGTGATTCCGGAGCTGGATGATCTAGGGTTTGCCATAGAAACCCTAATTTTCAAAACTTGGAAAATCAAAATTCTTATTGGATAGAAGGATGAGCCACTTCAAGAAGAGATATCCAATGTACTCCTCTTATGAAAATAGTGGAAGGAAGCTCCCAAAACAGGAATCCTTAGTTTTCCAATTTCTTCTACAGAAATTCATGATATTTTTTCTGTACTATCTTCAAAAGTGATGTTCCTCTATGTATGAAATTTCATAATGTGGTAGCTTCATCTGTCCTCTTTCCAGCAGCGTGGGTTTGAGAAGAATTGTTTTCACCAATTGGGACTTATGAGATTTTTCTCAAGGTGACTTCTTTCAAGACTTTTCAGCATAGAGAACTTGTATAGACTTCCACATGTCACTCTTTCACCTTCAGGGTATGAAACTTTTACCATGAAATGTATAGTTTGTTCCCTATCTGTAACATCTTGCCAAATTTCATTTGGACCTTCGTAGCCCGAGATATATCAATTCTCCCTAGGTGTCCTGTTTAGGGATGAATCCTCGAAGGGGTTGGAACCCTGATTTGGAGGAATCATATCTCCTAGAATGTAGTGGATCTAAGTCTGAAAGTTTTACACAAGGTACATCAGGGTTTTATCTTCGGCCTGTGAAAATTTTGGCTCCTGATCCTTCTTAAATATCAAGATATAGAGAATGTACAAAACTACCAGTTTTAGAATTTTAGGGTTTTTCAGGCCTGGGGTAAAACTAGGGTTTGACTTTCCTAGAGTTTTACTCAACCAAGAAATCCGACCTTGGTCTCTAAAATTCGATTTTGATGAGGAGATAAATCCTATGCTGGGCTCACTAAAAAATTACTCTTCAGTGAAAAGCCCAAATTTCCCGCAGCAATAACTGAAAATTCCCAGAATCAACTTCTGCTTTGACAGAAAGATGCACCCCTCAATGTAGAGTTAGCCTAGCCTGTTTTTGCTGCTGATCTATGCAGAGAGACCCAAAAAGTAAGAATCCCTAGGCTCTGCAGTTGCACAGTGTCTTCTTCTTAGGTTAGCTCTGATACCATGTTAGATTTTTATCCTTTAAGTTGTATGATCTTGGGATCTTATCTCAGAGAATAACATGCACAAAAATCAATCACAAGAGACAATATACACAAAGATTTTCCTTAGGGAAACCATAAAGGAGAAAAACTCACAACTTGCTCAGATATAGAATGAGCACCAATGGCAGTAGTAAAACCCAAAGACATAAAGATGATTTCCAACAGTTGTTCTCTCTCTCACTTGTGTGAGCTGTTCCTCTCTCACCTATACACTATAGTTGGGTGAGTGTATGTATCAAATAAGGAGGCTTGCTATCTATTTATACTAGTTTATGACTTGCCAATTACTTACCAGGGCCAACTTCACTAAGAGATTCTAATAACCCTAGTTCCCCTCAACTATGGGGACTTTCCGCTCGATCAACAAAGAGGGTTGACCTTAACTCAATTATGGGGACTATTTCCTCGACTTACAACAGAGGGTTAACCTCAATGAGTTTACATGACTTTATTATATTAATGACTCTCCCGATAGGAACATCGGGGTACAATGAAATATAATATATGAAAATTACAAGTGAATACATTCTGAAGTTCCAAATACATCAAGAACATGTAGGTCTTTCTTAAACCCTTGACCACTAGATTTGTGGCGCGACAAGCAGCATGGGGTCAAAAACTTATCAAAGGGGTAGGTGAAGCAAGGATTGTTGGTAGGGTTGGAATTATTAATGCTCAAATTGTTATTGGCTTGGGAAGAGAGATATTTCTATCTGAGTTCTTTTATGGTGATTGTAAGGGTTATTTGTTAGTGGAAATTTCAAATTTGGGCTAGAACATAGTCGAGTCTCCTTAACGCCTTCGTGGAAAACTAAAATCATGAATATTTTTCCTTTGTAATATATATATACCCCATGCTTATATGTTTAAATGTGTGTGTAGATATATAAAAGTGGCCCATGCTAATATGTTTAAATGTTCGTAATAAATTTTTTTAATCATGTATTTACTTTTTGTTATGACTAAATACCCTCTTGCCTTTTCAAATTATATCCAAATGTGTATACACTATTTATATGGTTTTATTATTATTTTTTTATTTGGTAAACATTTTGTATATTTCATAATTTACAACTTTTTTATGTTAAATTTAATTAATAAATTACAAAATTAAGATTTAAAATATTTGTGGCAATTTAAAAAAAATTAAAAAGAACCAAAATAATAATTTAATTGTGAAAAAACTAACTTATTAAAACATTTAAAATACATTCAAAAATTCAATAACACATTTCATTCTTAAAATTATTATTAAATGTCATTTAACATAAATTACCCATAAACTACCATTTAATTAAAAAATATAGAGTTTAACCCTTTATATTGCCATTTAATTAAAAAATATTAAATTTAATCCTTTAAATTTTAACATTAACACAAATCCAGTTTATAAATTTAAAAAATAGAGAAGATTCTATATTCTCCATTCCCTATCAATGTAAAAAAACTATCTATTCTCCATTCCCTATCAATGTAAAAAATTATCCATTGTTGGGAATTAAAGCATAGAGCTTAAGAGAGCAAATTGTACCAATGTTCCTCATTCTCAACCATTTTCAAAGAGCAATTGGGATAGTTTATATGAGCATAGTTTTTGCTTCTTCTCCCCATTCAAAATCCATATGACAATACTCTGCAATGTTTCTAGCTCACACAACCCAACAATATATTAATGGTCCAAGCTTTGTCACCTCCTCCAACAACTGTATTCTCTTTAGCTTCACATCCGCGTGGCCAAAACTGCAAAGAAATCAATGTTTCCATAGTCCACAACACTTGTAACTCGGGAGCGACGGTTAAATTTGACGGGCACCCTTACCCATTAGACAAAAAAATATTTACGGTTTTGTTTATGAAACTACCCTTCCTACAACTTTTAATAATTTTTTTTACCTTCCCCTAAAATTTGTTTTCTTTCCTTGATATATGTATTACCTTTTTTCTTGGGCCCATCCTCATACCCACCATTCCTAAATCCTCCTTATGGAATTGTGTTAAATTAGGATAGATTGAGTTTATTGGAGGGCTTGACTTTCCTAGTCTTGCTTGGCTACTCGAGGTTTTTAAAACGCAAAATATCAA
Source organism: Pseudotsuga menziesii (assembly GCA_001517045.1). Classification (NCBI taxonomy): domain Eukaryota; kingdom Viridiplantae; phylum Streptophyta; class Pinopsida; order Pinales; family Pinaceae; genus Pseudotsuga; species Pseudotsuga menziesii. The sequence goes on from LPNX010586784.1 coordinate 164,860, forward strand.
AAAATAGCATGTCCCAACAAAGGGAATTGAATGAATCAAGTATTGAACTAAGCAAGTTGAGTATCAAAAGTGAACGTAGCAATTTACTTGTAGTTAGAACTTTTATTCGATTAAATATTTTTCAAAATTTGGAAGCACCTTACAACATAGATTTAGCAAGATGAATCTCCTTGGCATTTAATTATATCCATAGTTGTTCTTTGAGGTCTAACATATTGGTCAAAACCTTTGGAATCTTTCCTAACACATGTTTTACTCTTTACTCATGTAATACGATGAAAATTTTTGTGTAAATCTTTTATGTATTTCCCCACATATCATCATACTTAGGAATCCCCCAAACAACATTGGTTTGAATGAGATTGAAGGGATGTCTATACGTATTTAAAAGAACATTATAAGTTTAAACCTCTTCAAGGGAACAATCAACTCCAATTAGGAAATTTTCCAAGATCTCCGACTTTGCATACAAATTGATTGGTACAACCTTATAAATATTTTCCATATTGTCTTCCGCATATAAATCATGTACATGGGAGAGGACTTTTATTGAAATAGGTTGCTTGCCATCCTCATAAATCACCTTTCTAAATTACTAAAAGTATCGTTACCTGGGTCAAGAAAACTTGTCAGCGAGACAGGGTGTAGTCGGCTTTACTCTATCTTCATGGGTGAGCCAAGATGTGCGTAAGGAGTCTATAGGGTCTACTTGCATAAAACAAATTATTGAGGAATTAACACTTCAATTTTTTAATTAACATTTGTAATTTAAAATGTTAAATTTAAGCATTTTATTGATTTTTTTTAAAACTAATTCGTGGATTAAAAATAATGATCTCCCAATTTTTTCTAAGATAAATTTGTAGTACAAAAATAACCAAAATTTTCAACTCTTATTTGAAGAGTTTTAACGTTTCTCAAAGTTTCCATTTATGGGCCAAGATCCTATTTTAAAAGAATGCGTAATATTTGTCAAAGTTTCTATCATAGAATTAGATAAGATCCTGATTTAAAATATATATATATATATATATGTGCCAATATCCTGATTTTTAAATAATATACAGAGAGAGAGGGAACCATTATTATTTTGCTATACTAATGAACTAAGCTTGTTAAAATTATTGGACATACCCGCACATTCGACAACAAAACTTTCTTCCGATATAGAGGAGTGTTTCTCTTGGGGGTTGGGATGAAACATGTAGTGCTCCATGCTACCTTATGTAATCATGGAGTTGGGATTGTCATCTCTTGGTCCATTCAAAAAATATTTTACTATCAATTTCCATTGCTAGACTATGATCCCTTTTGAATAACATGTTCACGATAACAACAGATCTGGAGCAGAAGTGCATGGCAACTCTATGCGACTTCAACTTGGGGTGAGGGCTGCAACCCCCCCCCCTCGAGCGGCCATGGTAACTGTAACCCCACGGAGCCATGCTCATGAGGGGAGCAGAGACACTAGGGGGGATCCATATGGTGAGAAAGAGGAGACTGGGATGGGGAAGAGATTGGGTCAGAGAGCCTATCTCTCGAGGGTCCAGAAGATCCCAGTGATTTAGATCCGATCGGAAACAATTCAGGGGAAAATTCAGATGTGGAAAGAAAAGGCCCTCATTGGGAAATTTGTGGGGGTTTGGCCGAGAGAAAGAGATCTGTTATCTCCCAAATTGACCACCATCATTTTGGATGACAGAATGGGTAAAAATATTTATTTCTATAAGTCATGGCCTTCAAAATTCAAAATCTCAGTTTTTGGCAGTTAACTAAGTCTGTGGAAGTTTACTTAACTGCCGAAACAGGCCAGTTTCATCAGCTAATTTGGTTTGCCAGAATGATTTTAGTTGCCGAAAATGTTTCCATGTGTAAGTTTAAAAAAATATTGTGCTCTGGAAAAATACTACCAGCTATATCCTCACCAGTAAAGCTAAAGGACTAAAAGCAGCAGAATTGTCAAGGAATTGGCAAAAAATAATTATTGCACAGAGCAGTGAATGGAAATTGGAGGAATATTTTTGTTGAAATCGTGTGATATTGAGGGGAAATTTTGACGGCCTTCTTGAACTCCAAATTCAGATCTGGAAGCACCAGTGGATAGCTTATGATCTGTAGATCAAAATCGACTATTCAAACATGTAAAACGGACATCGGACGGTTGAGAAAATTGATTTTTTCCAAAGGCAGTTTTTTTAGGAATTCCACGGGTTTCGGCAGCTTAGGCGAGCTACCACAGCGCTCATTAGCTGCCGAAAAGGCCAGCTTTCGGCAGCTAAAGGAATTAACAGAAAAAACATTAGCTGCGGAAAGCCTGTTTTGCAATTTTTCTCTAAATTTTCGCCCAGATCTCAACCACCAAGCTATTGAAGGAGATCTCCATATCAGCATTTCCTTGATTTTAGGGATCAGTCCCTATCTTTTTGCTTTTAACTGTCAGTTAATGTTTTAGTTAAACTCAACAGATCCATGCTTTTAGGATCTGGAAACTGTTTGTAAAGGCTTTAAAAGCCTAAGAACTCAAAGGAAAAAGGGTTCGAGCTTGGAGAAACTTGGCCTATGTTTTGGTTGTTATTCTAATAAAATCACAGTTTTCTCTTGTTGTTGTAATCAGATTTTGTCATCCACCATTATTCTGCACTCTGTTGAATTAGCTTAGCTTATGCTCATGATTTGATGGAGGAACTTCTTATTGCTTAGTGTAACCCTGCGTTATCTATGTACTTGGTTGTATAAACCCTGCAATCTAATGTATTTGGTTGTCTGAGCAATATTCTGCATGCATTTTCTGTTATTTATCATCTGATTTACAGTTTCTAAGAGCACTGGCTCATTAAACTATTTGGATTAGCAGTCTTTCCATCGTGCCATCTCAGTATCCCCTCGATCCACTTACTGAAAGGTATTGAATTCTTAAGTTATCAGGCATACCTAGCCTATAACCCTAGGTAGTTTCTTGGAGAGCTAACAAAATGGCGCCGTTGCCGGGGAGCGAGTTGAGAAGCCGATCTTCCTGGGAGACGACATAGATCTACTCTTTGATGATAGACAAAGGGTAGACACTTATTGGTTATAATCTTCTATCTGGCGACTCCATGAAGGATGAACTCAGTGGCGACTCCATTGTTCAGAATCTGTTAGTGACTCCACTGGTATGACATGAACAGAATCTTAGCCAAGAGGTATGCATTCTGTGATTTTTCAAGCATTGCTGGTTTTCCTAATCAAGTACCTACTAGAGATGAATGGGAGAACAATCTTCCTAGATTTCGAGGAGAAGAGTGGGAAGTGCCAGCTGAACATTTGATGGACTTTCATGACTACATGCATCGGTTGCAGGTTGTGCATGAAGATGTTCAGATCCGGCTCTTTTGTTTTTCATTAGAAGGAATTGCTCGTGATTGGTACCGATCTTTGCCTATTGCTAGCATCAGCTCTTTGGCTGATTTTCATGCTGCCTTCAATTTGTTTTGCAAAACAAAGTTTTCAACTGATCTTCTTTATCCAGAATGTTGTCATGAGTTTAGTTTATTATATAAAGATTTAGACAATCATGAAGAACATGTTGAAGCAGAAGATATTTGTCATCATGATAAGGAGATAAATGATTCACACTATGACAATCTTAGTTATGCTTTTGACATCATATCAAACACATCTACTGTTGTTAGTTGTCACGAAGATCAGATTTTT
>LPNX010586785.1:0-10581 GCA_001517045.1 Pseudotsuga menziesii
AACTTATTAAACATGTATAATCAAGATATTCTAACATATATTCTATGAGATATAAGAAAAACAAGTAACCTTACTTTCCCAACTATACTCCTATTGATTCGGCTGAATCGTTCAAGCCAGACAGGGTTCAGATGTAGAAATTGAGAGAAAAGCCGACAACATCAATAGCCGTAAGATAATGCTTAATCCACACATATGAGAGAATTAGACCATTTAGCCTCCAAAGCTTCTTTATTTCAACAATCGAAATATTACAACAGTATTACAATGGCAATCCCTTCAGTCCAGCTCTCACTATCTTGGAAGAGGGAGCCTCAAGCAGGATATATACAATTTACAGGCCATCCAGCCCAGGGGGGCGTAATTCCTCATGGAATCAAGTGAAATCAACTAATGGAGAGTTCATCAATGCAGAACTGAGGCTGAACTGAGCCTACTTGTCAACCGAGGGCCTGATCTGGCTGACACATCAACACATACACTGACACATCGGCCCAAAACTCATCCAGATGGGCCAAAACGTGTTGAGGAAAGAGGGAGGGTGAAATTCCCCATAAAGGATGCTCAAGATCAACTCTGGATCTGATTTGATCACCTCCTTCAGTCAAGGATTTGTCAGATCCAGTCAATCTACTTCAGATTTGACTGATTTGAATCAAATCGGCTGAGAATCCACTGATTTATTGATTTTAGATTTGCTCCATTATTCATCAATTTATTAATTAAAATAATCAATAATTGATTTTTGGGGCTTTTTGACCTGAATGATGGAAGATCACCCAAAACTTAGGAAAAAGTGGGTCCATGGGTTTACATGGTTCTCTTAGCTTGAAAATGAGCACCCACATGACTGAAACCGATTATTTGGCCCACTTTTATTACAAAATCAATTTTTCCAATTAAACTATTAAAAAATAGCCTAAGTTTTGGAAGAATTAAAATTTAATAAAAAACACTGAAAAAACTAAAAAATTGAAAAAATGAAAAACACCTAGGGGGACTTAGACATGTTCATATGACTCAAAAATGATGTCTAGCATGCTTATACATTGACACATAGACTCTAATAACCTCAATAGGCCCAAATGCCAAGCTGACCACCCTAACTTTGGAGGTATGGAGTGAAAAACTCAGAAATTATCAGTCGTTTATTCAACAACCAATAATAACCAAGCGAGAAAACACCCTGGGCTGACCAGATTGACAAATGAAGTCTAAGAGACCGAGTCTTTTAAAGACACTATCATGCTAGAACATTTTTTACAATTCCCCCATAGGGTATGAACATGTGATATGATACAACAAGCACTTCCCAGAAGTACTCCCAAAGGTCTTATTGAAGTCCGAACAAGTCAACCCTGTCCGGTTCACCAGGCTCACTTGATAAAAACCACTAAGTACAACTTAGGTGGTAACAGGGAGCAAAGTCTTAAGGAACCAATCCAAGAAGATCTTGTCATCCAGTTGGATTTTGCATAAGCTACGACATCACCGCCACTCATGGATATGGTCAATTATGTGAGTGACACTGCTTTGATGGCAAGATAGTAGGATCTCCACCCCCTCATCATATCTGATAGGGAGTTGGAAATACTGTAGGAAGATGAAGGCTAGGGAGTTGAAGATGGGGTACTTGGCTTATGGAAGCTCAATGTACCATTTGGCCATGGCACCTGTAAGGGTGCATTGGAATAACCTTAGCCTCACAGAGTTGTCTACGATGCTATTGGATGAGCACCATAGATGGAATGTCATTATGTGATTTTGGGGACATTCCTCGACTTTTCCTTCAAACATGGGGATGTTTGATGGCAGCTTAGTTGGAATAGGTGGCCAAAAATCTTGGTGGCGGATGGGGTCATTTGTTAATCTGGCCAAGTTAGGCAAGTGGAGATGAGCCATGAAGGGTATATTTGACCCCAAATTAATGTGGGATAGGGCTGCGATGGTGGTGGGGTTTGCAGGTCCATAGTGCATCTACACAATTGGGGGTGCTTGCGGTGGCACCATTACAGATGGGCCAATGTCCCCAAGTGTTTTGGGTGGGATAGTATGAGTGGCGGGGAGAATACCCCCATGTATGATAGTAGGGGCAATGTAAGTGGATGGTACACTACCCCCCTATGTGGTAGGAGGGACAGTGTGTGTGGAGGGGCCACTTCCCCCATGTGTTGTAAGTGGGCCAGCTTGGCTGGCCACTATAGGTGGTGGCAGCTGACTGATGATAGTCTGCATGACTGTGCTTGGGCCACTTGCCAGGATGTGGGTGATAGGTTGTGATGTGGACATGGGTCCACTTGCTATGGTTAGGCTGGAAAACGGATCCAGATTTGCACTAGCCAAGGGGCTTTATGGTGTGGTATGGAGGTTTGGTTCAGACTGATATGGGTCTGAATCAGAATCAAAGGCTGTGTGGCCCTCTAATGGTGTGGGAGATCGCTGAGAGCGGTTTTGACGATGTCGATTGAGTGTTCCAAATGGTGGTGGTTCACCTCTTAGACATGAGGAAGATCATGGAGGATCAATTGTGTTAGATTTATGTCTGAAAATTTGTGGGAAATATGTTTGGACCCTGGTTTTAGTGGCTTCCTATTGGCTGAAGGTGGTCACTAGGCCACCAAGACTGCCCAAAGACAGCGCCTGGCTTGTTCCTCACAGGTGTCTCTACTCAATCGGAAGGGATCGTTGCTCGTTTCGCTTGGAAATTCCTCTCAGCGGCCAGCTACTTTGGGGTTCCTGTGGTACTCCTCACAATGAGTTTCTTGGCAAAGCCCAAGTACTTCCCACAGTTGAAGCAGTTAGGGACTTATGTCCTCAAATACTGCAGAGTTGTTTTGAATTAGTGTAAATTAGTAAATTTTAATTCTTACTCAGCATCATGAACTGAGTTGGGTTAATTATTTGGTATGGTGTAGTTGTTTTCTTATTTTTCTGGTATTTAGTTTCTAAAATATGGTTTATGAATTCATCGTGGTAGAGTTCACATCATTATGGTTTTGTATGCAAGCATAAATAGAAATTGTAAACAAATACAGTGATTAACCCTGAATGTTTGCTGGCCTAACTAGATGTCTACCTCACAGTGATATTCTTCTTCAACCAAGAGAAGGTGTTGGGCTCTCAACACAATGGGACTAAGCCCATCTATATATCCTTAGGTCACCTCCCGGATGCTAGGTTGGTCAACAAGGAGGACGCTTAGGGATATGAGAATCCCTCCTTCTCTACCCCTTCTACCTTCTAGGTCACCCGGTTTTAGTGGTTTGGAACAATATCATGGAGTTCCTAGATCTATACAAGCTTACCCTTCGCCGTATCCTAGAATACCCCGGACGGTGATGAATGGGTAGAGGAGGAAGGGGGAAGCAGGATGGTTACTTTTAAGTTGCTTTTAGTTAGACTAGGTTCATTTTATTAAGCCATAATGGTTTAATTAACATTTACACATTGTTCATGAAATAATTTATGGAAAATAAAAGAAGAAACTGAAAATGACCTGCAATTGTGGATAGAGGTAGCTGTCTGAAACTGAAAATTACTATCTATTAATCTTAAATTAAATTTCTATTTGACAGGCTGCACATTTCTGGCCAAATCTAGTGAAAGGGCCGTGATATTTTTTCAGAAATGAGCGAGGGGTCACACAGAATGCAGAAATAGCCAAAACCTGAGTTTCTGGGCTGAAGTCACACTTAACTAGGGATTAAGTGCGCCCTAGTTGCACCTATTTTCCCATTAAGTGTGCTCCAGTCTCACCTTTTTCCCCGATATGAGCGCCCTGCTTCAAGATGGGGTTTTTTGGTGAGACAGAGTCATATTTGACTCACAGTAACTAGCACTGGGGTCAATCTGATTCGGTTCTACCTAGCAGAGGCTTTGGCAGTAACTAAAACAGGAAATAAATAGGATTTAAGACAGATTTAAGATAAAATTTATGAAAAACTAGCACAATTTTTTTTAAAAACTTGAAAATAAAAAGTTTGGCCTAGGGATCCTATGGGATAAACTTGGTATGGTTGTCAAACCTGTAGCAAGGATTTCTCCCTGCTACAGGGGTAGGAATGGCTCCCTTATGCCTATAGGGAACAAGGGTAGGTTCCTGCTAATAGTGAAATGCAAAAAACGAAACAGAAATACATTAAAGGAAATTTCAACTCAAAATGGGCATTTTAACTTTTATTCAAATTCCATGTCATCATGTGTTAGACAATGAAATTGCTTTAAATTTGAAATACCATATAGGTCTTAAACACTTTTTTAATATAAATTTGGGGATAGGTATCATAAAGAAAAGTACTTTTTTGTTTGTATTTTTGACATATATCCCCGTGTTTTTACTCAAATTTCGATCAGGAGAGCTTGTTGGATGCGGAATTAAATTCCGCATCCAACGAGTACCCACTTGGCATACTTTTGATGGACCCCTCTACCCCAAAAATAAGAAATACCTGAAAAAATGGAATGATGACATCATCATTCCATTTTTTCAGGTATTTCTTGTTTTTGGGGTAGCGGGATCTGTCAAAAGTATGTCGAGTGGGTACTCGTTGGATGGGGAATTTAATTCCACATCCAACGAGCTCTCCCGATCAAAATTTGAGTAAAAACATGGGGAGATATGTCAAAAATACAAACAAAAAAGTAGTTTTTTTCTTTTCTTCCTCCAAAATTAATAAATATTATTTTATTATTTTATTATTTTAACTATTATTTTATTAATTCATTTTAGGAGGCCCATTTTGAGTTGAAATTTACTCTAATGACAGATGCAGAACAGTAAACTAAGCTAAGCTAATCTAAACAAGAAGAAAAAGCAAATGGCAAGAACAGTAAACTAAATCTAATGTCAGAAAGAAGAAAATGAAGCTATGGTGAACCCCTCTGCAGAAAATGGGTTAGGGTTTTGCCTCCTTAAAACCCGCAAATAAACCTAAGATACGATGGGAAACTTGCAAAACAATGTCAATAACAAAACCTACAAATAGGAATCAAGGTTAGAGAGCAAATAACACTAAATAACTAAGAAACAAAAATAAACCAGTGGGTATACCTTCTCTTGGGTGGAAATGGGCCACCATGCCCTAACTCATGGGAGCACCTCTCTTGGTTTGGGAGCAGTGGCTCAATGGGAATGGAAATGGAGGAGAGGGAATGTGGGTGTTTTGAGAGGCAAAAGTCTCAAAACATCCACGAGCAGCATAACAGTAGGCAATGGGAGAAGTGTTTTGAGAGTAACCCCGCACCCTCCTTTTATAGCTTTTCCAAGGGGTTTTAGGGTTTTAATCCCTTGGTCAAGGATTTAACCCTTTATGCCCTAGATTTAGCCCCTTTTAGGGTTTTAGCCCCTTTTTGAGGGCTTGGGCTCCTAGGGGGCTATTTTGGGCTCTTTTTTGGGGGGGAGTTTTAGCCCTTTTGTTAATCCTTGGGCTCTTTTGGAGGTGTGGGGGTCTAATGGAAGGTTTTATGGAGTGATATGGGGGTTGTGAGATGGTTTCCTTGGGTGGTGTAGGCCATAGAGAGCTATGTGGGGGATTTTTTGGGTTAACATTCTTGATATCAAGAAAGTTATAAGAAATGGATCGTTGAATCATAGCTCCAACATTTTTCAAACAAAAAGGAAACTTACGTTAAGTAAAATTTCCCCATGGACAAATAAGTGACATTTTATGTTTATCAGCGAGTAATATTTTGATCTTATTATAGCCAGAAAATCCATCTATAAAGTAGATGATGACACTTCCAGCACATTTTTTGATGATTTGATTGATGTAGGGGGTATGAATGTTTTCTTTATGGAAATATTTGTTTAAGTCCCTAAAATCAATGCAAATCCTAATAGTTCATTGCTTCTTGGTCGCGGAAACAATATTAGAAACTAATTTTGTGAATGGCATGGGGTAAATGAAAACATCTTTTGAAAATATTTTTGACTTCATCTTTTATTACTACCACTTTCCTAGGGAGAACTTGATAGGGTTTATTCCTATAAGGTTTTGTCATTGGGGGAGTATTGATCTCATTTAAAATTGTTGACAGCTCAATCCCAGAAATTTCCTCGCAACTCCAAGAAAAAAAATCTCAAAGTTCTTTGAAAATAGCTTGGTATTCATCAATTTCTACTTCTCAACAGTTCTATCCTACATGAACATTTTCAAAAACTCTATGTTTTACCGATATGTCGATGAGGATGGTTTGAGTAATATTACACAAATTCCCTTCAGAAACAACACCTTGTAATAGTACAGGTGTTTGAGGATGTTCGACGATACCAAAACTGATAATAGACACAAATCAGAATCCATCGAATTGGCATTAGGAAGAAAAGTGGATCTGTAGTGATGATCTTCCAATAAATATTCATCTAGACTGATAATCTCCATGATGGACTCATCTAATGGAAAAGTCTATGAGAGATAATTAAGAGTCAAGAGAGGGGAATCTATCCAATAAGGAAGATGGTTAGGATTTGATGCTACTATATGTTGGTCATTAGCGTATGCATCAGAAGTAGATTGAATGGCATGGTATAGGGCTTCATTGGGACCCGAAGAAGGTGTTTCAACAATCTATTTACCTTTTGACATGCCACCAATAGATGATGATATAATGTTAACCATATAAATTTATGTTCTAGGAGGGGAAGCAGTGGATATAAAGACTCCCAAATGGTATAAATCTTTGAAAATTTCAACCCCTATGGATTCATAAGGAGGAGGGGATTACCCCAACATAGGAATATTATTTTCTGTGGTAGCAGAAACATTAGGTGAACAATAATTAATTTGATTGATGGTTACATTATTTCCCTGGTGAGGAAATTGGAGAGTGTGAAATATTAATGAAGCAACTCTCGTCATAGTGTAAAACCAATTTCTCCCCAATAACAGGTTGTAATCCAATGGAGAATCAACCACTTATACCTAAATAGAAGCAATATTTCCCCAAGCTCAATATATAGGGTTGGTAACAATATGTCAGGATGGAAACCTCATCTGTCAAATGATGTCAAAGTGGTTGGTGACTGATTGAGTTCAAGAGAACTGATGGCTCTCCAAAAAGACATAGATAAAGCTGACGTGGAAGCTCCTTCATCCAGTAGTATGATGAACTTTCCTACCAACTACCCTAGTCACGATTTGAAACCCAAGCTGGTGAGATAACCTCAATTTATAATTTTCTGCATTAAAAGTGATGGTAGTAGAATACTCGGGATCTAAGGCCCCTAAGGCTGATAATATATTTTTAAGTTGTGTAGGGAAACATTGGAGTACTTCTAGAGTAGACATAAAATAAGGTTCCTGAGGTAAATATTCAACAATGTTATAGAATTGGGCATCTTGAGCGCTAGGATTGAACATTGAATTCAATATTGTACTCTTAGGAGGGCGCAAAATCATGTCAAGACTAGGTTTATCAATGGTAGGAGCACCATTGGAAGGAGGCGGAGGAGAAGAATTAGTAGGAGTCTTCTCGGGAGAATTACCTTCATATTTCTTCTTGGGAGGTTTATCAGATGTTTGAATTTGTGTGGTCATCCCAATAGTTTTTGCAATACCATGCAAATATGTATGATTGGTTAATTGTTCTTCATATAGGAAAGGGTCTGTTAGGACTACTGGTGTAGGATTATTTTTTAAAAACTCGTTGATTTATTCACACCTAGGAAATTCCTTCATGAAGTGATTGTGTACACATAAAAATAAGGGGTACATATATTTATGTTAGGGTTTTGACACATTCTCTGGATCATGGTCTTTTCCATTTGGATTCTCCTAATGGTTTCCATATTTTTTAGATTTTCTATTACCTTTTTCTTATTACCGAGTGCTTGTGAATATTTGATACCATTTACCTCGGTGGAAACATTAGGAGTGGGAGAAGTAGTAGGAGGAGAAATCTTCTACTTAGAAGGGTTCACTATGGATGGAGGTTGGATTGAACCTACAACACCATCTACGGGAGTTTCAATAGGTGTCTTGGTAGGATCGATGCTAGGACAAGGAGAGTTATGTATCAAATCATATAAGGTTCTGGAATAAGAATAATATAATTCCAAATATTCAGCCCTTCTAATAACTGTAGAAATTTAGGCCAGCAGTAGATTAATTTTACTCACAACAATTATCAATTGATCATGCAAAATTGCTAACAATGGAGACTGAATATGGAGCTGTAACAAAAAATTATATTAACTGAGTGTACAATAGCCAAAACTGTAATAACATAGGTTGCTGAATATATAGAATACATCAAGAGTTCGAATGCATAAGGAGGAATCCAAAACTAGCATAAAGCAGGCTTACTCAAAATAGGCAAATCCCCCATAGGTGTAAAAAGCTGATCCCAAATCTGTCATGGAGCTCACGAATTGGAAAGGGCGCATGGGAAAGCTAAAGAGTAGTGGAATGGAAGCTCATACATGCTTTTTCATGGATAAAAGAGTGGAGGATGAAGAGGACAAAAAACTAGTTCACCTCACCTAGTCTTCCTTTCCTATGTGCCTTAAAACACTGAAAAAGCAGGCAATAAAGCAGAAAAAGTAGAAGGGTGCCTAGGAGGCTAGGAATAAAGAAGATTTGATTCCTAAGGATTTCCCAAGCACTACATGAGTCAGATATGGCAATTTTTACCTCTATGGATAGGCAATTAGCAACTTGCACAAGGTGGGACTCATGAACTAGGCAAATAAGACAAAAATAAATGAATTAATGTCTAAGTGGGTAAAATATGGGTTGATTATTCTAACACCCCCCCTTAAGCCTGACTTTATGAGTAATAAATCAGAAATATAGGGCCTAGAAACAAGGCTTAGTCACCCTTTACATACTGCATGTCCAAATAAACAAGGAAAGAGACAAAACCAACTTGGGAAAATCCTCCCTTAAACATGGACTGTAAAACAAAATTGTAGAAGCTTGTCTCCACTCATGCCTTTATAGCATGATCAGCAATCCCCAACAGTGATTTGAGATTTCTGAAGGTCTCCTCACAAAATGCTTTGGTGAAGATATCAGCTACTTGTTCTGAAGATGAAGAGAAGAGTAGATGAATGGTGCCATCATGCACAAGCTCTCTGATGTAGTGCATGTGAATCTCAATGTGTCTGGTTCTCTGCTTCTGAACTGGATCTTTGCAGATTCGAATGGTACTCTGGTTATCACAGTAGATAGTAGTTGAGTACTCATGTTCGAAACCACACTCTCCAAGTAAACACTGCAACCATAAACACTGATTTGCTGCATTAACAACTCCTCTATACTCAGCGTCTGTAGATGAGAGTGCAATGGCACTCTGTTTCTTACTTGACCAGCTGATTGGTCCTTCTGCAAGCATGAACACATAACCTAAAGTGGACTTTTTGTCTGTGCTATCACCTGCCAAATCACTGTCAGTAAATCCAATCAAATCAAGATCAGATTTTGCCTTATAGAAGATCCCATGTGTCGTTGTTCCCTGAACAAAGTTAAGGATCCTTTTGGCTGCTTTCCAATGGATCTCATGAGGCTGATCCATGAATATAGAAGCCACACTTACTGCATAACAAATATCAGGTCGAGTATGTGTCAAATAAAATAAACATCCAATCAATTGCCTATACAGTGTATTGTTTACCATCTGTGGAGAATCATCTTCCTCTAGCTTCACTCCTGAAAGGAAAGTAGTTTTGCTTGCTTTGCAGTATTGCATTCTGAATTTGATCAGCAAATCCAAGGCATAATTGGACTGGTGCACATTTATTCCAGCTTTGGTTTGAGCAATCTCAAGCCCCAGAAATTGACTTAAGAGCCCCAAATCTGTCATGGAGAAGGCTTGGTTCATAGCTCCTTTTAAGGAAGCAATATCAGCCTGTGAGCTTCCTGTAATGAGGAGGTCATCAACGTATAACACAATGATAATTAATGAACCATTAACAGAATTCAAATAGACATTCGGATCTGATTTGCACCGAACAAAATTCAGAGATAGCAAGAAGCTATCTATCTTGGCATACCAAGCCCTGGGGGCTTGCTTTAGCCCATACAATGACTTTCTCAACCTGCACACAAGAGAAGGGTTAGTAGAAAAACCTTGAGGCTGATGCATATATATCTCCTCAGTGAGATCTCCATTCAAAAAGGCACATTTTACATCCATGTGATGTACCTCCCATTGCCTTGAGGCCGCAATGGCTAGAGCTAGCCTGATGGAATCCATCTTTGCCACTGGGGAAAAGGTCTCATTGTAATCGATGCCATGAACCTGTGAGTATCCTTTAGCTACCAATATATCCTTGTAATTCAATGGTAAACCATCAGCATAAAATTTTGTCTTATAGACCCACTTACACTGTACTAGTTTTCTCCCTGGAGGAAGATCCACTAGCTCCCATGTGTTGCACTTCTGGAGTGAGCTGAAATCCTCCTTCATGGCAGCTTTCCATATTGGATCTCTTGCTGCTTCTTCATATGTTTGAGGATAAGAATCCACCATCAAATAGCATTTTTCAGAAAACATAGGATCCTTCATGCACATACCACTCTCAAATTGAGATCTAGTCCTCCTTGGGTCATTGGGATCCCCAGCTAGCTCTCCTACTGCATG
>LPNX010586785.1:10634-44280 GCA_001517045.1 Pseudotsuga menziesii
TGTGGGTCTGTTAGGGTCTACAATAAACTCATATCCATCATAAAAATCAGAATCATCATGTTCAACAAACTCTTTACTTACTTCTTGAGGTTCAGGTGGTGAAGAGGCTTCACCAACTTCCACTTTTGCAAGGGGTTCTTCTTCAAACTGAACACACCTTTCAATGAAGGATTTGTTTGTGCTAAAATTTATCAAATTGTAACCTTTTTAATCTTTAGAGTATCCAACAAAAAGACACTCTTGGATTTGGGGCTGAAAAGCCTTCGACTTCTCTGTCAGGATTCTAGCCCAAGCTTTTGAGCCAAAAATCCTGAAATGGATCACATCTGGCTTGTGCCCACTACATGATTCGAAGGGAGTCATGCCATCAAGTTGTTTGTGAGGCACCCTATTCTGAATATAGGCTGCATAGTTGATAACTTCGGACCAGTACTTTGGTGGCAAATTTTTGGCCTCCATCATGCATGTTGCCATCTCCTTCAGTGATCTGTTCTTCCTCTCAGCAACACCATTTTGCTGTGGTGTGTAGGGGATAGAATGCTGCATCTGCACAATAGTTAATAAACTCAGACTTGACATACTCACCACCATTGTCAGATCTGAGGACCTTGAGTTTCCTTCCACACTGGTTTTCAACCAAAGCCTTGAAGACTTTGAATAGGCCAAAAACTTCAGACTTGTGTTTCATGAAGTGAACCCAACAATACCTGGAAAAATCATCAATAAAGGTCAATGCATATTTGGCCTGACTCATGGACATATGAGGTAATGGGCCAACAACATCACTGTGAATCAGCTCGAGGGGTGCAGAGGTTCTCTCATGACTAGCTTTCTCAAATTTGTGCTCTGGGTGTTTTCCTAGGATACAGCCTTGGCAGACTCCTTTGGAAAATTTTATCTTGGGAAGCCCTATGACCATCTCTTTTTCACTAAGATCAGAAAGATATTTGTAGTTAAGGTGTCCAAATATCTCATGCCACAGCTTGCTGGCTTCATTAGCATGAATGAGAAGAGCAAAGGGGTTTGAGTAAGGTAGGAAGTGTGAAAACATGTATACCTTTTGAGTATGATTTGCAACTCCTTTTGCAATGACTCTACCAGTTGAAATCTATGTGATCTCAACTTCATCAGGGGAGAATATGACCTTCTTAGGAGACCCAGTGTGGGTCATCTGGTACACTGACAAGAGGTTGGAGGCGAGACCAGGGACATATAGCACATTGCTGAACTGACCATGATCAAGATCTATCCTTCCTTTGCCTTTACTTTCAGTGAGAGAGTCATCTCCCGGTACAATATATGGTCCTTTCAACATATCCAGTGAGGAGAAGGCCCCCTTAGTCGAAACCATGTGTCTTGAAGCTCCAGAATCAATGATAAAACTGGGTGAGCTTGATGTGCCAGCAACTAGAGAATGAACTCTCTCTCTGTCATCTGAACTTGATCCTCCTTCTCTCTTCTTTGAGCTTTCTGGAAGGGAGATGCCATTCTTCTTCAGGAGATTGGTCAGCATATCAATCTTCTTTTTCATACAAGAGCTTTCAGTGTGATTTCCCTTCGAACAGTATGAGCACTTTTTCATTTCACCTTTGTTTTTCTTCTTCTGGGTATTTTTCTTGGGACCTTGTTGATCCTCCAGATACTATTTCTTGTCTCTCTTTTGCTCAGGTGGATTTCTAGATTTCTTTTTGCTTTTTGAATCCACCCTCGAATCTCCAGCAATCAAAGCTTAATCTTTGGATGGTTTGATGGTGCCCATCATCACCAGCTTGTCTTGTTCTTGTGTGAGAGATTCCATGAAATCTGCAAGGCTAGGCATATTCCAGGTTCGAGCTGTGAGTTTTGTGCAATAGAAGGTCAAAACAAATACTGAGTAGTCAAGTCCTAGCTTCGAGAGGATGGCCAATACGAGCTGATCATATTTATTTTCGATACCACACTGCTTCAGCTGCAAAACTAGTGCTTTGAACTTGGAGAAATATAGCTGCAGGGATTCAAAGCTACTGGGACTTAGAGAAATCAGCTCATTTTCGATCTAATGTCCCCTCATCTCATATTTATTTCCAAAAATATCAGAAATCTTCTCCCATACTTGATTCGGTGAAGTTAATCCATCGAGATGGAAAAGGAGGTCTCGAGAAATACTGAGACATAGGAGGCCATAGGCCTCATCTCTCCAATTGTGCCATTTGATCTTCTCTGCAGCAGCATTGGGATCTACTTCTGTAGCCATAGTCACCCTGTAGAGTCCTTTCACTCTCAACAAGATCTCCATCTCTGCTTTCCATTCAAAATAGTTGAAGGGAGTCAAGATAGTTTTCTGTGAATCCATAGCTTTAGAAAATATGTCTCGGCTGTCAGTAGAAGGCTCCCAGTCTTGATGTTGAACCTGAAAAAAAAATTTTGAAGGAGAGTAACAACCTACAATGGCTCTGATACCATGGAGAAATTTAGGCCAGTAGTAGATTAATTTTACTCACAACAATTATCAATTGATCATGCAAAATTGCTAACAATGGAGACTGAATATGGAGCTGTAACACAAAATTATATTAAATGAGTGTAAAATAGCCAACCCTATAATAACATAGGTTGCTGAATATATAGAATACATCAAGAGGTCGAATGCATAAGGAGGCATCGAAAACTAGCATAAAGCAGGCTTACTCAAAATAGGCAAATCCCCCATAGGTGTAAAAAGTTGATCCCAAATCTGTCATGGAGCTCACGAATTGGCAAGGGTGCATGGGAAAGCTAAAGAGTATCGGAATGGCAGCTCATACATTCTTTTTCATGGAGAAAAGAGTGGAGGATGAAGAGGACAAAAAACTAGTTCACCTCACCTAGTCTTGCTTTCCTATGTGCCTTAAAACACTGGAAAAGCAGGCAATAAAGCAGAAAAAGTAGAAGGGCACCTAGGAGGCCAAGAATAAAGAATATTTGATTCCTAAGGCTTTCCCAAGCACTACATGAGTCAGATATGGCAATTTTGACCTCTATGGATAGGCAATTAGCAACTTGCACAAGGTGGGACTCATGAACTAGGAAAATAAGACAAAAATAAATGAATTAATGTCTAAGTGGGTAAACTATGGGTTGATTATTCTAACAATAAAATATTCCTCTGTAATAAAACTGCCCATAGCCACATCTCATGTAAATGGAGGAAACAATGATTGGTAAACCGATCAGCGGACAATTGATTCGGAATAGGATCTTTGATCAACCTTCAATATCTCCTCCACTCATGAATGTTATCAAATATGTGAGTGGAAATATTCTACCATAGATACATTAAAATATATATACTAGTGTCATCATGGATTGGTAGCTCGAAATGCATAAGGAATATAGTTACCGAAAAATCAAAATCAACAAATGAATGTTGTGGAATTTCAATTTACCACTTAACAGTTGTACTAGTCAAAGTTCTATGGAAGAACCTCAAACAAATATAATCATCCATCAAGGAGTTCCAAGAACACCATAGTTGGAAGGTCATGGCAGTTTTTGGATCTTCACCTTGCTTCCCATCAAATTTCAAGATATCTAATGGTAATGTGACCTAAATTGTCGGTCAAAAAGGTTTATGGAGGATGGGATCATTAATCAATTTGGATAGTTTTGGAAAAACCAATGTAGAAAAAAATGGGAGTTTTCGATTAGGTTGTTGGTAATTATAATATTGATAAGGTAAGGCTACCCCAGTAAGACCATAGGTCGGCTGAGGTTTACCATAGTAACCTGCAAACTATTGATATTTGGGAGTGTTTTTCCCCATGAAAGGTTGGGATGGGTTAGGTACAGCTTAAGTTCCATATATAGATTGATGCCATGTATAGGTAACACCTACAGGATAAGGGGCATATAAAGGATTATTGTATTACTCCCCACTAAGGTATTGGTTATCAATGTTGGGATATTGAGGTGGGACCCAAGAATATGCATCCAATTGTGAAACATGACCAATAGGACAATAACCAATAGGACCACCAGATCCTATAGTTGGAGGAGCAGGTTGTGAAACATAATGTAAAATAGGCACATAAGGTCCTCTAGTTGCATGGGAAGTGGAGGGTAAAACCTGACTTCCAATGTTCGGAAAACCCATGGAAGGCATAGAAGCACTTACTAATGGATAATTTGACATTGGATTTGGAACAGGTTGTGGCAGTCTTGTAGGTGTGGTGAGCCTAGTAACCATTGGACCAGGTGGATCATTAGCTATAATCGAACTAGAAGAGATACTTAAAGATATACCTAGAATATTTCTTGGTAGGAGATAAGGTAAATATATTACAGGTTTCATTATTATCTCCATAGAAGAAACATTTTTGGCACTAGTAAAACCGAATTGGGAGATAGCTTGTCCAAAGGAAGTTTTCAAAAAGGGAGCATTCGACCCAAATATGCGAGAAACTATATCATCGGGATGGAACTCATTGAGCCTAGCTCTAGTAGAAGTTTGCATGGAAAAATATGGATATAGAGAGGAGCGTTGTTCCGCTATAGGTGGTACTGAGTAGTCAGTAATGGGAATATTGGAAGGAGGAGAGAATTCACCTCTCTCTTCTATAACTCGAACCCCTTCCAATTTGGATATGGATACACTACATGTTTCATAATTTATATCCATATCTTGTTCCAGTTTAGGTCAAGTCATAGGATTTAAAGGATACTTGGGTGATAATTCTTGTATACAATGAGACTGTCTCCAAGGGAAATCAACCATCTTGAATAGATCAAACCGATCGTAAAAAAAACTCAAAATAAACAAGAAAAATTGTACTAGCAGTGGATTAACAGTTTGGATTCTCACAGGATTTTAAAATCACAACAACTCGTGATATATTGTAGGTTGCAAGAGTAAAACATGAAAAGGAGGGTTGGGATTGTACCCTTTCCCTAATAACATACTACTAGGATGACACATGCATAGCAATCTCTCCGAGTGATGTTCTTGGTGTATTGTAGTAATAGGAAGGTCAAAGGGCTTCACTCAGTTGGTATAACAATACCTACAAGTGTCTCCCAATATACTCAAGGTACATTGGAGCTCAACCCCTTAGTAGTGTTTTCTAATGCACAAGCATTCAAAAAAGGCCTTCCTATACAATGTTGATTACGTGAAGTACCTTTTGATATACCTCAAGGCTACGTGAAAGGCCATTTTATCCACCAACAATATGCAGAAGAACAAAATGATCTATGGGATGCATTGTAGGAAACAAATCAAAACTCCTATGCTTACAGATGTCAGAACATGTCTCTAACCTATCACACATTTCTAAATATTTTAGCCTAGAGTAGCACTTAATTTTATCTTCTATGGTTAAGTAATTGTTCGAGGTGAAAAACTGAAATGTAAAACCATGCATGCATGCACATGCAAGTCTTTTACTTTAACTTTTTCAATATTCCCTACTTAAATGAAGGATATAGGTTCGGTTCTTATTTTTAGAAGCAAAAATAGATCTAAATAAATCAATATCAAACTATATATTTTGTTCCTATTCCAAGCACACAAAAATTTATAATGCACATTTTGAAAAAATAATAATATATCTTTTGAAATAAGAGAAACTATTACTACTTTGCACCCAAAACTTTTCAATTCTTCAAATTAAAGAAAGATTCAAAAGAAAAATAACTCTGTTCTTTTTGTTGAGAAGAAAACACACAAGAAGCAAGACACTATGAATACCTAGAAGTTTATGATACTAATCAAGTAATCAAGATTCCATTCTTGTACTAGGATCTATGATCAATTTTCTCTTAATTTTTCAACAACGGGTATAAAGAAAATATTTTGACAATCTATGAAGAAACCAAAATAACTATTACTTTCCTTTCTTTCGATTGTAACAACACTCAGAGATCTAAATCCAAATACTTCTTTTCAAAGTGCTAACTAATCACACTAAAGATAAATTAAGACGAATCCACAAAAGCCAAACTCAATCAACTTTGTTGAAAAAACAAACAAATCAAGCCTATAAACTTTTTATAGATCTTGTTTGATGATTGTAACTACCCGCAGTAAACCCAAAAACAATCAAAAACCAAAATTCATATGCAAGAATTCTAAAATCAAATTGGGATTGAAAAACCTACTTGGGACCAGGTTTTGATAGCCCAATACAGAGTGTAGCGTGCTGAACATAATGCTTTGCAAACATGTATAGAGGGATGGCGTCACTCCTTGCACATAGGAAAGATGCAGTGGAACTGGTAGTTTCCTCAAGGAAAGGTGAAGTGGGCACTCCTTTTACTCTACACAAGTGCAGTGGCCCAAAAATATTTTGAAATCAGACGGAGGTGAAAAAATAAAAAATGTTAGATCTTATATACTAGATCCAAATAGAATATAAAGAGATTAATATGAAGAATTAGAGTAAAATAAATCAATATTTAAAAAATTCAAATCAAATATTACAAATTCACAAGAATATATGATCTATAAATTGAAATTGAAAATTGAAGAAAAGCTTGTAACAACCCAAGAATCTGATCTACTCCCCATTATTGTCACTACTTTTGTTATTGGAAATTATCATCCAATGGTGACAGAGGTTGTTTCCCTATATTGAAATACTCAACACTAGAACAAAACAACTACAAGATAAAGAAATGTCCCCTAGGATTGAATAAATTTCTCTCCTCACCTTCTATAGGTTGTAATGGTATGAACCTTGAAGTGCTTGATCTATGTGGATAACTTGGAAGAGACACAACAAAACATAAAGCCAGTGAGAGTAACAAGATGGTTTATAATCCTATGTAAAAGACCAAGGAGTTAAATAATAAACACAACATGATAATTAGACATAAAAATGCTTATGGGATTGAAACTATATTTGCATTAAAATATAAAGAGCGAGAGTAAACAGCCAATTCCTTGGTGTTGAGAACTCTTCTCAAAGGAGTCTTTCCTCATAGAATTCAACTTGTCTACAAATCACTCAAGAGAATGCCAGAATTTGGCCGGAATTTGGCCAGAATTTGGATGGTATAACACATTCTTCTTCTATTTCTCCATGATGGGTAGACTAGTACATAAAGGCTTGAGATGATAGGGTAAGTTGAGAATTATATGGTATAGGTGGAGGGATTATCCTAGGATGGGGGATCTCAAGATACAAGTGTCCTGAATCATAGGGATGAGGCTCCATGAAAAAAATATTCAAGAAGTATCTCGAAGCTTCATTTTTTTCCTTCATAAGTCAAGCACTGCACCTTGTTCAAGGAGAAAGGGACATGCTAAGGGATCACTGCTACTTGTAAGTGAGAAGAAGGAAGTGGCACCACTCTTTTGACATCGGGGAAAGGTGTTGATAAGATTGGTACCATGTCTTTCTCACATGTAAAGTGTGTTAGTGGAGAAAACTATTGAATCATCCATCCTTACCAATTTTCAACTCCAATTTTTGAGGAATTTAAGACACACTATGAAATAATTATCTCGTAACATGTTATCGATGAGAATTAGGTGTAACATTACTTGCATTTGTTTTTTTATCTGGAAGAAATAGTTTTTATGTCCTAAAGAGATTTTGCTTTTAGTATTGTTCTTTATTTTTATGAACATGCATCTCTGGCTGAGAGCAACATATTTTTAGACATATCACTTCACTTGTGCACACATATAACACCTTAAAATAAGTGCTTGGTTCATGACCCCAAACTGAGCCTAAAATTTATCTTAGCGCATCCAACATTTTAACCTCATCTGAGGACCAAAACAATATTGTAGTTAAGTTAGGACATTGGCGACGAGAATCCAAATAACAACCCTTTGTCACATACATATGAGCCATAGATTTTTTCTTCTAGGGAACCAAAATCCTCTAGTATTTGTAGACACAGTCACAACTTGTTTATCGGGTGGCCTCCCACTCTGCAGGAGTAAGCCACAATGAACTTTGAAGGGGTTCCAGAAGTGAAGATGGTATACCGCACTCCATTTTGTACCAAAGTCTAACCCTTCATAGTAATCCTTCTACATGTTGAGGAACATATCATGTGTCAAGGACAAAAGGGTTGAAGTGGCAGGAAACCATATTGAACGTGTCATGGACAAGGTAGCCTATTTTCTAGTATTTTATGTCTCTTTTACTTGAGGTCCCTCTGGGTAGTGGGATTCTCTTATCCTCTTGTTTATCCATATCGTATTCTTGGACTATGGATTTAATCACCCAACAGAGGACACAAATCGTGAGGGGCTCCTATCTTGTATCGATGATCTTGCTTGCACTTATACCCCATAGGTTAGTGTGTCAATTTATTCATATGTAGTGCTACTTGTTGGATCTTTGTTTTCTTTATTGTAGACTCTCTTTCTATGACACATTGTTGTATTTTGGTTTTAAATCTTGGTTTCTGGCCTCTATGCTACCATTTATTATCTCTCCTTCTACACACTTGGTTATAGCTCGATTTTTGAGCTTAAGTTTGACACCCTTCATCCTTCATTTATCATATAGCATACATCATGCCACCATTGCTCGACCACACTACTCCCATATACTTCGGGGGAATAACCATCATTTTGGTTCCTTGAAATTTCATCCTCGGATACATAATCAACATCATTCACCACCTTTAGATCCATACACCACATATAAGAAAAATTTATATTCCTATCCTTCCAAACCTACCGTGTTCAATGCCTCATCTATCCCAATGGATATTGCACCTCCCAACCCCTTCTAGGGGGGGATTGTTGGTAGTATACTTGTGAATTCTCCACCTGTCATAATGGATATAATGTTTTATATCCCTTTAATCCATGGTCCTAGTGGGCCCCTTTCTACTGCACACACTATTGTTGGTTCGCTACCGACTAGTGGTGGCCACACTCCAAGCACCATGGTTCACACCATTCCTACATTCATTCATGGGTGCACATGCCCTTATACCATTATTTTGGCTATTCAAGTCATTCCTGTGACTACTTATACCATTGAAATTCAGCCCTACAAACCCCCTTTTCCCACGGTACCTACATACCCGTTTTCCCCAACACTATTGATGGCCCTCCTAGAACTAGCTCAAGTCCTATTATACCATTCATGGATAGTCTCAAACTACTCCATTTGGTGTGGTTAATGAATTACCCCATCCATCATTACCTATTGTGGCCTCCCATGGCTACAAAAATCCCTTCAAACATCCCTAAGTTTGAAGTAAAGGTTGGAGAAGACCCTCATAAACACATTATGTCCTTCCTCTTACAACATTCCTCCAATATCATAGTAGATGACTCTATTTGATTATGTCTATTCTAGCACACACTCACTAGTGCTCCATCCAAATGGTACATTGAGCTTCCCCATGCCACTTATCCCAATTTTACCTCCTTAGCCTCGATGTTCCTCTAATACTTCCATCTACCTGTCCATTATGATGAGGGTGTCAAAATACTTTTATCATGTAGACATAACACTACTACCTATATCACTGATCACATTCATGAGTGGAGTCATAGTTGTACTTTTTGCAAAATCTAGTTAGATGACAAGATCTTCCTGGATAGGTTTCTTAAAAACTTACTCCCCCTGTCACCAAGGAATAATAAATCCTCAAATCACAATAGTAAGACCTTATCTATGACCAATCAGGTTACCTTTACACTAGCATCCCTTATGCTCCTCATGCTAGCTCCTCACAGTGCGATACGTTGACGGAATCCTAAGCTACTAAAGGAGCCATTTTCTCTATCATCCATCACCCCCACCTATACATGACTTATCCATTGATGCCACCTCACCCGATAAATCTTGTAGTGTTTCCCAACTCGGATACTCTGATGAATGTTTACACGCATCAACTGAGTCCAAAAACACACCTTCATATGTGTCTCTCACACTTGTTCCTCATGTTCATGGACCAAATTTACTAGCAGCTGCATGTAATAATGAGAAGGTGGGATTTGTAGCTTCTCCCTCCTACTACCCACCACATGTACAACCTACACCTGCTACAACCCTGAATCCTCCTATTCCTCTAGGATAGTTCAATGCTCAAAAGAACCTCCCCAATCAACCCAACCCGAATAACCAACAAGGGCATGGAAGAAGATAGAGAGGTGGGAACCAAGGAAACAACCAACCTCAAGGGGAAGGTAAACAAACCAAGCCTCCTAAAAATAATAGAGATAATTCCCCTACACAGAACCCATAGGGTTGACTTGGACTTGGGAAGAACCCTTAATTACGGACTAAGCATTAGTGTACAATTTTTTATGTTTATGACCTTTATACACACTAGTTCCCCTATATGCATTGAGTACACCACCTATTACAACTTGAAAATCAACATAAAACCAACTTTTCCACTCTGGCAGAACCAAACCCACCACCACAAGGTCCTCCACCTATGGTGCTGTAGAACCCATTACCAAATCATGGTATGGTTGTAACTCAACCATTGGTCCAACAAAAGGCCACAACCACTTCTTCGAGTCAACCCATCGATCTTGGCATCCATCATCTTATGGAATTGTCATCTTAAGTCAACTTATAGACTCGATGCAACCAATATGGTTCCACCATAGAAACCATTAATACTTTCACAATATATATCTCCATTGATCCCAATATGTCCTTACGTTTGTTGATACCCCCCATGGACAAGACTTCCAAAGTCCCTAGTTTCCCTCTGTGTCGCGTTGCAGAAAACCCCACTACTAGAGCCACTCTCAATTACAATATCGTCAATGACTTGGCTTAGTCTCCCTCTTCCATGTCCGCTATGGAAGTCCTAAGAACTTTTCCTTCACAACGTAAATACTTGTTATATTTTTTAGCTATTGGAAACCCCTCTGATTCTAGGTTGATCAATTTCAACTTGGATCAAGGGGAATCTCAAATTCCATCATCCATAGCCTTATAGGTTCTATTCAACATTCAGAATTTGGTCATTCATCAATGTATGATAGATAAGGTTTCATCCACTTGTGTTATGTTAACCTTCATTTGGCAGAATCTCATATCCCCAAACCCTCAACCCTCAACCATCATCCTTTGTGCTTAGAATATCTATGCTTCCCAATCACAAGGTGTTCTCATGGATGTCTCCATTGACTTGGTAGGTAAAACTATGTTTATTAACATACAGGTTGTGAACACCAATATATATTACAACCTCCTCCTTGGATGTAGTTACATGTATGCAATGTGATTTGTTGTTTCTACTGTCTTTTGACTCATGATGTTCCCCCCCGATGGGAATATTGTGACTATCAACCAATTTATGTACTATTATCCTAAAGAATCGACCACTCTAGAGCATGTCCTACCTATTATTGACACCACCATAAATATCATATCTATCCCCTCCTTATTTGTTATTGGTCTAGGCCTATTTACCATCGCCCCTTTAACAAACATCTTTTTGTCCCTCCCAACTCCTCCCTCTATGGATAACATATCATATTTGTGCACCATCAGATATGGTAAAATTTTGACCTCATCACAACCTCGGCCGCAACCCCAACTGTAGAACATAGCGAATAATTGGGGTTCATTTCCCATACACACCATCCTCTTTCTCTCTCCACCCTCTATAATTGTGAGTATACTAGCCATGGATATGCTAACACTTCTAGGATTCACTTTGGGAATTCCAGTGTGCTACCTCGATCCACCTAGCCCCACCACAACACCAAAAATTATGTTAACACCATTCCAACCTATTCAGACAGTGTCACACCCACCTCCTGGTACAAAAATGACTGCTTCTACATCTACTCCTATGCCCCCTCCTCCCATGAAGAATAGGGACAAAGCACCAAAATCCTCGATAAAATCACATCCACCACCTACTTATGCTTTATGTGACGTCATCGACCATGCAATGCAAAATTTTCCCAATTTTTTCATCTCTTTGCACCCACATGCACATAGTAGTAGAGACCGATTATGCTCCAATTTTAAATGTACCAACCATCCCTACAATTATGAGTAAATTTATACCAACAAACCACTCAGGTGTAGTTTGTGGCCTATACGATCGTTATTCCCATCATTTCCCAAACTTGTATGAGTACTGTTCTCTCCACATTAACCTTTGCAATCAATCCCTTAAGTTCAAAATCACCATCATAGAGGAAATACACTCTCCACGCTCTTCCTCGGAAACTAACAACACCACCTTGATTATCTCCACTTATTTTCATCCTACCCCCTCATCAACTACGAAATATCCCCCTGATCTATCTAGATGCCACTTTCACAATGACAAAGAGATACTTAAATCTCTTATGAATCCTAATTATCCTTGGGATTACTTGCACCGTCACTCATTTTTCATCCCTAAGGAATATTCCTTATCATTGGATCAATTATCTCTTGAAGTGAAATACTTTATTCATGGAAGTGTCAATTAGTTCAAAAACCTAATCCTGAAACCTGAAGCCTTTGAAGAAGGTAACATGTCCAATATCTCCCCATCCATCAAATTTGATATCTCAACAAAACCTAGGATATTCAAGAATATCATGATTGGTGCTTCATGCTCTACTAAGGAAGTCACCACTTATAAAACACTTTTTCAGGAATTTCATGATATTTTTGCTTGGTCCTATACCAAGATTCATGGACTTGATTCGTATATCATTGAATATATCATCAACACATGGCTTGATGTTCCCCCCTTTCGCTAAAAGCAATGCCCAATCCACCCTTCAAAGGACCATGTTGTTAAAGACGAGATAAAACAACTACACCAAGCAGGATTTATATACCCCATCATGTATACCACTTGGGTTTTCAATCATTTTCCCATTAATAAAAACCAAGGAAACATTCGTTCCTATGATGACTTCTTTGATTTGAATTTGGATTGTCTCAAATAAAAATTTTCCACTCCATTTATTGACCAACTTTATAGACGCATTTTCTAGTCATGAAGTATTTTCCTTGATGGACGGGTTTTCTAGTTATAACAAAATCTAGATCCACAAACAAGATCAGTATAAAACTATTTTTACAAACCCTTGGGGCACTTTTATGTATTGTGTCCTATCATTTGGCCTTAAAAATACTGGATCCACTTTTCAGCGAGCCGTGACCTTTTTCTTCCACCACCTTGTTCACATTATCCTTATCTATTTAGACAACCTCATGACTTGATCTTAAAATCATTCCCAACATTTGGATGACTTAGGACAAGTATTCCTTCGTTGCAAATATAATTTACGCTTGACCCACCTCAAGTATGTGTTATGTGTCCTATTTGGTCACGTATTAGGATTCATAGTGTCCCAAAATAGGATTACCATCGATCCCTTGAAGGTTCAAGCCATCCTAAATCTTCCCCCTCCACGTACTTTGCACCAATTGTATAGCCTTCAAGGAAAGACCAATTTCCTTCATTGGTTTATTTCAGATTATGGAACAAAAGACCATGGATTCTTACACTTTCTTTGTACCAACATTACGTTTGTGTGGGATGAGAAAGAGTTAGCCTCTTTTGATGCATTGAAACAAGATCTGACTTCTACTCTCTTGTTGTCTCCTCCCAACTTCACCAAGGAGTTTATCCTCTATGTATCGACATTTGAAATTTCCATCACTAGAGTCTTAGTCCAAGAAGACAATGCTCATCAAGAGAATGCGATTTATTATGTGAGTAAGAAACTTTCTATAACACCACCAAGTTACTCCCCCGAAGTGGAAATGGACCTACTTGTCGTATTTTTGGTGTAGAATATATGCCATTGCATTCTCATGATCCAAACTCAAATTATGGTCGATTCCAACCCCATGCATTATCTCTTGAGCCTCCTCCTTTTCCAAGGTCGTGTCACCAAGTGTATTTTCATTCTCCAAGAGTATGACTTGGAATTTGTCACATCCAAAAGCACTAAATATTTGGTGTTAGATTCCTTGATGGAATACTTCCCATCATCGTATATCTCACCTCCTATCATAATCAATCTACCTAATGAATTCGTATTTGTCATATCTATGGAAGACCCATGGTATCTTTTACATGTGCACCCAAATATTTGTGGCCCTTTTAAGTCTTTAAGACCTTCGTAACATATAGAATAAAGCTAATTGGTATCTCCTTATCAATGATGTCTTGACCGTTGCTGTGTAAACACAATACTTTGTCATTGACTAAAACGGCCACCATTTTTATCCCATTCCATTTATTCCAGTATGTGGAGTCAGTTCTTACCATTGAATGTAATATTTCATCACTCTTCCTTGTTGTCGATCTTCTACCTGATACTTCATCATTGGAAAAATGCCTACTTATGCTTCAAAAAACTGATAAGGGCCTTCATGATGTTCTCCAAATATTGAAGCAGCTAAGACCTGTTCGAAGTCCCATTATGACTACCACATCGACCCACACACCTTTAACGAGGGGTCCCTCATCCTCGTCTACGATGAAGCCAATGACAAGAATATAAAATGGAATATTGAAACCATGTGGTATGACCTTTATGTCATCCATGGATGTCTTTCCCGGTCCATATCTTCTTGTTGATTCTAACAGTCACCTCTTGAAGAATCCCCACAACAGAATCTATCTCAATATGTTTTATGCCTAAGTCGAATAGCCTAAATACCCTTGTATAAGAGTTTTTCCTTCTTTTTTTTCATCATTTTTACCATGAGTCTCGGAGTTTGTTTCCTTGTTTATTATAGATGGATCCTACCTTACCATCCTATTTCGGTTTTGTTGATGGAGAAAGTAAATGGTATCCTAATATTTCCTCGATGACATGGGTCATTTATTCCTTGTCACATGGGTTGATCC
Source organism: Pseudotsuga menziesii (assembly GCA_001517045.1). Lineage (NCBI taxonomy): Eukaryota > Viridiplantae > Streptophyta > Pinopsida > Pinales > Pinaceae > Pseudotsuga > Pseudotsuga menziesii. Next base: position 25,410 of record LPNX010586785.1, read on the forward strand.
ATATCGACGAAATGTTTTTTGGTATGGTTAACAACAATGAGGTTTAGTATGATAGTCTTTTTGGTCTCTTCAACACCACCCTTCACTTTGGTATTTGTCACCTTAATGTATTCTTAGACTACCATATGCTTGTCGCCCAGTTGACTAACTGTTACGGGGTACACGATCATTGTATCTTTAGAATGTTCCTGAGAATTATACATTTGTTTAGACATTTCAAATCCATTTCATTTATGCATGTTCCCAGAAGTCTCAATAATTTAGCGTACCAAATGGTTAATGGTGTTCTAGAGTGGCACATCAATCATAGCATCTAGGAAATAAACTACATCATGCATCGTCATATAGTCAGGCATATATATGTCATATATGAATATATAAATATTCATCATCATAACAAGATACTCATAAAACACATCAAAATACACAAATATGCATCCATGTGCATTCATATCATAATATCATAATCAATACAAAAACGTGAATCCCCACAAGATTTCTCATCATACAAATAATACAAAATTCCCCATGTTCAAATGCAGTGGGGGAAGCATCACAAGTTTGTAGTCTAATTCATCCTCCTTTGACTCTGTGTCCTCCTCATTGTCTTCCTCCTCATCCAAGCTTTCCTCCTCAATAGGAAAATCTCACTGTTTCGAAACTTACATACTCAGAATACCTCGTGATCCTCCCCATCATAGAGATCCACTCACAAGGGTCTTGGTAGCATGCGATGATGAATTCATCATCTAGATAACTCCACCCATCATTAGTGACCACCTCCAATAACCTCTGCACATCCAGCTGTAATGAGTCTAACATATCACTTAATGACTTCCTCTTCCTGTGAGTCTGTGGATCTAACCCCTCCACTCTACCCTTGAATCTCTAGTATCCCGCTAAAGGGTGTGCTCCCACATCTCCACATGCACATAGTATGTTGTCAGTATCAATCACATGTATTATTTAACTACCATTATTCTAGTAAACCAATATCTATGACTGAAGCCACAAAGAGTCATGTAGATGTGTTAACACAAAAAAATGTTCACCTAGTTCTAGATGACCTAAAATTCATACATACATCATATTTACACCATATTTCCCTTACTTTTGGCCTTCAAAATTGTATTTCCACAAAAAAAGGTCCAAAACATTATTGTTTACTATCGTTTACCCTCATTCTCTTCCAAAAAGGGTTAAAAAACCCTAAAAAGGGTCAAAAAACCTAATAAGGGTTCCAAAACCCTAAAAAAGAGATAATATCAAAAAAACACAACAAAATACCATGGGTCAAAAAATAAAATTAGTTAACCTTAGGTCAAAAATCCCTAAAGCGTTACTATAAATACATTGTGAAGGTCTCCCAAAAAAAAATTTGAGTTCATAATTTTTTTTCATTCTTGTGAGTATGTTGGGACACCTTTAGCTCTCAGGTATTCACACAAATTCTTCCACCACCCCATTTCCATACCAGTTCCACTTAGTACATCAAGACACCCTCCATACCCACCTAAAGAACGAGCCTATAAAGAGGCAGACCATTCCGAGATGGCCACAGTGGCCCATATTCAAGAAAGATGGTATAATGTTCATTTTATTTGCATTTTAATTTTATTGTAACCTTGGTATATTTTTGTTTTCTTTTACTAATCTTATTTGTTGTTTTAATTTTTTTCAGGAACTCTCCCTTACAGTCTCATTGACGTAAGGTTGGTTCTTTTGCATGTAAGAAGCGAGAAATTCCTATTATAGTTTTGGCGACTCCACTAGTCATTCCATAATGATATATATTTTGCAATTTTATTACAGGTTATTTTCTAGTTTCTTCCATTATAAGGCACCAATTGAGCCTCCACGAGGCCGATCTGAACCTCCTTTGCATCAGTTTCTACTCCCTCGGCCCCTGTCAGCTCCACTTTTTTTTTTCTCTATTCGGGAACAAACTCCCTTATCAGGCTATAACCCACGACTTAGTCGCTTCTTTCAGCTCGGAAACCATGTCCCAAGTCACGAATTTTTTCCGGATACATGCGACCTGGATGATAGAGCCAGATTGCACCTATCCCGGCTCTGAAAGATACCCTTATCTCTCTTGTAACCCTGTTCCGAGCGACCCAGTAGGGTAAAACCTCCTATTTTGCATGACTCGATTATTTTATGTCCAAATATCCTCTGCCTTTTTGTTTTGTGCAAACCAGAACACACCTTTTCCTCTGACCGCTATGACTTTCATCCTACAATCTATTTTATGTTCTTGGTTCAAACCCCTATCTCTCCCAACCCTTTGTTCAACCCTGATTTTCTGTCCAAACCTGCTCTGTGACATCCCCTCATTGAATTCCTGCAAAAAAACCATTGTTACCCATTTTTGTTCCAATATTGGAAGGAAATTTTTTACATACAGATGCATACACACACACACACACACCATTAAGAAAACACTCTCAGTTCATGACCTCAAGCAGAGAAATTTAAAAGAATCAATTGACATAATAACATTCAGTTCGGGAAATAATTCCCATCCACAAAACTATGGGAAGTACTTGGGATTTTCCCTAAAACTCGTTGTGAGGAGTACCATAGGAAACCAAAAGTAGATGGCCATTGAGAGGGCCTGCTAATTTAAAAGGAGGAAGACCCCCAATGAATTTACTAGATTCCCACCCGTGAGGAAAACCAAAGAGCTGTCATTTGTGTCGAAGAGGTTAGCAGTTTTACCTGTGGCATGGAGTGAGGGGTACTTCCCCAATACGAAAGCCATCAAACAACCTTGTTGGATGAGTAACTCCTTTTGAACCTTTACGAAGCCGATTAAAAACAAGGGTCCATATTCATATCCTATTACTACTACAACCACCATTGATCCACCATGTTATTCCTATCGGCTTAGGGGGAACAGCCTTGAGTTTGGTTCCTTGAACCGCCAATGTTGAAGCGATATTCAACATCCCTCACCACGCTCAAAGCCACACACAACCTCTGATTTCGATTCAAATTCCTACCAATATGAACCCACTTTGTTCACTACCCCGTCTATCCCCATGGATGGAACAAACCTAGACTCCTTTTATGGAGGGGTAGTCGGCAACATCCCTACATCTTTATCACCCATCATAATGGGTATCCCCTCTAGTGGTCCCATAACCACTACACACATTTTTGTTGGCATGCCATCCATTAGTGGCACCCCCACCCCAGCTACCATGGTTTCCACCATTCCACCTCTTTCACTTGGGGACAGTGGCCCTTCCACATCCATCTCGACTATCCCCAACGGAGTCACCAAAACTATAACAGGGATTTCTCCCTTGTTACATGCAAAAGCACTAGCCTGACATAAATTATGCTCACTTCCTAAGAAGCTCTTTTTTACAATTTTTGTGATGTTTTCTCTTGGTCCTATACTGATATGCCTAGGATTTATTCATCCATCGTCGAACATCGTATCGACACATGGCATGATGTGTCACTTGTTCATAAAAAAAAATACCCATTCACCCTGCAAAGGCTCCTGCTATAAAGGATGAGATCGAGAAACTGTGCAAAGGTGGTTTCATATAACCCATTGTGTATACCACTTGGGTTTCTAATCTTGTTCCTGTTAATAAAAAATAGGGTACCATTCGTGTCTGTACTAACATCCATGATTTGAACTTGGCTTGTCCCAAGGATAATTTCCCCACTCCGTTCATTGACCAAATCATTAATTCATGTGCTGGAAATTAAGTATTTTCTTTCATGGATGGTTTTTTTGGGTATAACAAAATTCAAATCCAAAAATAAGACCAGTACAATACTTCCTTCACCACCCTTTGGGGCACATTTGCATATCAATTCATGCCATTCGACCTTAAAAATCCTGGAGCTACTTTTCAATGAGACATGATGTAAAAATTCCATGACCTTATCCATATCATCTTGGTCTAATTGGATGCCCTCAGTGCTCTCTCTCAGAAGCGTTCACAAGATTTAGAGGACTTATGACAAGTCTTCTTGCGATGTCGCAAATATAACGTTCGCTTGAACCCTTCAAGTGTGTGTTTTGTGTCCCAGGTGGGCGTTTACTTGGGTTTATTGTCTCTCACAAATGGATTACAGTTGACCCTCTGAAGGATCAATCCATTTTGAATATCCCATCACCATGCACTTTAAGCCAACTGCAGAGTCTCTAAGGAAAGTCCAATTTCCTTTGCCGAAAATCCTATGCCTTATTCGCTCACCATGCAACACTTGTGTCATAGTTTTTCTTTTTAGTTTTACATAATTTTTAGCAATATTTGGTGACCCCCTCCAGTAGTTTCTCCATGTCTAGTCGTAGTGATTCCATTATAGAACTCCTTGATATCATTTGCAAGTGAGTAGGTGGATATAAACCCTGCTCTTGCGTCGTTGGTACCCTGTTGGAGGGTGCGGTCCCATGTATGCACATGTACACAATATGTTGCAAGTATGATCCAGATACCACCATTCTAGCATATTGTCAGGTCCCTAGACCTGTACTGGAGGTCAAGGCATCTCTAGTATCTTCTCGGTAGTCCATTCTCATGTATGGATCATCCTTTATGAGGATAAGGAGTTGCCACAACTGTGCAAAAATCTCTCGGGTGAAGATATGACCTATACTAGATTGACTCCCTTCCTACTTTATTTGAACCATTTATTGGAGTCACTTCAATTTTTGTGCCACCACACGAATCACACCTTGTACGTTGAGTAATATCCGTAGCTCTAGGCCTCCATTTGGTCTAGTTTTTCCCCGTGCACCATTGCACTAGGGGAAACATCAATAGTTGCTAGTGAGAGTAATCTAGAATTCACTTGAGACATTATTTGCACCACTAGTTTTAATTTTCCATCCTCTATATTTTTACGAGATCCTTGTCTCATCCTCTCACTATGATTTTTTGGTCTATTTCCCAGAATTCACCCCTATTTGCATGCCACTACACGAATCTTCCTTTGTCTGTATTGGCATGTTCATGAACCATTTGCTCCATCCATACTACATAGTTGGCCATATTTAACCGCCATTCACCATCCCACAAGGGAGCCCCATTAGTGTTATACATTTATTCCCATCAGCCATATTCGCAACATAACCTCTTTCCATGTATCGAACACTTCCCCCCTTGCTTGATTAACCATTGTGGAGTTTCAGTTAAGATATTTTCTGACTCATAAAATACTGAAAAGATATTCGAGCATGATTTCTTCCTTTCACACTTGTTAAATTATTTGAAATGGAGTCTATGTAGATTTGTTTATCTCATTTTTCGGCCTATGTAGACTATCATAAGAAAAGGACCACCTTGGAACACTTAGGACATGAACATTTCCCTTTGCATCCTTTTATGCTTTCTCGAACATTAGGACTGTACTCTACCAAAAAAAGTGCATTATTGGTTGTCTTTAAGCTCTTTTCTAGCCTTCTCATCAAGAAAATATCGCCGATAAATCTTGGTTTCGTTCATACTTGTAAAAGTATTTGAATGACCGTCTAGTCAATATAGGTTTAACCTTTTCCATTCTGATTGGACTACCAACGATAAAGAAGTATTCCTTTCCCAAAGGTTGGTAGAGCTCTCCTTTGTACACTTTTATCCCTTTTTGGTCTCTGAATACTACATAGAAAAAATAAACCACACTCAAGTCTTCTTCCTGTTTTCATACTCTCTAAAATTGAAAACCCCATCAAGCATTTATTTTTTTAGGATCACTAAAAATCCAAGAGATCATGTCATAATGTTGTCTTTAGGAACCACCCCATATATCACAGTTCAAAATATTTCCCCCATTGGTTCTCCTTTGTTTACATTATTTTTCAATGAGTCTTCCTTGAATCCTTTTTATATCACTAGCCTAGTTACCTCCCTCAGTATTTCCCATATGTAGTTACATTCCTGGTATTACAACTATGATCCCTCCCATTCTCTTGTTTCATTTGCTTCCAGGTTAGCCCTGTCATCATACTCTGAACAAAGGAATTTTGAGTCCTATGTACTCCCCCTGCCCCTATTCCCCCATTTACTATGTCAGTCCCTCAACTGGTCCACATCTTTGGTTATCTCCTCATGCTTCTAGTCAAGGACACATCATTACCTTGGTTAGTTGTAGGTCTCACTCGGTAGATGAAAATACATCTATTCTAAAGGACAGACCCATAGGTCCCTGTATCCTAGTTTCATCCACCTCCTTGATGATTTCCTTAAACCACTTGAGAGGAGTCATTAGTTCCACTCGGGCTGGTTGTGTCTCACGTGATCAACTTCAACAACATCATCACACCATTGAGATTTGTATAGGGTATTAGTCTGTTCATTATTTGGTCAAAGACCCCGGTTGTCACCAGATTCTAGCACATTGGTGAGTCTACTATGGGACCCACATAATTTCATGTCCCTTGTGATTTCCTGGCTGTGTTGGAGACAATGTTTGGAAGCCCCCAATATTGTTCTTCTATATATTTCTAGTACTTGATGTTGCATATTGTACCACAGAGATTCTGAATCTCAATCATGGAGTCCATGTACATGTACACTTCCATATCTAGTAGAGCATTAGTTGTGATGATATTGCAGTCAACGAGAATTCCATTGTTCCTATGCATCAGTTATTCAAATCAGCATTGTATTCAACCACCTATTGAGGCCACCATTATGTATCATCATTTCTATATTTATTGATTGGATCCCATGTTTTTGAGCCTTGATCCAGTTATTTATTATTTTGACATTGTTACGAGCATGGGTATCCCCGCATCATCCATATACATGTCACAAATTCTTTGTATCTCACCCATTGATGGGAACTAGTAATAAAAAACCAAAATCCACCATGGATCGAACGAGGAAGCTCTACTTCTCTGCAGGTCTCTTTGGGTCTCTCCACTATTCCTATCATCCTATGATGTCCATTGGCCATATGATGAGCTCCTGCCCTCACACATAAGGTGTAAATGTGTTAACAAAAAAACTTGTTCACATAGTTCTACATGGCCTAAACTTCATACATACATCATATTTCCACCATATTTCCCTTACTTTTGACCTTCACAATTGTATTTCCACAAAAAAGTCCAAAACTTTGTTACTTACTATGGTTTAACCTCATTCTCTTCTAGAAAGGGTTAAAAAACTCTAAAACGGGTTAAAATCCCCTAAAAAAGCATCAAAAACCTTAATAAGTCTTCCAAATCCCTAAACAAGACATAAGATTAAAAACCCATAGAAAAATACCATGGGTTGACCTTGGGTCAAAAATCCCTAAAACTTTACTATAAATACATTGTGAATGTCTCCCCAAAAAATGTTTTAGTTCATAATATTTTTTCATTCTTGTGAGTACGTTGGGACACCTTTAGCTCTTAGGTATTCACACACCTTATTGCCACCACCCCCTTGCCATACCATTCCAACCTAGTACATCGAGATACCCTCCATACCCACCTAGAGAACCATCCTTTGGAGAGATGGCCCATTCCAAGATGGCCATGATGGCCCAATTTCAAGAAAGAAGGTATAATTTTCATTTTATTTGCATTTTAGTTTTAGTGTAACCCTCATACATATTTGTTTTGTTTTACTAATCTTATTTGTTGTTTTACATTTTTTGATGAACTATCCCTTACAGTCTCATTGATGTAAGGCTGGTGCTTTTGAACGTAAAAAGGGATAATTCCATGTTACAAGATGTTCCATATGGTCCACAGACCTATCCAGGAGGTTTAGGCATATTCGAATCTCCTCGGTAGTCCATTCTTGCATATGGATAATTATCAATGAGGATGTGAAGTTGTCGCCACTATGAAAATATATCTTGGGTGAAAAAATGGCCTAGTGATAAACCTCCCTCCATGATCATCATCTCACACCACCGCCTCATCTAAGGCTTGCATAGTCCCTCATCACGCACTTCCAGATGCGGTAGTAGTGTCGGTAACCACTCAAAGAAAAGTGATCACAACAGGATAGGAAGTAGAAATCCCCATCCACTAGGATATCTTGGTTCATCCCGCATCGAACTGTTGTGAAGTACATTTGGGACCACCCATAGTAGGTTCCCCTCAGCATAGTCTCAACCATCAATAACTGGTCTTGTGATATCTTGTTTGGACATGTCTATCCCAGCATCCACAGCACCATTGCTGCAACTACACAAGTGTCTTGAATCTTGATGTCACACACCAGTATGTATGATACATGTACATAAGTCATGGAATAGCAATGATGGGCACACAAGTCATCCATAAACACCAACCTCTAGAGTAAATTCGGTGAGCTATCATCGATGAAACCCATCAATGGGAGACCATTCAAAAAGTACATGTCTCACAGGGTGATCTCTAGCCTCTCACCTTGTATGATGAAGAACTATGCATCCCTATGATAAAATCTTATTAGATTGTTCCACAATAAATTTGTTGAACGCATTAGAGGTATTTGGAAGAACTTTAGCAACCCACTCTGGGCCAGTGTATCCTATACTTTCCCATCCTCCTCAACCTTATCTCTAAGGTCCCTGATGTCTCTCTCCCGCCATCCAACTCAAGGAATCCTGCACATCCCTAAAGTCCTAGTTAGACCACATTCAAAAAAACATATATTATGGTCTAAGTCACTCATGTCATGGCTTTTTGTCCAAACCAAGTCACACAAAAACCCTTTATAGATGCGACCTAGATTTTTCTTATCTCTTGAATAGGTGTGACCCAAGTCGCTCCTGTTTTCCGTATTGGTTCGGTCGGTTCATGCATGTCTGCTTGATAGGTTTAAATTGGGTGATGCATTTTCCCTAAAAAAGGGTGATCTAACCCCAAAACCCGTTTTGGCTCGGCCGAGGCCCCTAGAATGTGAAAATGAAAAAATAAATGCATGAAAATGATGAGATAAGTGAGAGCTCTTACCTACAACTCATGAATTTCGAAAGCGTCGGTCCAATCGGAAAAAATCAAAACCTTTTCTCTGGAGCCCTCCACTGCAACTCAACATTGAATAATGAAAATGACATGTGTCATGTGCCCCTCCTTGTTTATAGGCCTCCATTTGGTCAACTCCTTCTTTTGGACAAGGTCATTTGGCATCCTTTTTTCATGTCATTTGCACCAGCAAGTTTATTTTTCCATATTATGCCCACCTATGGGACTCATGTCTCATGCTCTCCCTACTTTTTTTAGACCATTTTCTAGACTTACATCGATTTGTGTGCTAGCAGGATAGTTGAACCCCTTTTGTATTGGCATGTCTATGAGCTCTCCGCTCCATCCATACTGCAAAATTTGCATTATTGTACCACCATTCATCATCTCGCAAGGAGGCCCCACTAGTGTTCCATTGTTATTTTTTCTCCCTATCAGCCATGATCCCAACTTCACCCCTTTTGGAACATTAAACACTTCCTCCTTGATTGTCTTACAATTATGGAGCTTTTGTTAAGCTCTTTTCTGAATCCTTAAAGAATGAAAAGATTGTCAAGCAAGCTTGCCTCCTTTGATGTTTGTTAAAGTATTTGAAAGGGTGTCTATATGGTATCGTTTATCCCCTTTTTGGACTATGTAGAATAGTTACAGTAAAGGACCACCCTAGCACCTTCCAGCTAGGCACGGTTCAATTTGTATAAATTTATACTTTTTTGGACATTGGCACCGTACTCTATGAAAAAGCTCACTTATAGGTTATATTTAAATTCTTTTCCATCCCTCTCCTAAAGAATATATTGCCGAGAAAACTTGCTTTCATTCATGCTCGTAAAATTATTTGAATGACCATCCAATCAGTATAGGTTTAACCTTTTTCATCTTGGTTTGACTACCTACAGAAAATAAGTCTCTTCACCCCTTTTGCTTGGGAGAGTTCTCCTTTTCACACTTTTATCCATTTTTGGGCTTAGAAGACTGTTGTAAGAAAAATATACCCACTGTAGTCTTCTTCATGTTTTCAAATGCTCGAAACATGAAAACACCACCAAACATTTACTATCTTGGGCTCAAAAAATGTCCATGAGATAATATCATAATGAGCATCCTTCTATCCCTTCTTCGCGCTCCTTAAAATTTGAAGAAGGCCCAAACGATGCCTTTCGGTTCCCACACATATTGCACATAGTCTCACATTATGGCATCATTCCCCTCATTGGGTCACCTTTGTTCATAGTACTCTGCATTTAGTCTCCCTTGGATCCCCTAGATATCACTTGTCTAGCTACTTCCCTAAGTATCTACATTTGCAGTCATCTCCTCAGTTCCATAGCTATGATTCCCTCCCCATGATTCAATGTCATTTGTTTTTAGGTCATCCTTGTAGTTATACTCTGAACAAAGGAAGTTTGAGTCCCCCATACTCCCTTTCCCTTGTTCCGCATTCAGTGTCTCCATCCCATTATGATTCCATATCTCTAGTTCCCCCCCTCGTGCTTCTATCAAGGAAACCTCATTACTTTGGTACTTATAGGTATCCCTCTATTGATGTCAACACATCTATTCCATAGGATATCCCTAGAGTACCTTTTATCCTAGATTCATCCACCTCATTGATGAGTTCCTTTGACCACTTGAAAGGAGTCCTTAGTTCCTTTTGAGTTGGTTGTGTCTCACATGCTCGAATTTAGCTACATTATCCCACCTCAGTTGTCACCCGACTCTAGCACATTCGTGAGTCTATTTGGTACCCATACAGTTTCATGTCCCTTGTGATCTTCGGGTTTCATTGGTGATAGTGTTCAGAAGACCCTCAATATCATGCTTCTGTATATCTCCAGTATTATATGTCATTTATTGTACCTCAGACATTCTGACTCTTATTCATTGAGTCCATAAATTTGTGTACAACTTATGATTCCATAGAGCATCAGTTATTGTGATATTTCATTCCAAGATAATTTCGTTGCTAGTTCTTCATATTAGTATGTGTATTCAGTCTCCCATTGACGCCACCATTATGTACTTCCAATTGTATATATTGATCAGATCCCAATCTTTGATCCTTGATCACCATTTGTATATTGATACATTCATACGAGCATGGATATGCCCACCTCGTCCATATATATGTATGATATTCTATGTATCTCACCCATTTTTTAGAAGTAATACAAATAAAAAGCCAATATAGTTCAAATGAGGATCCTCTGACTCCTCCATGGTTCTCTCTAGTTTCTCCACCATTTTTAGCATTTATCCCTTGATCCTATGATGTATGTCATCCATATGATGGTCTCCTGCCCTCACACATTAGGGGGAAACCCGTTAACACCAAAATTTGTCCAAATAAATATCCATAATCCAAACCATAATTATACATCATAATCCCACCATTATTTCCTCTATTTTGACCTTCACAATTAAATTCCACCAAAGTTGGTCCAAAACATCATTATTCCTTCCCTCATAAATACAAGGAAGATGGGCACTTATTGTAACATAACCCCCATTTTCCCCAAAAAACCTAAAATGAGAATGGGTCGAAAACTATGGACAAATACCATGCACAATAAAAACCATGGATCAATCCCATGGGAAATGAAATCTTAGATCATCCTATACAACTTTTAACTCTTACACTTTGGAACTCTCGAAATTCCATACTCCTGAAACCATTTTCAGTCACACCTTTTTCTAAGCCATCCCACATTGCATGATGAGTTTACTCCATGCAACCGTTGATCCCTTTCTCCTTGACAACCGTTGTTGGAGAAGATCAGAGAACCAGATCATGGGAGCCATTGGACCAACTCCTCAAACAATTGTACTGGCCCATTTTTAAAAGGTACAAGTACTTTCAATTGTTTTATTAGTTAGAAGAAAATGTATTAAATATATTATAAAAAAAAGTTTGCTGCTTGTTTGATAATCAAGGTTGAGCTCCTCCTTTGCACCATGAACTCTATCCTTAGATCTGGTTGAGTCTAAAGTAAGTGATTTTGCATGTAGCTAGAGAGAAATATCCACTACATTTATGTGAAAACTATTTAAAATGGCAACACGCTAATTACAAGAGTCCCTTTTATCCTACTACAAGGACTAATAAATGATGATAAGAAGGTTCTAGTTTGGAATCCTCTATTTAAAGAAAAGTTAAAAATTGGTAGTAGACAAGGCTTTTTTGTGTATTGATTCTCCAACCACCATTTAGCCTATGAACATGGGAGCTCCTTTTCCTAGGGACATGATACGCTAACAATAAAATCATTAATCATAATACTCATCTTTAGAATCTTATATGTTCCTAAAACTAAACCTTTTATAATAGTCATCTAGGCGTTAAAATGAATTAATAAATGATGAGGGGGAGGGTTTAGTTTGGAATCCTCTATTAAAAACTTCAAAAGTGGTAGTACACAAGGATTTTATGTGTATTCTTTCTCGAATAATCCATTTAGCCAATAAACATGGGAGCTCCATTTCTTAGAGACATGATAGGCCAATCATAACACCATTGATCATAAGAATCTTATCTATGCTTGAATTTAAGGTGGGGATAATTTAACCTATCGAGTGAATACTTAATGAGCATATCATATATGTATATACTATTTGTTTTCATAATAGAATAATAATATAAATATTATAAAAAATAAATTAAATCTATATAATACGTATTAATTAAAATTGGGATATTGAATATTAATGAGATTGGAATATAATAACAAATAACAAAAACAATATTTTTTTTTACAGATGGAAATATCCACGGGAAACCCAGCAATACTTCCCCACATTAGTGGATGGTAGAGGTGGTAAACCGCCGGCCATCCTCGCAGAAGGCCTAACCCCAAAGGACTCAAGGCTCGAACCCGTGACCTCTCCCCGAACCAAGAGAGTGTGCGCACGTCTTACCAATTGAGCTAACCCTTGGGGCTATATAACAAAAACAATATTATAACAATAGTAATGACATGATGTAAGATTTAGGAATTTAATAGGTAGGGTGGACTGTTGTTTTGTTTGAGGAGGTGTGTTTATTCATATGATGGTCTCCATTTGTGCGAAGAGGATTACTTTTCCATAAGTAATGAGTAAGAATATATATATTCTTACTTAGGCCCATCTTTTTTTTTTTTAAATAATTTTTTTCTCACCATAAGGGTGCGGCCTTTTCATCAGACTAGTCTTCTTAAAATGGTATTCACCTTATATCTGATAGAATGGCTTGTAAATCTATACTAAAGATCAAAGAGTCACCCCACCAGCGAAATAAATAGAGAGAGGTTGAAACCCTTAAAAAGTATTTGGAAGTAAAAACAGAAAAATGTGATTGCAATAAAATCTCTCGAGCAATAGTTTTGATTAAAAACAAATATGGTTTAAAACCCCATCTTTTTTTTGCATGGATGGTTTAGAGTTTTAGTTCTTAAATGTAGTTTTTTATTTATTTATCTGAGTTTCTCACCATTTGTTGTTTGTAGGTATTTCCTCATATCTTTTATATTCTTATTAGTGTTTAGTGGAAATTGCAACTTTTCAAAGGGATTTCAAGTATGTTTATAACATCCTTAAGGGAGCATTTAACATGCAATTATTTTTATAATTTTGGTAAGTTTTTCTATTAGCAAACTTTTTTCCATAGAAAAAAAGTCTTTATTGATATATTCAATGAAGAATAATATTGCACTTACAATATTGGCATGCTTGTCCAATGAGGAATATTTTAACACCCTTTGGATTCTAAAGTAGTTATATTTCTATCTATAAACCCTAATAAAGAATATTGGATCCTTGCATAAAAGTAAAACAAAGATGCATATTTATAAATTGGAACACATTCAAATATAGGGATAGAAGGCCTCTCCAAAATAGACTAAATGATAATCATAACTACATCCAAAAACTAACCTGAAGACCCACACCAACTCCTCCTATTGAGTACAGTGAATAAGAATAACCCTTGAATTTCTTCAAAAGAAACTTATGACTTTGATATCTTGAAGCAGAGAAACTAATGGAACAAATTTGTTCCTCTTATCATTTCCAGTCAATAATACACAAAGAACATTAGGATTGCAAGAATGACTATGCAATTAGTCCCCTCTCCATAATAGAGACATGACCTGAAGATATGCTCCTATTTAGTGAATTTTCTTCAATTAGTGAGGGAAAAACAATTGTATATACAAGAGGAAGAATAGGGGATACCCTAAAATCCACAAAAATGAACAAATATAACTACCGATAGAAGAGAATTTGTGACAAGGATTAGATGAGGCTATATCCTTGGAACTTGTTAAGGCACCCAAAATATACTCTATTACTGACATAAATTAACCAACCTACAAACAAAAACCAATATCACCAATCATACCCTTAACACAAACAACAAGAGAAATATTGTCCATAGGAAACAAAGGATCCACCAAGGAGTGATTAGAAATAGGAACCGACAACACAAAAATATATAGATATAGACATCAAATCATTTGAAGGAGATTCCGCATCATTGCAATCCTTGGTAAAAGGAAGAATAAGCGACGTTATTTGAGAGAGGTCACCAAGGTCATCAATCACTAGTGTGTTCTCTCTAGGGATAATAATATCAATACCATTAGAATAAAATACAAGAGACTTTCAATTTGGAATGGATTCATAATTATTTAGAGCAACTTCATGATATTTTGAGTGCAATAAAGTGCGTTATCCTCCAAAGCAAGAAAAATTCCCAAATTGTTCTCAAAACCATTCACATGTGACCAAATGGACCTAACCAAACCAACAAAGTTCCATATGGTATCCTAATGTTTATGGAAATCTTGAAGAATGTGACTAGAAAAATGACAAAAATGACAAAAAAAGGGCATCTCATAGTCTACATCGACTTTCCACTTAAAACCATTTTAAGCCAATGAAACCTTATATGAAAGATTGCTATTATTTTCATAAGGACTAGCAAGCAATAAACCTCCTTCCTAAATATGGATCCTAGGGAAGGCCCTTGGTATTCACCAATGGAAACACCAATAACATGCAAAACATTGTCACAAACAAGTTGTGGAGGGAAACCCATGAGACACACCACGATAACTATAGATCCCAAAAAGAAAACAAAGAATCAAAATGTTAAAGTTGTGGAAGGAGAACCAACCTAACTTCACAAAAGATTCATGGTCCATTTTATAAAATTACAACCCTATCCACTGAGCACTTGAAAATAAAGGTAAAAAACCCTCTCTTCTCTCTTCAAGGAGGATACTTTAACCCTATCTAAAAATAGAGGTCCGAAAAATTCATGGAAACAAATTCCCATCCCATGAAGAAAGGGTTTTTTACCACAAGATATCCATAAATACCACAAACTTGCATCAACTCAACAACCTCCAAAGTCCAATCAATATGAAAATCAATCATTTACCCACCATTAGAAACTCGAAATAACCTTTTTTGGGGGCATGGAGGAGGATCAAATCCAACAAAACAACCCCTAGAATCTAAAAAATGAATCATCATTAATTTACCCAATGCTAAATCACCACCACCTTCACAACTAATGGAGGAACCTTCACCAAAACCTTAGTTCCATTTATCCCCATCCAAGATTCCAATGCTTACCTTATATCACCATAATCTATTCATACATCCCACTAACATCTATATATCAACGTGTTCCTATTAAGTACGCCATTGTGGTTGTCATAATCATGCTTGAAATCCCTTTCAAGGACTATAATTTTGACAATTGAATTTGTTATCTAGAGAAGAGGTGATCCTTTGCTTGTAATAAGAATAATTTAAATGTAATACATAAACCAATTTAAACAATCAATTAAAAAACATATTATAATTTTTAGTAAAAGGTGCTATAGTTGTGATGAAGAACTAGATAGTACAAAATGAGAAGTAGTGAATAACCAATTCCAAAGCTACTACTCTATTATCATGCTTATGTATCTTATCCTATAAAAATTGTGGCTGATAATACATAACAAAATATGGTTAGTTTATACCTCAACAAAGACTTCTTCAAGCAACAAACACTTGTAGAACATACCAAAATTGATTAATAGAAACAAAACCTACTTATTGCATCATCTTGGGTCTGGTGAAGTGGATTTGATTTCATCTTATCCACATCCATATTGTATTTGGTCTAGTGTATCATGTCCTCTTCACCTTGTGCCATTCAAAAGGATGCCATTAAGATATGGTTTGAAACAACGAAGGGGGATCCTTTATTAAGCTCTTGAAGCATGGATTCCAACCTAGCACATTCCTCTTATGGATACTGAATTTGTTTCTTCTCCAACAAAATGTTCATTGTTATTTCATTTTGAGAAGTGTGTAGCTCAAGCTCATGGGGCTTGGTTGTGATTTAAAAATGAAGGTATTATTTCCTTCGATAAGGTCCTGATGTTGCATGAACCTCCTTAATTATTGGATGTCTTAGTCACAAGTACGGTGGCCATCATCCATAATCAACGAAACAATACCCCCATGGTTTATGCAAGCGATAATACCATAATTGAGAACAAAGGAACCAAAACTCTAATTTAAAAGAGCCCTCAGAATTGAGGGAAGCCACTACCCAAACTGAATTATCAAAACAAAGATAATTTTCAAAATGACAAACATGAATGCAACAAAGATGGACTACTTGTAGGTGACTAGACAATTCAACTAGGACGTGATAGAAAGAAAACCTGTAGAACCTAGCATTTTTCAACCAATATTTGTAAATATAAGAGCTTATGAATGAGAGGCATTCGAACTTAAAACCCACCAACTTGGAGAGATGAGAAGAAGCATAAAACCATGCAAGATCAACCACAAGAAACCACATGCATTTATGAGTTTGGGTTGGAATCCCAAAAAACAAATGCTTGTAGTAATAAAACAACATAAACAAGGGGCAACTGAACCTAAAACCCTCTAACTTGAAGAGTTTAGCAAAATCTTGAAACCATGCAAGATTAACCACAACAAACCACACACAATGTTGATTGTTGGGTGAAATCCCAAATTTATCTAGATGAAATGAAACCATTACTTGATAACCCAAGTTGAGTTGAGCCTAGAACACGTGTTAAGGTCGGGCTATTATAAATGCATAATCCATCAACCTCTTGTGAGCAATAGCATTGATGTAGCATGGAACTCCCATAAAGTTACTTCTTTGGATCGAATTTAAATGAGAATTGGGTGATAGGGCTAAGGTTTAATTCCTTATTGGTTTTTAATATACCTTCATCCAACCTAGTAACTAAGTTGACAATATGATTGACATTAAGGTTGAGGTAATGCAATAAAAATGGATATCCTCAATACCCTAGATTTTTTTATATTCTCTTAAATATATATGTATTGACCTTGGAATCATCATTATATCAATATTAACAACGAAGAATAGTGTCCTTTGCATTATGACATTAATTCCCAATACTTTACAAAGTCAAAGCTCCAAACAAAAGATCTTAACATCTAGTTAATGTGATGATTTAACATGAATATAAGACCAGACTCAATAAAAACAACTTTTAGCTTATAAAATAAATAACATTAATATCTTTTTTAATTTGTTCGAGAAATATACATACATTTTACATATCAAACACAAAGTTGATCTTCCATAATAAAATTGTTTTAGAATCTCAAATAATTGCCTCCAACAATAATCCAATATAAAACAACACTTCCAAAGAAATAAGTCCAAGGAGAGTCACGAGGATAAAGAAAACCTATACTTTACCCTTTTTGTTCATAGACAAGTTGTTACTTAGGATCCATGCATATTATTTATCACAAAAAACTTAGTTATTATTTAAAATAAAAAACTTTGGACCTTAGCCATTGATTTGTTGAATACACATGTCTAACCTTATATATTATCATACTCTTATATATTATCATAATCATGTAACAATCAATCATGTTTTATTAAACACAAGTGTTGGAGTTTTTCTATGTAATCTTCAACAATATTAAACAATGTGGTGGTCCTATTATTCTTCGTAAGCTTCAAGGGATGTGTGCATATATGGTCCATATTATGGATGCATTCCAGTTACTTATTTTTCAATGTTCAGGAATCTATTTTACTTTACCTAATTGTCCACATGAGCTTCACCAATATTAAACCATGTGTTGAATGTATCCCACTTTACCTGTTATTTAATGTAAGCTTGAAGGGATGTCTGCACATTGGTCACATTTAAAAATAATAATAAGGTGGAAACACTCCATTCACGGTGGAGATTGTGATTCCATTTTAATGGCTTAGTGTAGAAGTTGCCTTCAAGTATTGGTGGGGGCAGAACATTCAAAGGAAAAAGGGTGCCATTTATCCACATGAGGGATATAAGAAGTGCATATATAATTAAAGAAAAACCATGTACAATGGATTTTCCTCATATTAAATCTTTATTATATTCACTTGGAAAAAACAATATTTAATAAATGATGATGGGAATGTTCTAGTTTGGAATCTTGGATTTTCATAGCCTTTATGATACCCATATGCACCCAAAAAAAAATAAAAAAAATAATGATGGGAATGTTCTAGTTTAGAATCCTCTATTAAAATAAGTGAAAAGTGGTGGTAGATAAGACTTTGCTTTGTATTATTCTCTAACCACCATTCAGCTAATGACCATGTGAGGTATACGTTTTCAGGGACATGATACGACAACAATAAAATCATTAAGCCAATGAGCATGGAGCTCCTTTTCCCAGAGACATGATAGACCTTTGCTCATGAATATGCAACATAGCTTTTTGGGATAATTTAACCTATTGGGTGAATATTTAATGTTCGTATATATTTAATATTTATTTTAATCATAATCAATATCCTTAAGTAATATGATTATTATACAAATTAAATAAAATTTATATAATATAAAGCCTATATTAAATTTATATAAGAAAGAATATAATACTTTTATCAATAAA
>LPNX010586795.1:0-83624 GCA_001517045.1 Pseudotsuga menziesii
GAAACAATTGCCATCGGCTGCTACAGGAACAATTCTTAGACCTAAATCCGCCAACTGGGCTTGAAATTCAGCCCTGGATAAATCCATTTATGTTCCTAAGGATTTTGTTTATACAGAACGTGTATGTAATTAGGCTGAAAGAGGTTAAAGATCGATGAGAACCTGTGGAGAGACAACGAAAACGAAATCAGAACTCTAATATCTAGTTGAGCAACTCACGATCACGACTCTTGGCAAGGGACTTGAGTACCTTTTCATATGAAATCTGCCATCGTTAAATATTAGTTACTCTCTAACACGCCGACATAGCAGCTTGGTACCTTTTTATATGAAAACTACCATCGCTCTAACCCAACCACCAAACACGCCTCCCCAACCACCTAACACCCTATATCCAACTCCATAACACCCTCTCTCTAACCCACTAACACACCCCAACCATCTAACACCCTACCTAGCCCGCTAACACCCCTTATAAAACTCCTTAACAGCTCCCCTTACACGGACTACTCCTAATCAAGTGTAGGGGAGGCTCTAAATCCCCTTCTTTGGAACATACAAGGGAAGTTTCAAACCCCCCTCGTAGTGACATATCAAGGTAGTTTAGAATCCGCCTCGTATGAACATACAAAAACGGTTTGAAACCCTTCACTATAGCCATAATAAACTATAATAAAATATATTTTATTTAAAATTAGCAATATTGCAATATCATTAGGGCAGGAAGGAATCGAACTACCAACCTCGTGCTTGTAAGGAACTCTTCGATTGAGCTAGGACCCTAATTGATGACATTTGAGAGTGGTTTCATATTCCGTGACACGGTATGGTAATTAAAAGAGGATGTCTTATACCATATGTATTATGCCAATAGTAAAGAACAAAGAGCATGTTTGTTTCATCGTCAAACAAAATTGCAGTAGGGATCATTTGATCTAAAACACATGCCAACTATAATAGGCATGCTTCCTGTAATTGTTCAACAATATGATTGCGAATATGGAGATTACATGGAGGGCATATTTTACTACGCAAGAGTTTGATTAATGATTAACATGCTACATATTTGTGATAAAAATACGTCAAAATCAACAAATAACAACAAATACGATAAGAATTTACAAGGTTACTGAAAATTGGGCACATTTGTCTACCTCTTCAAATAAGGAACTAATGAAAATAAAGGATTTTTAATTCGTTTCAATGCAACTATTCAACATAGATGCCAAACAATTTATACAAGCTTTTCTTGTTTCAAGGTCCCAAATAAATAGCCCAATGCTCCGAGTGAGAATCTCATTTTTTTCTGTGAGTATCACTATTAATGTACAGCTATAGTGACCAAATAACATAAATAAAGAATGCAAGTTAGTCGAAGAATTTTTTTTCTTCATGTTGTCTATTCAACAATGCACAAATATGTAGCCTATAGAGAGAATAAAACTTTTACATGTTAGAACCACATGTTTGCATAGATTTAGTGAGGAAAAAAATTAGCTTGGTAGGTATACTATTCAAAATTATAATAATGAACTACCATACTCGATAAAAGCGTCTTTAAAACTTTATTGTTTAACTGTATCCAATTACAGGTAGGAAATAACAAGGAAACCTAGCAAGACAATAACCAATTGTTTGAGTAGTTATATAAACATTACATTCAACCTTTGAAAGATCATTTAATAGTAAGTTGATCAAATCAAAACTAACTACTCATCATCCAACAAGTTTTCAATGAAGGTAACTCTATTCCATAACTTATCTCTAAACAAAGCACAAAAACCAAGTGAAATACAAGAATCGGTTTAAACATTTTAATACTTCATTTTCCAGTTTATGACAAAGCGAGTGGCATTTGGATTTGTTATAGTCTTATATGAAATCTTGGAGCACTCATCACATGGAAATGTTCGAGCTATTGATAGATGGGTTCAATTGAGCACTGATTCTCAACATGCGTGGACTTTAACGATAAAGAAAACTCCTTATTTAATTTAAAGAGCATAAACATGGTATGAAACATCAAAAGTTTAGTGCAAAAATATTATTGTTTCAACATTATATCCAACTATGCATTGTGGACCATCCAAAAGGCCCTCTCCATTTTGCATGTAATGCCCCATATTTTGAGTAGACATATTTACCAATTAGACCTATTGCACTTTATCTACTTATTATGTGTTGGACTCATCTAGACCGAGTAAACTATATTTTCGGTAGGTTAGACCTGATTATATGTTGCTATGTTTATGATGTTACCATGTTTATGTTGATAACATTATTATGTTATGGGGATGTTATTATTCTCATGATGTTATTATGTTATGTGATTATGATGTTGTAGTTATCATGGGATTCATTTCTTTCATAGTGACAGTGTATGTTTAATTCTCATTGTAATATCTACCAATACACAACCATTATGTGTAATATTAATTTTTATTGTTTGAATGTGATTGGAGGACTTGGAATATGCCAATCGGTCCATGGAGGACAAATGTAACTGAAACGTTATGCTTGTAATAAACAAATCTAAATGATAGGAACAACCATGTTGAATGAGGAAATTATGCATGCAAGAGTGGGGGACATGAAGGGTCACTCTCAAGGAGGTCACACCAGGCGTGGGAATGCCAGTATGGAGCTAGACCCACCCTGGGGAATCAAAGATAGTGGAGTGGAAATTCCTAGGGGAAATTGGACATTAACTACAAAAGACCTAGGAAAACAAAAACTATAAAGAAGAAAATAGATGTGAGGAGGAGGGCACCGTTGAGTATGCTAGAACAAGGAATACTTGTTGTGTGAGCACTATGTGTTAGGAAAGTGATTTATCCCTCTAGAACTAGACTAAGTTTGAATGTCACCACTCTAGGAATGCATAGTTTGGCTCAGGGGTGATTGAGGACGGAGTGATCTGTGCCTAATCTATGGTTGGGTGGAACGTGGTTGTTCCCTTTTCATTGTGGCTCGTTTTACAATAGGTTCCATTACTAATTATTTTTTTTGGAAACCTATTGAGCTCAAGGTATATTTATTTATGTTAAAGATGTGTTTTAATATCAATGAAATGATGAAATAAAAACTTAGATTTAATGACACTTATGAACCGGTGTACTCATTTGTTGTTTGGAATGAGTGTGCCTTACATTTGATAAAATGGTAACCTAAGTGGTGGATTGTTGCTATGCATTAGAGGAAATTTCAACTCAAAATGGGCCTCCTAAAATGAACTAATAAAATAATAGTTAAAATAACAAAATAATATTTATTAATTTTGGAGGAAGAAAAGAAAAAAACTACTTTTTGTTTGTATTTTTGACATATCTACCTGTGTTTTTACTCAAATTTTGATCGGGAGAGCTCGTTGGATGTGGAATTAAATTCCACATCCAACGAGTACCCACTCGGCATACTTTTGACGGACCTCGCTACCCCAAAAACAAGAAATACCTGAAAAAATGGAATGATGACGTCATCATTCCATTTTTCAGGTATTTGTTGTTTTTGGGGTAGTGGGGTCCATCAAAAGTATGCCAAGTGGGTACTCATTGGATGTGGAATTTAATTCCACATCCAACGAGCTCTCCCGATCGAAATTTGAGTAAGAACATAGGGAGATATGTCAAAAATACAAACAAAAAAGTAGTTTTTTTTATGATACCTATCCCCAAATTTATATTAAAAAAGTGTTTAAAACCTATACGGTATTTAAAATTTAAAGCAATTTCATTGGCTAACACATGATGACATGGAATTTGAATAAAAGTTAAAAGGCCCATTTTGAGTTGAAATTTCCTCTAATGTGCGGAGTTATTTGCATACTACATGATTGCTTTGATTGGGGAGCTTAGGGCTCGTTGGTGGATGTATGAATGTATGTTTTCCATGTTACTGTAATGATAAGGGAATGCCTTAGGTTTGTTGATTTAAATATTGATGTCAAACGGGAGTGTGTGCCCATATAAGAGCATTGTTTTGATCAAAATGTAATATTCCTGTGATGATATCCCCTTTCTATACAGTCTTTATATAGTCCGATATGTGACTTAATCAGTTCTAACTTTAGTCGAACCGCTAATTTTAACCAACCCAGTGTATGATCCCTCTAACACTCGATGAAGAGAGGACTTCAGGTTTGCGATGAACTAGATTTCACAAGAACTCTGCATCTGGCCTCTGTTGTTAACCGCCCTACTAGTTGAATGAGTGGAATGATCCCCCGTCTTTGGATCCTTGCCAACCTCGATCGACGATGGACTCCAAACCGAACTAACTTGATTGCATTAATATTTCTATGTCCAACCTTTGTCGTTAACTCACCTGCTACTCAGATCAGCAGAATCCTTAAGGATCGTCAGATATAGATCAACGGTGGACCCCAAACACCATAAGGCAGATTTTATAAAAGTTCTGCACACACCAAGATTCTATTGATCCATGCTAGTTCTCCTAGCAAAATCATCGTCAATTGTTGATCTTCTCCAAGGCCTATCTATGTCATTAATCATAAAGGTGCTGGTCCATGATCACTTTTTGTTCTCATTGCTTTTCTCCGGCATTATCTCTTCGAGCGATATTATCCTCGACCATTGATATGACAATATTGAACTTATATCTATCAAAGATGTACACTCTTTACACCCTATAATATTCACAGAAATTAATCATTGGAAATATCAATTCCCCCTGCAACTCGAAGCTTATCATTTCTTTTCTATGAAATTATAGTTCATCTACCAAGTAGGTTTATATCATTGTTAAGGAAATTTAATGTCGTAAGAATGTTAATACTTTCACGATCTGCACAACAAAAAGCGGAAATCGAAAAAGAAAAGTGAAGCATTAGAGGAAATTTCACCTCAAAATAGGCCTCCTAAAAAAATTAATAAAATAATAATTAAAATAATAAAATAATATTTATTAATTTTGAAGGAAGAAAAGAAAAAAACTATTTTTTTGTTTGTATTTTCGACATATCTCACCATATTTTTACTCAGATTTCGATTGGGAGAGCTCGTTGGATGTGGAATTAAATTCTACATCCAACGAGTACCCACTCGGCATACTTTTGACGGACCCTGCTACCCAAAAAACAAGAAATACCTGAAAAAAACATGATGATGATGCATACAAAGGGGATGGTTGAAGGTTTATCAGAGTATTTGTAGGTCGGTGGGGCCCCATCAACAAAAATCGAGATGGTTCCTGCTCCTCCTTGGGGGCAGAGGGACTGTGGGAGCTCGAAAGATGTGGAGGTAGAGACAGCCACAATGGGATCAGATAAGGACAAAGGAAAAATAGTATTCAATGCCCATACAAATGCCAAAGATGGGGAAGGTTGCAGTTGAACAAGAAAAGAGGAAGTCATCAACCAAGTTACAAGAAGGACGAGACAGTGCATCCCAAAATCCAATACGGTCCCTCGACTGTAGATCAAGTTAGACAGAGTTAGGGAGGAAATTCAATACATGAAGGAAAGGGCCCTCATAGGAAAATTTGTGGGGATCTGGCCCACAAAAAAGATGTTGGTGGGATGGATAAACTCAACATAGAAACCCAAGGCCACTACGACCTTTAGCTGGGAGCTAAAGGCTTCTTTACTATCATATTATTCAATGAAGAGGAAAAAAGTAAGGTCTTCGAGAATGCCTCCTACTTTTTCAACTCGGCAGCTCTCTTCTTGAGACCTTAGAAAGAGCGATTTGACACAAATAAAGAAAATATGACTATCGCTCCGGTATGGATTAGATTGTATTCCCTACCTTCGGAATATTGGAAGGAAGAAATTCTTATAGACATAGGGAACACTCTAGGGACCTTCATCAAAGTCTCTGAACAAACAAGACAGAATAAATACATCTCGTTCGCCAAGATCTGCATCTACCTGGACATCTCAAGAGATCTACCTGATGGAATAGAACTTGCATGGGATGATGAGGAATGGTTTCAAGCCATAGACTATGAGTAGATCACATTCATATGCAGGCGCTGCCATGAACATGGGCATTTGTTCAAAGACTTCCCCCAAATCAAGAGATTAGGCAGGAGGCAAGAGCAAGATCAACTGGATGTGGAAGGTTTCACCAAAATCCAAAATAAAAAGAGGTAAGCCAGAAAGACTTCTGGTCCAGATGTTCCCAAAAGGGTGCAAACCAAGAACCGGTTCACAACCCTTCAAGAAGATCAGTTAATAAAAGGGCCAAGGCCCAAACAACAACTTCATAGGACAAAAATCCAAGCAAACATCAAGGGGAAGAGGACAAAGAAATATTAGGAGAGGCCAAGATTCAAGGCCCAACGGATTCCCCTTGTATTATGACTGCTTCCCTGGAGGGCTGCTCCTTGATCCGGCCTAAGGAACCCCAAGCAGAACTAGGATCCGGGGATGGTGTTTCAGAAGACATCGAGGTAGCAAATCTACACCTTGACAGAATGGAGGCACCTTGCTCTAATCAAGAACCAGAAAAGCAATCATCCAAGCCAAGAATGCAAGTACCCTAGGAGTAGTGATAGAATCTCTCAAAGTCATATGGGAAAGGGAAAAACTCAAAAAAAGACAAAAGAGGAAGACCAAGTAATATCCAGAGAATCAAAGCAATACGAGAACAACTGGTGGCTTCAGGGAAATATCCAACCATAGATGCAGCCCTCTACCCCCCCAATTAAATCCTTGTCAATGCATATTGCAACCTGGAACATTAGAGATTGTAACAGTGCACTAAAGAAGCGCATATTGAAAAGAAGAATCGATAGGGATAATTCAGGGATAATCTTCCTTCAAGAAACTAAATGCTCGAGAGAAGAGTTAACAAAGATAGCCCAAAAATTCTGGAAGGGATGTCAATCGATCACTATTGATGCTAGAGGAGTGGATGGGGGGATGGGTATTCTTTGGAACCCCCAAACAGTGGCCTTATTAGGGTTTCTCTCCACCACCTATTCTATTTCAGCTGAGTTCCACATCCTTGGCACTAGAATTCAAGGATTCATATCCAATGTATATGGCCCTTCGAAGGTGGACTAGAAGCAGGCCTTTATCGAGTCTATCACAAATATAAAAAATATTGCTCATAACAGAGCATGGATTATTGGAGGTGACTTCAATCTGATAAGAAATCTCGACAAAAAAAAGGTGGTATCCCCAGCTTAAACTTGGCAAGAACTCTTTTCAATAACACCATCTCTGACCTGGATCTGATTGATGTCAGAACGTCCAACAATATTTTTACTTGGAACAACAAACAATCAGGGACAAAGGTATCGCTTGCAAACTTGACAGATTTCTGCTATCTGAAACGGTCGTGACGGCTGGAGGAAATCTCAGAGCGGTTGTCCTCCTAGCGGCCAGATTGGATCACTGGCCCATAACTCTGGAATGGGAAAATGCGGGAGTTCACCCTCGAAAACCTTTTTGATTTGAAAAATTATGGCTCCTCCACCCAGACTTCCAAGAGAAACTCAAATATTGGTGGGAAAAATCACCCCCTTTTAGGGGTACTTGCATGTATCAGTTCCAACAAAAGCTAAAACACCTCAAAGAGCACATAAAAAAAATGGAACAAGGAATCCTTCAGCAATATTTTTCAAGAAAAGCAGGTTTTAGAGACCAAGATCCAGCACCTCCAGTCCCAATTTATGCTCAATAGTTACACCGAGGATCTGAGGCTTCAGGAAAAGACCCTCTTGTGGAAATTGAACCCAGGTTTTAGAATAATTACACTTACAACAATTGCCAATTACACATGCAAATTACTCACAAAAGAGACTGAATATGGAGCTGAACACTAAACTGTATTGAATAAGTGTATAATAGCCAACCCTGTGAAGTCGTAGGCTGCCACAATAAATAATTACATGAGAGATTCGAATGCATGAAGATGCCATTCGAATTTAGTCAAAAGCAGGCTTACTAAATCTAAGCAAATCCCCTATAGGTGCATAAAGCACATTCCAAATCTGTCTAGGAGCTCACGAATTGGGAAAAACAATTAGTCAAGCTAATATATGGTGGAAGGACAACTCATACATGCTTTTCATAGGAGCAAAGAGTGGAGGATGATGAGGACAAAAAACAAGTTAACTTCACTTAGTCAAATTTTCCCAATTGCCTTAAAACACTGAAAAAGCAAGCAATAAAGCAGAAAAAGTAGACATGTGCTAGGGAGGCTAGCAATAAAGTAGATTTGATTCTAGGAGATTTCCCAAGTGCTCCATGACTCAAAATTAGCAATTTTTACCACTATGGATGTGTGGAGGACAACTTGCATAAGGTGGAATATGGAAACTAGGCAAATAAGACAAAAATTGGATTAATTAATGTCTAAGGTAGCTAACTATGGGTTGATTATTCTAACACCCCCCCTTAAGCATGACTTATGAGTAAAATATCAGAAAATTATAGGGCCTAGCAACAAGGCTTAGTCACCCTTTACATACTGCATGTCCATTTAACCAAGGAAAGAGGCAAAAACCCAGTGGGAAAAATCCTCCCTTAAACATGGACTGTAAAACAAAATTTGGAAATCTTGTCATCACTTATGCTTCACAGCATGATCAGAAATCCCCAACAGTGATTTTAGATTGCTGAATGTCTTCTCACAAAAAACTTTGGTGAAGATATCAGCTACTTGTTCTGAAGATGAACAGAAGAGTAGGTGAATGGTGCTATCATGCACAAGCTGTCTGATGTAGTGCATGTGGATCTCAATGTGTTTGGTTCTCTACTTATAAACTGGATCATTGTGGATTCAAATGGTACTCTGATTATCACAATAGATAGTAGTTGAGTATTCTAATTCGAAGCCACACTCTCCAATTAACCCTTGCAACCATAAACATTGAGTTGCTGCATTTACAACTCCTTTGTACTCTGCTTCTGTAGATGAGAGTGCAATGACACTCTCTTTCTTGCTTGACCAGCTTATTGGCCCTTCTGCAAGCATGAACACATATCATGATGTTGACTTTCGATTTGTGTTGTCTCCTGCCCAATCACTCTCAGTAAACCCAATCAAATCAAGATCAGATTTAGCTTTATAGAAGATCCCATGTGTCCTTGTTCCCTGAACAAAGTTAAGGATCCTTTTGGCTGCTTTCCAATGGATCTCATGAGGCTGATCCATGTATCTTGAAGCCACACTTACTGCATAAGAAAGATAAGGTCTATTATGTGTAGGATACAACAAACATCCAATCAATTGCCTATACAGTGTATTGTTTACCATAGGTGAAGAATCAGCTTCTTCAAGCTTCACTCCTGAAAGGAAAGGAGTCTTGCTTGGCTTGCAATCCTTCATTTTGAATTTGTTCAGCAAATCCAAGGCATACTTGTACTAATGCACTTTGATTCCATATTTGGTTTGAGCAATCTCGATCCCCAAAAATTGTCTCAATAGCCCCAAATCTGTCATGGAGAAGGCATGGTTCATTGCATCCTTCAAGGAGACAATTTCATCTTTTGAGCTTCCTGTAATAAGGAGGTCATCAACATACAAAACAATTATAATTAATGAACCATGAATCAACTTCAAATAGACATTTGGATCTGACTTGCATCGAACAAAATTCAGTGATAGCAGAAAGCTATCAATCTTGGCATACCAAGCCCTTGGGGCTTGCTTAAGCCCATACAATGACTTCTTTAGCCTGCACACAAGAGATGGGTTAGTAGCAAATACTTGAGGCTACTACATGTATATCTCTTTAGTGAGATCTCCATTCAGGAAAGCATACTTCACATCCATGTGATGTACTTCCCATTACTTTGAAGCTGCAATGGCTAAGGCTAGCTTGATGGAGTCCATCTTTGCCACTGGTGCAAAGGTCTCATTGTAGTCTATCCCATGAACCTGTGAGTAGCCCTTGGCTACCAATCTGGCCTTGTACTTCAGAGGTGAACATCAGCAGAAAATTTGGTTTTGTACACCCACTTACACTGAACTAGCTTCCTCCCTGGAGGAAGATCAACCAGCTCCCATGTGTTGCTCTTTCGGAGTGAGATGAACTCTTCTTTCATGGCTGCTTGCCATATTGGATCATTTGCTACATATTCATATGTCTGTGGATCTGATTCAACCATCAGATAGCATTTCTCTACAAACATAGGATCTTTCATGCACAGAGCACTCTCAAACTGAGATCTAGTCCTCCTAGGATCATTAGGATTTCTAGCTAGTTCTCCAGCTGCATGAATGGTATTGGCTGCCCATTTTGGTCTTGTAGGACTGTTAGGATTTGCAATCATATAATCATTATCAGAAATATCAGAATCAGCATGTTCAACTATCTCTTCACTTACATTCATAGGTTTTGGTGGTGAAGAGGATTCTCCAACTTCCACTGCTGCTAGGGGCTCTTCTTGAAACCGAACACACCTTTCAATGAAGGATTTGTTTGTGCTCAAATTTATCAGCTTGTACCCTTTTGAATCTTTAGAGTACCCAACAAATAGACACTCTTGGCTTTGGGGCTGCAAAGCCTTCCTCTTTTCTGTTGGAATTCTAGCCCAAGCCCTTGAGCCAAAAATCCTGAAATGGGTCACATTTGGCTTGTGCCCGCTCCATGATTCGAAAGGAGTCATACCATCAAGCTGTTTATGAGGCACCCTATTCTGGATATATGCTGCACAGTTTATAGCTTTGGCCTAGTACTTTGGTGGCAAAGTATTAGCCTCCATCATGCAGGTTGCCATCTCTTTCAGTGATCTGTTCTTCCTCTCAGCAACACCATTCTGCTGTGGTGTGTAAGGGATAGAATGTTGCATCTGAATACCTGCATCTGCACAATATTGAATAAACTTAGACTTGACATACTCACCACCATTATCATATCTTAGGACCTTGAGTTTCCTCCCAGACTGGTTTTCAACCAAAGCCTTAAAGACTTTGAAAAGGCCAAAAACTTTAGACTTGTGTTTCAGGAAGTAAACCCAGCAATACCTAGAAAATTCATCGATGAAAGTCAATGCATATTTGGCCTGACTCATTTACATATGAGGAAATGGGACAGCAACATCACTGTGGATCAACTGAAGAGGTGCAGAGGTTCTCTCATGACTATCTCTCTCAAATTTATGCTCTGGGTGTTTTCCTAGGATGCAACCTTGATAGACTCCTTTGGAAAACTTAATCTTTGGTAACCCTATGACCATTTCTCTTTCACTAAGATCAGAAAGATACTTGTAATTTAGGTGACCAAATCTTTCATGCCAAAGCTTGCTTGCCTCATTAGCATGAATTAAAAGAGAAGAGGGGTTTGAGTAGGGTAGGAAGTGTGAGAACATGTATACCTTCGAAGTATGATTTGCAACTCCTTTTGCAATGACTTTACCACTTGAGATCTCTATGATCTCAACTTTATTAGGGGAGAATATGACCTTCTTTGGGGACCCTGTGTGGGTCATCTGATACACTGATAAGAGGTTAGATGCAAGACCTGGAACATACAACACATTGCTGAACTTACCATGGTCAATATCAATCCTCCCTTTTCCCAAACTTTCAGTGAGAGAGGTGAATACCTCCTTGGTTGAAACCATATGTCTTGAAGCTCCAAAATCAATGATGAAACTAGGTGAGCTTGATGTGCTAGCAACCAATGCATGAACTCTCTCTCTGTCTTCTGAATTTGATCCTCCTTCCCTTTTCTTTGAGCTGTCTGGAAGGGAGATGTCATTCTTCTCTAGGAGTTGGGTCAGCATGTCTATTTGCTTCTTCATGTAGGAGCTTTCAGAATGATTTCCCTTACTGCAGTATGCGCACTTGCTCATTTCTCCTTTGTTCTTCTTATTCTGGGGGTTCTTCTTGGAACCTTGAGGCTCCTATGGAGACTTGTTCTTTTGTCTCTTTTGCTTAGGTGGATTTTTAGCTTTCTTCTTGATTTTTGAATCCACCCTCGAATCTCCAACAACCAAATCTTGGTCTTTTGATGGTTTGATGGTGCCCATCATCACCAATTTATCTTGTTCTTGTGTGAGAGATTCCATGAAATCTGCAAGGCTAGGCATTTTCTAGGCTTGAGTTGTCAACTTTGTGGCATAGAAGGTAGAAACAAACACTGAATAGTTAGGGCCAATCTTTGAGAGTATGGCCAAGACCAACTGATCATCCTTATTTTTGATCCCACATTGTTTTAGCTGCAAAACAAGTGCTTTGAACTTGGAAAAATAGAGTTGTGGGGATTCAAAGCTATTGGGACTCAGGGAGATCAATTCATTTTCAATTTGATGTCCCCTCATCTCATATATATTTCCAAAAATATCAACAAGCTTCTCCCATACTTCATTCGGTGATTTCAATCCATCAAGATGGAAAAGGAGGCCTCTGGATATGCTCAGACACAGGAGACCATAGGCCTCATCCCTCTTGTTGTGCCATTTTATCTTCTCTGCAGCTGCATTGGTCTCTGCTTCTGTTTCCATAGTCACTCTATAGAGGCCTTTCACTCTCAACAGTATCTCCATCTCTGCTTTCCATTCAAAGAAGTTAAACGGAGTCAAGATGATCTTCTGAGATTGATCCATAGCTCGGAAATTGTCCCGTCAGTTAGCAGAATGCTCCCAGTCAATGATGTCGAACTTGCAAAATAGATTGGAAGGAGAGAAATCAATATACAAAGGCTCTAATACCATGTGGAAATTGAACCCAGGTGTTAGAACAATTACACTCACAACAATTGCCAATTGCACATGCAAATTACACCCAAAAGAGACCGAATATGGAGCTGAACACTAAACTGTATTGAATAAGTGTACAATAGCCAACCCTATGAAGTCATAGGCTGCAAAAATAAATAATTACATGAGAGATTCAAATTCATGAATATGCCATTCGAATTTAGTCAAAAGCAGGCTTGCTAAATCTAAGCAAATCCCCCATATGTGCATAAAGCACATTCCAAATCTGTCTAGGAGCTCACGAATTGGAAAAAGAAATTAGGAAAGCTAATATATTGTGGAAGGACAACTCATACATGGTTTTCATAGGAGAAAATATTGGAGGATGATGAGGACAAAAAACAAGTCAACTTCACCTAGTCAAACTTTCCCAATTGCCTTAAAACACTGAAAAAGCAGGCAATAAAGCAGAAAAAGCAGACATGCGCTAGGGAGGCCATGAATAAAGAAGATTTGATTCTAGGAGGTTTCCCAAGTTCTCTATGACTCAAAATTAGCAAGTTTTACCACTATGGATGTGTGGAGGACAACTTGCATAAGGCGGAATATGGAAACTAGGCAAATAAGACAAAAATTGGATTAATTAATGTCTAAGGTAGCTAACTACGGGTTGATTATTCTAACACCTCTTATAGGAATTCAATAAAAGAGAGAGACAAGAGGAATTCTATTGGAGCCAAAAATCTTGCATCAAGTGGCTCCAAGAAGGGGAACGTAACACCAGCTTTTTCCATAAAGTGACCATTCAACACAGGAAGGGCAACAGATTGGACAGACTGAAGAAGGAGGATGGGAGAATTGCTGAAACCCAAGAGGATATGGAGAACACTCTTAACCATTACTTTGATAACCTCTTGCAAGAACCGGATAGAGATAGGGAGGAAGCTCAAAGAGAGGTTCTTAGACACATTCCCAAATTAATCACAAAGGACCACAACAAAGTGCTTGGAAAATCCATCGAGATGTCAGAATTTGAAATGGTAAAAGATAAAGCGTCGAGCCCTGATGGATTCACTTCTAATTTTTCCATGCAAGATGGGAATGGATGAAAGAAGAAATAGTGACCCTGGTGGAGGACTCTCGGATATTGGGTAATATCCTCAAAGCTCTTAACTCAACTTTTTTGGCTCTCTTCCAAACAGAAAGTGGCACAGAAGACCTGGGAAAACTCAGAACGATCACTCTATGCAATGTCATTTATAAAATTATCTCAAAGCTAATAGTTAATTGGTTGAAGCCAATCCTTCCTCTTATCATTTCCCCGAAGCAAGCTGGTTTCGTGGAAGGAAGACAAATCTTGGATGGCATCATTTTAGTCCACGAAACCATTCACTCCCTCAACGAAACCAAGACTCTAGGTATTCTTCTAAAACTTGATCTTTCCAAAGCCTACGATAAATTGAACTCGCATTTTTTGAAGGGAATTTCAAAAGCGTTTGGCTTTGCAGATCAATGGACTAATTGGATCATGAATTTGGTCTCCTCTGCTTTTTTTTCCATTTTGGTTAATGGTTCTCCCTCATGCCATTTCAATGCATCTAGAGGAATAAGACAAGGGGACCCATTATATCCGTTCCTCTTCATAATAGTGGTTGAAGGACTTGGAAGACTGATCAAGAATAGGTGAGCAAAGAATAAAATCCGCGGCTTGTCCCTAACGGAAGGAATGGACCCACAAACTCACCAACAGTTTGTTGATGAAAATATGTTGATGGGCCCATCCTCGGTGCATGAAGATAGGGGAATTAAAGATTGTTTGAATACATTTCTTGAAGCCAGTGGCCTTGAAATCAACAAGGAGAAATCTTAGACCTACTTCTTCAACACCCCCAGGATCACTAAGCGAAACATCCTAAGAATTCTGGAATTTCAGGAAGGATTCCTTCCTTCTAAGTATCTAGGTGCCCTGATGGAAGAATCTACTATCAATCAAGTATCATGGAAAGAGTTGCTGGAAAAAATTAACAAAAAGCTCAGCCTCTAGACCTTCAAAGCCCTGAATTTTCCAAGTAGACTTATCCTGGTGAAATCGTTCCTGTGGGAAATGCCAATGTACCTCTTTTCAGTTTTGGCAGTCCTAAAATCCATCATCAAACAAATTAGGAACATATAGAGACAATTCTTATGGGGGAGAACTAAAGATATCAGAAAATGGCCTCTGGTGGAATGGAAAACCATCTGCACTCTGAAGAGCTTAGGAGGTTTGGGTCTCAGAGATCCTCTGGATAATAATCAAGTCATGAGTGCAAAGATCTGGTGGAGATGGGTGAACTACACTGAAGAACCATGGGCCAAAATGTGGCATTTGAAATACGTGCCCCATTGGCCACATCAATCCTTGGTCAGGTTTGGTGAAGACCCCCCTAGATCCAGTATTTGGAAAACAACTGAGGAAAATTGGGGGTTGGTGCGAAAACACAATTTCTGGGAAGTTAGGAACGGTCAAAATGCAATATTTTTGAGCAAAGCTCTGAACCAGGAAACAACTATCTCATGTGGGGAAGACACACCTCTCTTACGCTCCTTCCTTCTTAACAATGCAATGGCTACTGTGGCAAAATTCTGGGATCATAACATACTAGATCAGAGGGTCAGAAGATGGAAGGGCAAGCGATGGTGGCAATAAAAATCACCAGGCGAAGACTTAGA
This sequence comes from Pseudotsuga menziesii, assembly GCA_001517045.1. Taxonomy (NCBI): domain Eukaryota; kingdom Viridiplantae; phylum Streptophyta; class Pinopsida; order Pinales; family Pinaceae; genus Pseudotsuga; species Pseudotsuga menziesii. The sequence continues at coordinate 15,326 of LPNX010586795.1, forward strand.
TAACTTCCTAGATGAGCTCTCCAAGAAAAGATTCCCCCTAAGTGCAAAAACAGATAAGCTAAGGTGGGGGTACTCAACCTCAGGCAATTCCAATCCTAAAGAAGCCATAGTTTTTTTAATAGAAACCCTCAATGTTATCCTAGAAGCTAAATGGATTAAAATATGGAAGGGTGGGTGGTGGCCCAAAGTCACTATTTTCTACAGGTCAGAGGTTTTCTTGGGCCATCCTACTGTTGCATGTGTGAGGAGAAGGTTGAGACTATTAATCACTTGCTGGATGAATGCAAGGTTTCTAACTCCTTATGGGAGAGGGGGGTGACCATATTCAGAAGAGATCACAGACACGGGGAAAGACCAGACCTAACCATTGCAAAGTGTCCCACAAATAGCTTCAAAAACAAAATTGTGAATTGTTTATGGGAAATTTTCCCTGGCTTCACAATTTGGGAAATATGGAAGACAAGAAACAAACAAATATTTGAGAACAAATCTAGAAAACTTGAGGAGATGTGGAACTCCATTGAAATACATATGAAAGAAACTATAACATTGCAATCTTGGTCGCAGGAAGAATTTAGTACGGAAAGTAATGAGCGAAGTATTTTGCAGGATTTTGGGTTAGAAGAATTACCTCTAGACAATTAAATTGCTCACCCAAGGCTGGTGCACATCTCTAGGCTGCTACTTTGTATTCCTCCTCCCTTTGGAACCTTCAAACTCAATTTTGATGGTGCTACTAAAGGTAATCCAAGACCAGCTGGATATGGAGGCGTAATTTGGAACTCGAGGGGCTGCATCCTTAGCCTATTCCGGGGCTCAATAGGGACAAACATGAATAACATGGTTGAGCTAGAAGGGCTAATCAATGTCCTGATCTAGGCTAAGAAAATAGGTAAACTACCTCTAGTGGTGGAAGGGGATTCCCAAATCATTATCAACATGGCTCACAAAATCCAAGCAGGATCCCTCACGACACAAGTTTCCAAAAACTGGATATGGGAGAGCATATTATCAGTCCTCTGGTAGATCCTCGTAGGAGAGGAGCCTTTTTGCTAACTCATGTCAAGAGGGAATGGAATAGGATGGCAGACGCCATGGCTAACACAAGAGTGGAGAGCAAGTTTTCCTTTCATGCAGAGATAAAGGAGCACAAAGGAAAAACTCAGGAAATCTAGAGTGTTTGTTTTAAGGTGGCGGAGGAAGACGTGAGGCTAAATGACCCACGCTATGCATGCAAATGACAGGTGGCCCTGATCTAAGGGGAGGCCCGATAATGGAGTGTCGTCATCTTAGTAGGGCCCACCACAGCTGAATCGACAATCATGGCCAGACAAGGGAGTCATCGACAGCCAGCCGGGGATCGATGAGGTCTATCTCAAGTTACGGCTTTTCTGCCCTAACACGCAGATCCTTTCCATTTTTCGACGCTCAACACACGGGAAATGTACGACGCTCACGGTTCCAGCACATGAAACCCTCCATAATGGAGGGAATGATCAGCTTTACATCCACTGCGAGGGCTACCATAAAGACATACTCATGGGAAGGAGAGAAGTTAGAGGAGTGGGTATTGCTCTTGATAGGGAGATTTATGGTCCACAAGTTATGAAGGAGGGCCGTATCCAGTGGCACGCTGTAAAACCTAAGGTCATGAATCACTCGCAGAGGATGAGAGATCATCCCGAGCATGATGAGCTACTGAGCATCATGATAGGTTCAGAGAGAGTAAAGGCAAGGGATCGTAGGGGCAGATCCTTGGCCGTGGAAAGTCCTATTTTTATCCATTCATCAAAGGATCTATTCACTTCCATTACCCTTTTCTCTCTCCTGTTTCTATCTTCTCCCTATTTGAAAGACTATGCAATTCCTAGAATGTGGAGGTTAAGATCTAGAGCAAGAGGCCATAATCAAGGGAGCAACCTCAGCGAGGCTTCTACTAACACGAAGGCAGATCCAACTCCCCAAGCTGCTTCTCATTTTAATTGGGGCAATCAATACTTGTATGAAACACCCTCGACAGTCGATGTCTACATCACTATCATGGAAATTGATCTCCTCAGGTATTCAAAATGATCATGGGATGCCCCTTGGTCCCTAACTTGTTCTGGTTTTCCTGCATCTTGCTAGTCTGCGACATACAAGCCAAAATCTAAATAGCTTAAGGCATCCACGACGCTTTGGAATCCATCCGTAGAGGGAAATAGGAAAGTGTGGCAGGTTACCGCCTTTTAGAAAAAATCGCACAAAACATGCTGACTAATCCTGAAGCCATGTCCGAGAATCTGGGGAACACTCCTGTTAACTCTCCAGCCATGCAACCTCTCTGGGAGGAGTTTCCAAGCAATCCTCCCAGTAATATTGGCTGTTGGCCGGTTCTACGCTCAAAAGGTAGCTGGCCCTCGGTTAAGCATGCAGAAGGTTCCCATGCCTTGGTATTTGATATTTTTATTATTTTGACTTCTTTCTTTGTCAAAGGCCTTAGTGTCGTTCTGCTACCCTCTGGGTATGTGATTGTCTTATTTACTGTCTGGTAGGCAGCTTGTGGTCAGATCGCGATATAGAGAATTTTGCCTCCTGTGTTTTGAGATATAGGCATCTTCAAGCCTGCCTCTCCTTTTGTTTCTATAAGCAACATCTATCTTTTGAGTTGAAGGTCATGTTTTATCAACCTATAGATCAGCCTCTCTTTGTAACTTTTTTGTATCATAATAGAATCTCTTACTTACAAAAAAAAAATGGTACGACTTTTGTGATCCGCAATACACATAGTAGAAAATAAAATTGAAGTCGTAAGAATGTTAATATTTCCCCGATCCATGATCCACAATGCCGAAAACGAAAATCGAAAAGAAAAGGTTAAGTCATAAGAACGTTAAGTTTTTGGTGATCTGTGATCCACACAGCAGAAAACGGAAAGTGGAAAGTGGAAAGGAAAAATCTAAATTAGAAGGAGGATGTGGTCAAGCATTTTTTTTAGTTCCGTAGCGGAAGGTGGAAAGGCGGAAGTCGAAAGGCAGAAGTGTGGATGAACAATTCCATCACATGATAGGTTTCCGATGTTTGCAGTCCGCATTGGAAAGAGGAAAGGTGGAATACGAAAGGTGGAAGGGTGGATAAAATATTTTGTTGGGTATTAGTGCTTCGATTCCCAAATTCTGCAGCAAAAGGAGGAAGGGAAGAATGTAGAAAGCAAAAGTCGTAAAAGTCAGTTTTAGTGCGGAAACTACCTTTCTAGTTAAAGAATTGGATTTAACTGTGGAAGGATGAATTTCTTCATGAAAATTAATGTTGGTCTTTCTTTTTAAAAGCTTAAGGTTGAATTTTTATGACGGTTATAACCAAATTTTATATTAAACAAGTTATACTTGAAAAACTTTTTATCTATGCATTTTGAGTTCTCTGAGTATGTTATAATCATCCTTTATAAAATGTTATATATATGATGTGGTACATGGATACCAATGTATGATGTGATCGATTTTAATTATTTTATGTGATTAAATGAAATGATGTTGATAATATGGATCAGTTGAGGATTGAATAAAAATATTTGTTATAAATGTAAGGTTTCAAAGCACTGATCCATAGGACATAAGGGCTATGTAATAGTCGGATATTGATATGAATTGTTGTATAATACCTATTTTACAAAGCGCCTTATTTACCAAAGTTGATGATACGATGATACAAACCAATAATCTCGAAAGAAAAACCATATGGTTTGGATGAGGTATTGACCTAGGATGTTGAGAGGGATATTGCATGGATGTTCCACCCTATGTCTCTATGATACTTGAGGTTGTGGAAGGAATGTGTTGAGTCACACTCCCGTAGATGTGTGATGACGACATTCGAATGCCTGCTAGGGAAGGCTAGGTCCACTATATAACTAACGGTATCATTCTAAGTCTCTATATGTGGTTGGGTCAGTGAAGCCGATACGACATCTTTACTAGAAGAGGAATGATAGGGAGGATGCAGAAGTAGGATAGGATGGGAAGAGGTGATAATTAGTACTATGTTGGGTTGGGTGAATCTACGACACAAAAATTAGTAGTAGTATGTGTTTCTACCTTGAAAAGAATTGTTTGATTATTTATTATGAATATGAAATTATAACGATATTATAACTGAATCGATTAATGATTAATTATTGGTGATGCTAAAATGATTATGGGTTGATTTGGTTATATATTTAGGATTGTCATGTCTTCTATGCATGAATCATTATTATTTTGTCTGTTATATATATATATATATATAGGAAATATGATGTCTTCTTATAGTACATGTATGATCTAAACATGCGTTGGCCATGCATGCACACTTTGCACATGTATGCTAGTATCAATATACAAATACGTAACACATTGAATAATTGTATAAATTGTCATAACCAAATATGTTAATTATACATTGATCAAATTCAAATAATGAATGTTAAGTTATTGGATATGAATTCAATTAAGGTATTCATTAATAGTAGGTGAACACTATAATAAGTAATTGATCAAGTGTCATCAATTAGAATCATTGTCAAGAAGTTCTCATGAGTAGACTTAAACATTGTTCATATACATTAGAAGAATTGTCGTGTTTAAATATTTGACCAGATTGTTTAATCCGTTAAGGGTGCTTTATTTATTAATATAGTTATGACTATGATACTTGTCTTGAAAAAAAAAAATTATAAATGTTGTTATTTATTATTATTATTATTATTATTATTATTATTACTATTATTATTATTAATGGTAATAAGGTCCTTTGTGGTAAACATAATCAATTAAACAAAGGTGGAAATAACTTCAGATTAAAATAATTATTAATTAAATAGACCAAATCATTTTGTGTAAGTTAAACATGTATATTAAAATATTGAATCTCACCAATAAGATATGAGAGGATTTCTTTTAAAAATAATACTTGTTATTTTACTAACACAGGATCTGAGATTAGGTAAAATAATTAAGATATGCACCTATACAAAATTTGAAAGATCAAACAAGATAATTACTATATTATTTTTTATTCAACATATTTAATGTCACTAACAATTAATCTAACATCCCATGAGGAACCCAGAGGGAACATTTCAAGAATAATTAATTTTTTATAGCCAAGTTACTTGATTCAACTTAATTACCTTAACTATTGGGCCTCTCAAAAAAATGACAAGTAAATAAAGAAAAATATATTCTTTTATGATTTTAATATTTTATTAGCATTGGAAACTTAAATATGGAGGTGAATTGATTATTTCAGGGAGAGGCAGTGGAGTAAAATTGGTTGGAGGAAAATTGGTATTTAGGAGAGGTCTCATCAAGACGTTGGGGAAATTGTTTTCTTATTTACGTGAGGAGAGTAGACTTAGTGTTGTAATGAAAGGAAAAAGAAAAATATTGAGGAGGGGGTCAACTCAAGGACTTAGAAATTTCTGGAAATGAAGGCATATCGAAGAAAGGAAGGGATATTTTATTGAGATTATTGGTCTATAGCCTCGGGGGCTAGGATAGCCATCGGTTTCCTAGGGAGAGCATTATAAGAGCTGTTCGGAAGGGTGGTTCATCCATTTTGGTTACAAAGGATTGGATGAAAGAACCTACGGGATCCGCATCAAACTACTGAATCTACTACAACCATCGGTGATAGGTATTATACAACCATAATTTGAACACTCGAATTTTGTATGAAATGGAAATTTGTTCTATAGTTGTATGATTATTTCATGAGTATGTTTCAAAAACAATTCCATTTTATTAAAATGTAATAGAATCATGTGAAAGAAAGAATGATGTAAAATCTCTATTTCATTAGAAGAGAGGTTCTAGAAAAAATATTAGGAATAAAAAGAATTAGTGCTACCTCTTGAATGAGGAGAATTATATAATGATATCATATCCATAGGTTCTAATACTGGAAACTCAAAGGTGTACCAGGAGAAAAAAAAATCAAAATTGAATGTCTAAAAAAATATACATAAATTTTATAATGAAATTTTTCACAGAACACAAAATCAATATCAATAAAACTTCACATAGATAATAACATAACGTACATATACAATAAAAACCCTCTATTAGGTTGAAATAACTTTAAAATAAATCCCTAGTGATGATATCATACAATGGAACTAGTTTTGAGGAAAAAATAATACTAGTTTTCAGAAGAAAAAAAATATAATAAAGAAAAAAAAGAAAGAAACGAGGGGTAGTAAAATCCTAAAGACTTGAATATGAATTCCAATAAACTCTAGGATAAAGGTACTAAGGAGCATACCTCCAGGTTAGAGGTACTAAGTAGAATAGGGATTACCTGTAATGAAGGAAAATTACTATCATAATTGATTAGAAGAGTCATGAAATATTTTTGTATGAGTGACGGAAAATACTAGATATCAACCATAATTGATTAGAAGAGTCATGAAAGATATTTGTATGAGAGAAGGTAAATACTAGAAATGGAAAATACTAAATGCCATAGGGAAATTATCTTATAGTATTACTATATCTTACTATTGTTTATATGAAATTAAGCATCTCAAAATACATAACCTTGTTTTCCTCTATAAATATGCAAATTGAAGCTACGATTTAAACATTTACAAATACTTATCTTGTTTTCCTATATAAATATGCAAATTCAAGATAGGATCTATAAAAAAACATGCATGCTTGCACATAAGACATTAATCAGTAATATAATCCCTATTTTATTGTGTGTCTATTTGAGATGAGGGGAAACAACAAAAACCCTAGAATAATACCTTGTTACTTTATTTTTAGTATACCATACATACAGTACTGAACCTAAATCATTGTTAAGCAGGACGCCATACATTCTTGGGCATCGTTGTAAGGGTTATAAACGAACTACAAATAAACAGTTATTTCAACATTGTTATGATTGATATATGTTGAGCGGAGCCTAGTAGATTACTATGTGTGTATACATGCTTCTTTATATTTAAAGCTAGGAAAAGATATAGAGTAACCCTCTCTCCCATACAATAGATTTAGTTTCTACATACCACTCGATGTACATTTCATGTCTTACCCTTCAAACAATAACCAACGATTCCAAACCTCAACCAGACCATGCACTAAATACTAGTATCCAATGGCGGTGTTGGAGGGTTTTCTCTGCAGGGGTACGGTTCTCAGTAATGGCAGCGACCACCTTGCAGGATGGTGTGAATAGTATCTGGTGACTGTAACAATTGGACGGGACATCGTTCTTAGTGTTCCTTCCACATATGAGGTTTTTTTCAGTTGATTTATGCTCACTCTGGATGTCTTAGGTTTTCATTTGGTCCCTCCTTATCTGTCTCCCGGCCTTTGCATAGATGGAGTCCACCCCCTTTGCAGGGGGTCTAGTACCAACCATGACATAAAAAAGTGGGTACTGATTTTTTGCTTGTTGTTTGTATTTTGGGGTTTGGTTTTATTTGGAAAGTTATTTTTCATGATTATGGGACACTTCCCCTGCTTGATTTTGCATGATTTCTCCTGGATGGTTACATTGGTTTATGCCATTTTTTCTGGAATTGGAACCTTATTGATGACTTCTTCGGTTTTTATTTGCATATTTTCTCCTAGACGACTATGTTGTTTTTTGCTATTTTTTCTAGGATTAGACCTTTGTTGACTTTGGCATTTTTTTCTTCCCTCTATTCCGATGTCCTTGTTTGACTGTCACGGAGGGTTCCATAGGTTTAGTTTTTAACAATCTTTGGTTGTTTCGGTTCTTGGCCATTCTTCCCAAGATATGACCTGTGATGATTTTTGGATTCCCTATCTATTGCCACTATTTCGTTTGTTGTCAGTAGGGGATTGCTCCCTCCTTTTACTTTTTAGCACTTTGTTTCTTGACTTTTATTCAACACTTTTATCTTTTATGCTTGCTCTAGGAGGAAGGTACCCTTATAGGGATGGTAGTTTAAACCCTAGTTTGGTATCTGCTCATCTTTTAGACTTCTGGGTATCTATCGGGAAGGGCCGTCTTGAGTCATGTATGTTTCCCTTTGTTTTAATTTTCTCTTCATCCGGATATTTACTGTCTTTTATCATTTTTTGGTTGGACTTCCTCTCCTCACGGGATCCCTTTGTCTAACCTCGATCGTTTGTTTATGTTTTCTCGAGGTGGTTAAGAGTTTGTTTCACATTGACACCTTTTGGCCTCATCTTGGGTTCCCTTACCTTGCTTATCACAAAATCTCAGTCGATTTATTATGGAAGCCGAGAATCAAATGGCTCGTTAGGTTGTGATCATTCCTCCTCGTTCTGGTTAGCAGGGTGGTCACTCCTCATCCCATGCTTGTAAGAGAGTTAATACTATAAAGGATCTTGAAGGTGAGAGCATATACATTCTTGGCCACGACATTTAAATGGATAGGGTTGGAGCCCTGGGTAGCAGGTAGCTAGTTCATAGACTAGAATACTGCAGTATGGGGGAAAAGGACTGGGTAGATTGGGAAATGTTACCCTTGAATCCTATTTTGAGCTATGTGAAAACCATTATCCTACTGTCTAACAAATGTATTTTCTTTGTTTTCCTGGAATATAAGGATGCGAATTTGATCCTCAAATTTATTTGGATGATTAATAAGGGATCCATTGTGCTGAGTAGATGGCATGTGGATTTTGATCCAATGCGGGAAATGGTAGTCAAGTTCCATCTCTGGGTGTTTCTACCTGCATTTCCCTTTCCACTTTGGAGTAAAGACTTCCTTGAAGGAATTTCAAACTCTTTGGTTAATTTTTTCTCCGTTGGAGAGGAATTCCAACTCATCCTTGACAAGCAGATGGTGAAAGTCTTGGTTGAAATGGATGTTTCAAGGGGGTTACCAGTTGAAATTGAGATCCTGTGCAATGAATTACCTATCTATCAAAGGTTATACTACTTAAATATTCTCTTCAGGTGTAACTGGTGTCATGAAGTACGACACCTCCATCGTACCTGTCCATCTCTCCTGCATGGTGACAACCCCTCGAAAAGTTCAGGGGTAGTTTCTCCTCTGGACTACTCTTCTTCACCTTGTCCCACACCAGCACAAACTTTCTCGTCAGGCCCTTTTTAAGTTTTGAATAAATCACACTCACCTACCAACTATGAAGAATTAACTCGAGGGGAGATTCTTTTTATTCAGGTTGTGGAAACTTTTGTGGCCCTTGCTACAACTCCTTCTTGTGATCTTGTTCTAGCTTCCCCTCAGACTCATATTTTCCATCAACGTCTCTTAGAATTTTTTGTTAACTACCCCCATATTCCTGTACTAATGGTTTCTCCTCTCAAGGATACTAAGACTACCTCTCTGATATTCACTCTTGATGACTTTCCTCCTCTTTCATGTCCTGGGGACTCAGTCCCTCCTTTGTGACCACTTGATAGCCCTTTTTCTTCCTCATATTTCTCTGAACCGACTCTCATAAAATATCTCTCCATTTTCTCAACAAAATATCCTTTATCCCCATCAACCCTTCCTTTGGACTCCGTATGCTTCAAAAAATGTCATCATCATGAAACCAGAGAAAAAAAATTCCACTAAACCCTAGATGAGCTATGGGCCACCTCCTTTCACTCCTCTATATGTCATAATCAAAAATGTTTCCAGGGCCCCTTCCCTTAGCCATGTAGCCTCTCCTTCCAAGGTTCTTAGAGAAACGTCACCCCCTATCAGTGGCCCTTAATGAATATCTTGTCGTTAAACATGCAAATATTTGGAGGGTTAGACAAACAAAAAAACCCTTCACTCACTTATTCTTTCCTTCTCTCCTAACATGGTACTACTCCAATAGACCATGTGCAATCATTATCCTATGCTTCTTGCTTTCTCCAAACTTCTGGTTGGGTGAGAATTTTGTGCTCCATACTCTCTGGGCCTCTTGCGTGGCCTCCTTACATGGTGGAATACTCTTTATGCCCGTTGTAAGGATTTTAAGACCTCGGATGGTATCCTTGTTAAGGCGAGGTTCTAAGACTCTTCTACTACTTACTCCATTCTAAAATGTTATGGGCATTATCTCAATAGAGTCCATTTTTGAAACAATGTGGTGGTTGGAGGTTTACTTGATTTACCAAATATCATATTGGCTGGGGACCTAAACTTTACTCTAAATGATGCATATATTGTAAGTTTTAAACCTATGTAGAGAATCAAAGCATACATATTCTTTTAATAAAAATAGAGATCACAACACATCATTCACACATAAACATAGAGATTTACTTTGGAAACCCTTAACCGAGAAAAACAAAAAACCTTGGAGCCACACCTCATATTTTCTCTTCATCACATTATGAATACTCACAATACAAAATATAGGTATTCAGTAGCATCCAAATACCCTAATCTATTATCCCCTATTAGAAAAAGACTCCAATCCATTAACCGATACTAAGTTACATTTTTTTAGACAAATTCTAAATATAGCCACAAACAACTATAAATAGCCATAAATTCTATAAATAGCAAAAACCAATTTTCTCACAATGCTCACATTGGAAACGACCTAACGATTATTTCTGTGAAGGTTCTTTCTCACTACGCTCGCATTGGAAATGGCCTCCCCTCCATATGCACATGCCAAGAATATAACATATACCCAACAAAATTCCTGTATAAGGCAACTGCCTAAAAACAATTCACATCCCAGGTCACTTCCATTATTGAACAATAAGTATCTCCTTTCTAGGTGATCAAAGTTGGTTACCTATATAAATGGTTAAATGGAAAGGTTTCACAATAGCGCTTTATATGATTTTCATCGCCATGAGTATCCGAATCATGACCCCTGTTAATAGAATGTGAGGCACCAAACGATGGAGCATATATGCTTGACATGACCTTGTTTAAGCACTTAATTCATTACATAACATGATAGCACAAATCCTTGATGCCAAAATTAGACAAACCCTACCATAGATAAGTTAAACCCTAGCGAGATTTATAGCAGGCACATGGTCATTTTAGGCAGTAGTCAAGCAATAATGCAAAATCAATTTCAATAAAAAAAACATGATTTACAAATTCTAGACAGATATAGATGACCTCCCTTCCCTTTCCTCAGTCTAAGACTGTAAAACTTGTAAATATGAATGATCACCTGTGCAGAATTGATAGTGGTAACTAGATTTCTGTACGAAGCAAATCCAAGTGGTGGAAGCAAAGGCTTAGTCAGGACAGAGAACGAAAGAATGTAAATTTCCCTCCTTGGACTAATGTTGATTCCTGATAACACCAACAATATTACCCTCCTGATCCTATTATATCATATCAAAACCACATTTAAGTCCCCACCTCCATTTCCTACAGAAAATATTTGTGATATTTCTCCACGCTTGCATGAATTAGTAAGCTTTCGGTCCCATGGAAAGGCCTAGGCTGCTAAAATTCTGTACAAGTGATAGTCCATGAATGACACCATAAACTATTTCCACGTGGTCTTCTAATATATTATATATGTGAAAAAAAAGAGAACAAACTAAGCAACTCATTCGCCCACTTCAAACTCAAATCAGTGTCTTGGGTGTTATTATCCTTGGTTACGCGTACCGGGAAACCCATCATGGGTGGATGGTGTCCTTCCTGGCCAGGTGTAAGAATCACGAGCCCTGTGTAGAGCGACCAAGGATGTATGCATGGATAATTTTTTATTGATGGCATATTTTGTCAAATGGAATATTAGAATTTGTAAGTTTTTTGTTCCTTACTATTAGGATTATTAATCCTCCCTTGTCCAATTTGGTCATATGTCTAAATTAGGATTCATGTCTAAATCGGGAGTCCGTCCAGTTTATTTTTAGTCACTAGCACCATTAGGTCTGCTTGGTCTAATTGGGGCACATGTTCCAGTTACTAAAGTGTGGGGAAAACTAATTGAGGCCTATTGCCACTGATTTCACTTGCATGCATTAGTTTAGGATCCTCCTAGATCAATCCCTACAATTTAGGAGCCACTTGGATTGATGATACCAACCTAGGTCAGTTGAGTTGAGTTGGTGGCTAGTAAAGCTCAGTTAGGAGTCAGTTACATTAAGTTCTAGTCCTCTACATTCAGTTTGTGCCAGGTTTGCGTGGATGCATGCAGGAGAGGCGCATTCCTCACCTACCATAGTTAATTAAGCTTAATTAACACTGAATTAAACACTTGAGTTGTGATTTAGAACTTTGATGAACTCCGATAATGATTTATACAAGGTTAGTTAACCATTCAGTCCTCCGATAATGATTTATACAAGGTCAGTTAACCATTCAGTCAAGTAGAGTCTAATCAATTCGAATTTCCTCACATGAATTTGAATTGCTTGTGTCTATTTAGCCATTGTACTTCATTGTAATTATTATCCAATTACTTTTGATTAATGAAAGCATTCACTGCTGCAAGCCTTTTGCACTGTTTCATTCTTCAAGTCCTGAGTAAAATTGTGTGATCTATTTTGTGAGTTGTGTGTTGATCCATAGATCTATGTGCTCAATTTTAATACTTACTATTCTATTATGCTCTTTTTCTAATTGCTTAATATATTTTTTTTGGTATTGTTCAATCATTTGTAAATAATAGCGATGGATATAGTTTAGAGTTTTAGTAATGTGCATATATATATAGTCTTTTTTTACTTAGCATTTGCATGAAAAATTTATACATCATTATTTTATATGTTAATTATTGTTGCATAATGTCTAGGGTACATATTAAGAAGTAAACATATTACCTATGCCCATATATTGTTAGAAATTTATATAGTCTCAGTATGATTAGGGAAATTGTGGTAATACTCTCTCCCTTGCAAATAGGATTTCAATTTGATTGTATTCATAGAATTGCATGGCATTGATTTAATAAAACAATTGCTTCACCCGTGTCTTGGGTGTTATTATCCTTGATTATGCATACTGGAAAACCTATACCGAGTGGATGATGTCCTTCTTGGTCAGGCGTATTGAAGGTGGTATGCTAAGCGGTGAAATAATGCGAGAAAGTGAGAATGCAGGTGGATTGGGTGTTCAGTAATAGAATGAAATAGTCTAATAAACTTGTAGAATGAGTATTGGGTGGATGTGTTTGACTCACAACAACTATATAAAAAACACTCAATGTTATGCAACTACAAATAATGGCATGCAACTAGGATCACAAACTATGCAAAGGTTGATTTATGCATTGATATCGAGAGGGGTCACTGGGCACATGATATGGAGAAACAATGAGTTAGAAAAAAAATATGGACCAAAGCAACACAATGATTATTAATAAAATTAAATTAAAAAAAAACAACTTTTGGTTCAATAATAGTCTTCAATTTGATGGATGGCATGATCATGTTGTAATCTCCTTCCGTCCTTACAAACATTTGTGGTTTCTCACAACATTTGTCCTCGACACTCGCCACCAAAATACGTATAAAAATTTCATGAATTTACATCCTCTTCTCTTTAAATCCTCACCTTATAGTCATAACTAAGGATTATTATGCTTGCACGTCCTCAACTTATAGTCATAACTAACTGCACATCCTTACCTTATAATAATGATTAGGTCAAGGCGTAGAGACAACCATAAAATATCAAATGTGTCAAGACAAGGACAATGATCTAGAGGTATTTCCCTTTGTTAGCATTACTTTTGAGCTAAGTATTTGGAGGGGGTTAGGCTAGTGAAAGGAGAAATAAGGTATGAAAATATTTTTATCATGTGACCTTGAAGGACGTTAATGAAGTTCTGCAGGTATGTAAGGTTTTCCGTTACACCAAAACCTACAGATGTTGGTGAACATTTGAAACCCAGCACAAGGCCCTATGACCATGAGTGGCGATTAGTCCACTTGTTTTATATTCCCAGAGGTGTGGCGATTATACCATGTGGAGGTACCCGATACTCCAACACCCCGCGATTAGTCCACTTGTTTTATATTCCTAAAGGTGCGGAGGTTATACCATGTGGAGGTACCCGATACTCCAACACCTCGCCTCTGCCGTAGCTTAGGGGAATTGAACCTGAGACCTCTACTCTGATACCATGTAAGGTTTTCCATTACACAAAAACCTGCAAATGTTGGTGAACATTTGAAACCCAACACAAGACCCTATGACCACGAGTGGCGGTTAGTCCACTTGTTTTATATTCCCAGAGGTGTGGCGGTTATACCATGTGGAGGTACCCGATACTCCAACACCCCGCGATTAGTCCACTTGTTTTATATTCCCAGAGGTANACCCGATACTCCAACAAGGTATTTTGAAGAATCATTTCTAGGTTGAAATTGTAAAATAATTGAAAAAAATCTAGTTTTCAACTTTGCTAATGAATGAAAATGAGAAATTCTGTTCCAAGTTGAATGATGATAGGGAATACATGTCTCTGATGCAAAATGCAGAATATCAAAGGAAAAAAAAAATTCTGCCAAGGGAAAATAGAGAGCAAAAAAGGAAAATTTTGGTTATTAAAGTTGGTGAATATGCTTTCCGCTTTCCATTATTTTGTTGAAAGGAAAAGCGGAAAAGGAAAGTTTTGGTTGTGAAAATTTGGTAAAACTTATTTCCTCTTTTTGCAGTCCGAGATCTGACAGTCATGGATGACTCTAGGTTAAATCAACAGTCCAGAAAAAAGAAGGAAAAGGGTGGAAATTGGGAAGCGAAAATACAGAATTTGGTCGTAAAAAAGTTGGAATACTGCTTTTCGCTTTCTTCTAGCCCATAAGATTGATGGTTTAGAGAGATTCTTCATAGATTAAAAACCAATAAGGGAGAAAAAAGGAATAATAAAAAAATTCAAAATTGAGCATCGTGAAAAGTTGAAATCCCAACTTCCACTTTCTGCAGTGCACAACTTGATCTCAGATCAACGACTAGGAAAGTTTATGTCTACGATCGATGGCACAGAAAAGGGAAACATGTGCACAAGATTAGTAGATTTCCTAGTTAGTGAAATCTGGTAGGCCCAAGAAACTTTAATGATTTTGATCAAAGGTGGAATTAGATCTATGGTTGAGATCAATTTTGTAGTGGCAACATGCACGAAAGATAAAATATTTCGAGGCTGCGAAATATTGTAGACCCCGCACTTTTGAACGACAAAGATATTGGCAGAGATTTGATCTATGGTCATAATCAATTTCGCAATGGAAAGGAGTAGAAAGTTTATCAAGTTGGTGGATTGCGAAATTGGCTGAAGGATGCATCGTTGGATGGTTAATATTTCTCGTAGATCAAGATCTATGGCTGAGGTTTATTTCGTACTTTAAAGATGCAAAGACAAATAAATAAATGATAGATGTAAAATAGAGATAAAGGGTGGATAGAATCAACGGTACATATTTGATTTAGGGGATATCTAGGGTTCATAATCATTTCGCATGGGAGAGTTTCAGCTCAAAGATGGAGATTTGTTATGATATTTGAAGTTATATGCGAAATTCATTAAGATAAATAACAATTAATGGCTTGTATTTTCTAACTCCATACCAGTGGATGACAGTAGAAAATTTTGAAAGATCCAAGTACAAGTTGCACCAATGAATATTTTGAAGACAATTGGAAAGAAGAAATCATTTTGTAATTCATTTTGAGAAATTACTTAGTTAAGGAGTTTAGTTTCTTTCAAAAAAAAGTTAGAAGCAAATAAATGTTTTGGCACATGTAAATGCATTTGTGCCTATTTTTAGATTCAATTATTCAAATCATGAAGCATTACTATGTATTTCAACAACATTTTTAGATGAGAAAAGGGTTGGAACCCATGATATTTTGGTGTTATGTAATTTGAGATCCACCATTAATGTTTTTTACCGAGCCGAATTCTATCTTTTTGCTGCAAAGATTCATGTGTATTTCGTAGTTACAGTTTGTTATTTCCTTTCCTATGTGCATTTATTTCCTGTTAAACTTGCCATTATGTGTTCTTTCATATCTGGAATGAGTGTGTAATAGTTTAAGAATTCATATTGTTATGCTCTAGTTATTGTTTCAGATATTCACTAATCTTTTTTACTAAAGTTAATACATAATTCATCTTTTTGGTGCTCTGTATTGATGGACTATCCTTGTTTCTTCTTTATCACTAGACAAACTGATTTTTTACTATGACCAAGTATTATCTTTCCTTTGTAGAATTTTCCCATGCAAACAGTTATGCGATCCATAAAAATATTTGTGATTCCATGTCCCAATGAATACTTTCGTTGTTTCAACCACAAACAAAATCTAAATTTTTATTTTATTTATACATCTGGCCTTGTTAAACAAATCAGTGAGAGATCCCTCTCTTTGAAGAAAGAAGCCAACTTTCTTTCTTAAAGTGGCATTGTTGTTACCTTGTGATCTAGCTTTCACAACCTTGGTACATTCTGAGCGCTAACAAATTGGCATCGTTGTCGAGGAACGAGAGTGTAAATCATCCCTGGGAGAGACGATAAAGATTCCAAGAAGAAATGATTTATGTGGGAAAACATAAATTTCTTCAGTTGAAAAAGGTTGTACATTTTCCCTGGAGACTCCACATTCATTCTAAGCAATATTTCAAAAGGCATCGTGGATTCCAGGAGGTCACATACATGAGGTAACCCTAATACTGAAATATTACAAAGTGTGGTAAACACAAAAAGTTTGTTTAGAAGTAGGGGTAAAGAAAAAATAAACATTTCTCAAGTTGGTGCATCATCTTCTCAAGAATTCCATAACATTCAATATTTTGGGTGGGAATTTTTTTTTGAAAGGTCCTTGTTGAAATCTAAATCTGAATTTGATTTGAAGGAAACATAAATTAATCCCAATAGGCTAGAATCATATTTGCTTGATTCTCTTTGGAAAAAATTTCAAAACTCTATGAAAAATGAAGAAAGAAACCTTGTTGGCCAAAACTTTGAGCCTTATATACCATCAACTATTCAAACTCCTCCTTTTGTTCCAAATCTACCTAGACGAATGTCAGCTAGGTTTGATCCTTTGGATTTACCTGTTGTATTGCATGAACTTCCCCAAAATTTTGCCCAAATAATTCCCTTGTATCATGGTGATGGTAATTTCACCACAACACAACATGTTCATAGATTTGATGATTTCATTGACTTGGAGGAGATTGATGATGATGATGTTAAAATGATATTTTTTTCCCATAGTTTTTCTAGAGAGGAAAATAAGTGGTTTAGATATTTACCTACTAGATCAACTGCCACATTTGAAGATTTCCAAACTTCATTCTTAGAAAGATGGGATGATAAGAAAATTCCTTTACAGGTGCTTTCTCAATATAATAATCTTAAGAAAGGAGGATTTGAATCTATCCATGAGTTTTCTAGTCTATTTATGAGAGTGTACAACTCTATTCCTGCTGATATAAAACCCCTTGTAGGCGCTACAAAACTCCATTATGTTGATGCCCTTGGCAGTGATTTTCCATTATTATTGAGAGATAGTATATGAGTAAGTCTTCTTGTTATGTTTAAAGATGCATTATAATTAAAAGTAGAGGCCAATATGATAGCAAGTGGAAAAATAAAGCAGAAAGTAGAAACAGATAAAAGGAGAGCTAGAGAATAAAATGTGCCTTCTACTTCTTCTGCTTCCTCTCTTAATGATGCTAAATTTGAAATAATGATGAACGCAATGGAGATATTTATGGATAGGTTGAATGTGGATAATAGACCATTCAACAGAGAATAGAATGAACCTCAAATCAGAAACCCAAACTTTAGAAGGCTAAATCCTCCCCCACTTCCAGAAAATAGACAAAGAGATATGAGGAATCCTAGAAATCTAGATGATCAACAAATAAGGCAACCTTTTCCTTACAATTATGTTGCAGATGAAGAAGAGGCTAAATATATTGATGATCATATTCACCATTTTTGTGACTTGGATTCTGAAATATACCTCATATAGGAAGAGCATAACATGTTTCTTAGGAGGATGACAATAATGATTTTGAGGATGAATCAGAGCAGTACCAAAGAGGGTATTTACATTCTATATATGTTGTACAAAGAAATATTAAATTGAGAAATAGAGATGTTACTGTAAATAAAGGAGGGTTCAATCCAAATCAACCGTCTTGTTGTCAACATAAAACATAAAATAAAAATGATAAACCAAAAGAGCCCATTGTGTATAAAGAATCTAAAAAAGAAAAAGAAATGAAACAACTAGCATTGGTGGATGTAGAAAAAGATGCTTCAACTTTTAATATGCAAACATAACTTTCAAAACTGAAAATTTCCACTCCTTTTAATGAATTGTTGAGAAACGTGGAATACATAAATACAATAGCATATATGGTCAAGAGTCGGGGAGAATTTAAACAACAAATCCTAGAGGTGACAGATGATGCTCCTACCATTGTCTTTGGGTCAAAATTTGAAAATATGGATGATGATGAGGTCCATCCTTTTTACCAAAGCTTAAATGTACATGATATGATTGTGTATAATGCTATGTTAGATTATGGTGCATCTCATAATTTAATGCCTAAGGGGGTAGTAGAAAGTTTGGGATTGGAAGTTACTAGACGATATAAAGATTTGTATTCCTTTGATTCTAGGAAGGTGAAGTGTCTTGGATTGATTAAGGATATGGTGGTAACTTTAAAAAAAAATGCCTTCTAAGACTGTGGTAATGGATGTTGTTATAGTAGAAATTCCTCCTAAATTTGGTGTATTGTTGTCAAGGTCTTGGAATAATAAATTGAAAAGAAGTTTGCCAATGGATATGTATTATGCTACTATTCCTCTAGTTGGTGGAAACAAAAGGTTATACAGTAAGAAGAGATCATCTTTTGTAGTTAGCAGTCAAGAAAATCTGGATAATCATCATATACATGCTGTGGATACTGATTTAAGATCTTCCATTTAGTTTAATGCTAGTCCTCCCTGTGATCCTGAAATTCCTGTACCAATTGAAGTTAAGGAGGATGGAGAGTTTGCAAAGAGACGAGAGTTTTTGGAATGAAAACAAAAAGAAGGACTTTGGACCATGTATTTTGATGGATCTGTGCAAAAAGTTGGTGCTGGTGTATATATTATTTCTCCTACCATGGATTTTAAGTCTCTGTCATATAAATTAAATTTTGAATGTACCAATAATGTGGCAGAGTATGAATCTTTATTACTAAGAATGAATGCATTAAAGGAAATGGGAGAAAAAATGGTACAAGTTTTGGGAGATTCAGAGCTTGTAATAAACCAGGTGAATGACAGTTATAGGACCAAACATCTGTTGGCAGAATTTTTGGGTAAGTGAGTTGCGCAGAATTGTGGAAACTGCGCAAGCTCACATGACATTGTGGAAGGTCATATGAGCACGATGGGTGGAAGGATAACCATTTTTGAATATCTAATGCATTAATTGACCATGTTTTGTGGCATAGGTCATCAGTGGTTAGAAGTTAGTTAGAATTGGACCTTTGATGTAAAGGTGTAAGCCTATATATAGATCTAGTTTTGCAATTGTAAGGATAGAATGAGAGGGAAAAGAATCATAATCACGATCAACGCGAGACAAGTATAATCTATTGCGATTTGTCTATGGTCTTGATGAGTCTTCTGTTTTGAACAATCTGCAATCTGTTTGTGTCAGATACTGAATTTTGGGATGTAATTGGTCTCCTGCTATGGAGAAGAATTATCTGTTTTGGATCTATTGTGCATAATTAATATGACATGATGGTCATTGCCTAAATGTTGTCTTCTATTTTCCTGTTTTCTTTACTACGATGTCAATGAGAAGTGTATTGAATTTGTTTATGATTTATTGATGTTGCTGCAATAAATTGATGATGTGATCTATCCCAATTCTATCGTAATGATGATTAAAGTTGTTTTATGAATGATACTGCCTTAATAATACTGATGCGATACGTAAAAGATAGATCCATAGTTGTGAATATTAATTGTGATATATGTCTTAGTTTTGTCGAGTGACTTAGAGTAATCTGATGGTTATGCTGTTGAAGTCATGAATGCCATATATTCATTTCTTACTACAAGAAACTTGGTTCTGACAGCTTTCCCTTGAACATCTTGGGTGAGACTTCGTCCGCTCTACACATGTTGCTAGGAAGGGTAAAACTTGTCTGGGCTGGTGCTCATGGAGACCGCGCTTTGTTGTGCATCGATAGAGTGAGAACCCCTTTTGACGAGGAGTGCTTTGGTCTAAAACTGCAAGAGTTTGCTGAAACAAAAAATCAGAATTCAAAGCTATCGATGAGCAATTGGTTGGACAGATATATTCATAACGGTCCTCACGAATGGTTCTTCTGTGAGTTTCCTATCATCTTGTACGAGTGGCTGGCCAAGTTTGCTTCTAAGAATAAAAACTTCCAAGGAGTAGAGCCGACATCTTGGACTCCAGAGCTGATCCAAGAATTACAAGAAATAGACAATAAGGCATCGCAGGCTGTTGAGGTATGGTTGGAGAGTATCCTGGAGGGCTGCATTACCGAGTTTGTAGTTGATACCAATAAGTCATTTGTTGAAGACGAAAGGGATTTATTCAATGGACCACAAGGTAGATTTTTGTTGTCTCTGCAGCTATCTATTAAATAGCTTGTCTATGAAAAAGGTATTCTGAAGATGGACAAAGAGTAGTGGAACTCTGGTGTGTAAAGAATGTAGACACCGCGACGAAAGGAGGGAGACGCATGGAAAGGTAAGGGGTATATGGTCATGAGTTATGGTGAGATTCTAAAGGTTGTCAAGGAAAGAAGTGGTTGTACAAGAGGAGGAGTAAGGTTTCAAGAGAAGAGGCAGGTGATAGGAGAAGGTCCTGCTACAATCGAAGTGCGATGCCATGAAGAACAACCACATGCGACAAAGAGACCTTTTAGTGATGATGAGGATGACCAAGCCTAGGCTATGCCCAAAATGACAACATGATCGAACCCCAGCAGTAACGTGTTGACACCTCTGCACACTACTCAACCACCAGGAAGAAATGTGCGTTCTACATCGACTTTCCTGATATGTCAGCAACAGTCTAACAGTAGAGTACCAAGCGGAGGAAGAAGGCCCAGAAGGGTGGGTGACGAAATGAAGCTACCAATATTTCATGGAAACAACACCGATGAGCCAGAGCAATATTGGTTCTTCTGCAAGGTGATCTATACCTCCCGACAGACTGTGGATGATGATGTTAAGAAAAGCCAGCTGGCAACCACCCTCAGGGGTTGTGCGCTAGATTGGTACATGAGATTCATGCTAGTTCCTCGGGGAGGTACAATGAAAACATTGGATGAGATCCATAAGGGGTTATTTGAAGAATTCAAGAAGCTAATGTATGAGGGTCAGTACATTACCGGGTTGAAAGAAATCGAGTAGTTCCCCAATGAAACAATTTGGGACTTTGATCAATGATTTAAGACGTTGATGGCTCGAGTCAGCTTCCACATGAGCGATGTTCAACACAATGAGTGGTTCATTTCCACACATGTCCCACATATCATACAACCACTAATGCAGCAAAATATTATGACATAGAGCGAGGCTCTTGAAATTGCAATAAAATTAGAAGCATCATCGGTAAGAGAAACTGTAGTCAGGATGAACCAGATTCAAGCACAGCTGGCCAATCTAATGCTCCAACTGCAAGATATCAAGAAGGGTAGGGAAGATGATGATGACGTTTGGTGCACCTAGTGTCATGTGGATGGACACATGAAGGATACATGTTCGATGTTCCAAAATTATTTTCTTCCAGGAAGCCCGAACCCATTGAGCTACGCTAGCGTACCATGGTGCAGCATATGTCAGGTCTATGGGCATCGACATGAGAACTGCGACTACATGCAAAAGATGGCTACTAAGGCAGAGAGTCTATACTATACCTTTTGTCGGTCAGTAGGACATGACAATAAAAATTGTTAATCTTATGACTTGCTCCAGGAAAGGACATATGATTCATACTTTGTGAAAGGCAAGGACCCCTGGGAAATACAAGCATAGCCACCAATGGCACATTCAACAGCACAGGTGTAGTATACAACGCCACCCTAGATACAGTTTATCCCTTCTCAACCGCAGCAGTAGTTTATGTCGTAGCCACAATTTGCACCTCAGCTACAGCTCGTAGCACAACCACAATTTTCACCATGACCACACTATAATTAGTTACCGCTCATTCAGCCTCACCAACGATATGTTCAAGCTGCACACTATGTCCAGAATCAACCAAAACCCCTGTAGCAGTAGTTGGCCCAGCCTCAATTTCAGAAAGGAGGGGTCTAAGGAGGATTCCGCAGAGGATTCAGGGGACGAGGAGGAGGCTTCGGTCGAGGAGGAGGACGAGGTTGAGAATCAATCTAGTGCTATACCTGTGGAGTATTTGGGCACTATCAGAGGGAGTGTCCTCATTTGCAGTGTACATACTATGTGTCTAGTGAGTATAATGTTGAAAATTTCCCTTAGTTGATTGCAAAGTGGCAGGATGGAAACATTCCTTTGTTGCAGAATGTGTAGGCTCAGAACCAACCAATGTTCCAAGTGCAGAACGAACCGACGATACAGAATTAGATCCTACCATAGATCCCACCACAAACTCAGAGTTAGTTGACGAACCCACTGGTGAATCAGAACCCACCATTGAATTAATCCCAAAACTTGAATCAAGGATGAATGGTTGCAACAATTCAAGCCAAACCATGAACAAAGGATGTCGGCATTGGGGTTGTTACTTGCACCCATGTGACAACTGGAGAATATGGACCGCGTTAGCAAGTTCGGTTCGCTGGAAAGAAAAAGGTAGCATTTGATATTATGATGGAGAAAGACACCTTCTTCGAGGCCAAGCATGGAATCGAGAGAAATCTAGGTAAGTTACCTATTATCACAATGTCATCTGCTTTTGATCCATCTATAGAGGCAGGACCATCGCAACAACATGGTACCTTGCTGCAGTTCTTTGAGAGTTTTTTGTCGCTAGAAAGGGATCCCGAAGCCCTTATCGAGATTGAGAATTTTTTGTAACATCGAGATAATACATTGAAGGATTCCATGGTGAACTCCCTACAAAAGAAGAAGACAGCAAAGGAGATGAGGATGAACATCTAGATCAGAGATTATGAGGTCGACTCAGTTATTCTGGATCTCATATTATATGTAACATTATGACCAAGCAAACTTGGCAGCTGATGGGAATCCGACATTGGGATGGTTTCTGATGCAGCTGCGACTAGAAAATAAAGAAAAGGTTCATCCCATTGGTCATGTCTCAAACCTGGTTGTCGATATTGAATGTATGAAAATGCATGCTGATTTTGATGTGATAGAAGTGGTTGAAGATGGAGGTTCCTATCTCGCACTACTAGGGATTGGGTGGGCTAATGATAGAATTGAGGTTATCAATTTCAAAAAATAGGTTATGATGTTTGAGAACCAATATGTCAAGGCCATCGCTCCCATGGACCCTTAGGAAGGACATCGATATATTGAACCTGTGAGGGATAAAGCCGATAGAAGTTGGGATCATTCCTATAATATCTCTGGAGACTATATCCACCCTACCGTTGATGGAGAACTTGGATGGTGTAGCGATAGTTTTGCGTCCTCTGATTTTGATGATGCTCTGGAAAATTGGTAGAATAGGTTGCATGAGGTGTCGTTCAGAAAATGCAGGTTGATCACACATTCTCTCCATCGCATAGCAACTAAGATTGTCGAGTTACCAATTTATGAAGGGCCACCAGCATTATCAGAATTCCTTCATGAATTTGAAGAGAACGTGTTTGAACCACAAAGGGTACTAGCACTAGATGTAGCACTGAAGGCTATCCTGTCCCGATGGTGGGTGATGCACAAGCAGACGATCCATGACTGGGGACAATGTCAGAGATTGATGATGGTGCACTTCAGTGATTCAGAGGTCTATCATGTTGGGAGATATGATGGACGGAATGACCCCACACGTCACTTGATGGAATGTCAGGCCTTATGGGAATTTTGACCTAAATATGTGTGGGTCCATGCTTTTGTTCATACTCTGGACAAGATGCCAAGATCCTGGTATGTTGCGATAGAATTGCGTAGAACTATAACCACTTCGGAGGAGTTGTCTGTTTTCTTTACGCAGACGTTTAGTTTCCAGGATGCCAACCCAGAGGTACATAATGCATTGCAAATCATCCACGATGTATTGCTGAAGGTTTTCCCTGTTGCATACACAGTTGATCCACATGCCCATTGCTCGATGGAATCCATGATGACATGTTACAATCTATCTAGGAAACCTTAAGATGATGATGAATTGCATAATGTTAATATTTTGGAGTCATAAGGAAGCTAAGATTTTGCAGCACTAGACATACTAATGGTTTCGATGAGTCAGCTACTGAAAATCAGGAAAGTCAACATTGGGTCGAAAGAGAACCCAAAATTTTCCAATATTGGGGACTATTGGGACAAGGAAACAATGGCCAAAATCACAGACCTACTGCATGAATTCCAGGATATTTTTCCAACCCAGTTTTCAGAAATGAAGGGGATATAAGGGGACCCAGGGAAGATGAAAATCCTGTTGAAACCAGATGCAAAACCTATGCGACAAAGGTCGTATCCATTAAACCCACGATACAAGGACTGTGTGAAGGCTGAGACTGAACGGATGCTGGATGTTGGGATCATCGATCATGTCGAAGAATCAAAGTGGATAAGCCTTGTGGTGGTTCAGGATAAAAAGACTGGTGAAGTCCACATTTGCATCGACCTAAGAAATTTGAATGATGCCTGCATGGATGATCCATTCCTAACTCCGTTTACAGATGAGGTCCTTGAAGGAGTAGGTGGTCAGGAGATGTATTCCTTCATATATATCTTTTTGGGGCACCACCAGATCTAGATTGTGAAGGAGGATCACCATAAGACCATGTTTGTCACTGAATGGGGTTGTTTTCAATATACAGTCATTCTCTTTTGGCTAAAGAATGCGCCAGCAATATTTTCTCGGGTAGTTGTCGCTGTGTTTAAATAATTTATTCAAAAGTTCCTAGAAGTATATATGGATGATTGGACAGTATATGGGATAATTAGGGACCATCTCGACAACTTGCGATTGATGCTAGAAAGGTTTTGATAGCATCAGATTGCATTAAATTCTAAGAAGTGCATTTTCTACGCGCCATTCGGAATTCTACTCGGACACATAGTATGTAAGGAAGGACTATTGGTTGATCCAGTGAAGATTGTGCTAATTCTTAGTTTTCCACTGCAGATGAATGTAAATATGCTTCGGGTGACACTGGGGCACACAGGGTACTGTCATAAGTTCATCAAAGGATACGCTGTGAATACTGCCCCTATGGAGAAGCTATTAAAGAAGGATGATGCATTTGTGTGGAGTCAGGAATTTCAAGGAATTTTTGACACACTGAAGGCCAAGATGGCCTCCACACCCATACTGGTATTCCCTGACTGGAACAAGGAGTTCCATGTTCATGTCAATGCCTCTTCTATTGCGCTGGGGGTTTTGCTTGCACAACTAGGCGAGTGAGACATGGATCACTCGATCGCATATGCTAGTAGGAATTTGTCATTTGCTTAACGAAATTACAAAACAACTGAAAGAGAAGGATTGGTGATCATTTATGCATTGCAAAAGTTTAGGCACTATTTCCTATGCGGTCACTTCAATATGTTCACCAATCATTCCACCTCACAATATTTGGTCAATAAGCCTGTGTTGGGGGGAAAGATCTGTCAATGGCTGCTACTTTTTCATGAATTTGAATTTCAAATAGTTGTGAAACCAAGATGGTTTAATGATGATATTGATCACCTATCTCGCATTAATACCAGAGAAGAACCGACCAATATTGATGACGGACTTCTAGATGCGCAATTGTTCTATTTCGACATCGCAGATGATCACTATGCCCCAATCATTCAGTTCTTGGCCACTAGTGTTTCCCCTGAGAAACTATCAACCAGTCAGAAGAAGCAGTTGGTAGTAAAGGCTTCAGATTTCCAACTGATTGCTGGGCAGTTATACAAGCTTGGATCAAATGAAATATTGCAATGGTGTATCCTACCGCATTAGCATGGATCCATTCTAGAAAAAGCACATGTAGGGATTGCGGGAGGTCACTATGGAGGAAGGGCTACTGCGCGGAAGGTGTTGCGCATCGGGCTATGGTGGCCTAAATTGCATAATGATGCCATAGACTATGCGTGGACTTGTGATGTCTTCTAGCGTGTCGGTAAACCATCACAGTGGGATGAGATACTGCTTGTGTGATCCGAAAACAAGATCTTCACTACTCTATGATGTTAACATGAATTGCATAAAGAGCATGAATGAAGCTCACAAATCCATAAGAAGAGAACCAAATAGCATAGACAATACGCACATAAAGAAAACAAGTTGATAACAAAGTTTGTCTAGGATGGACTACGTATCTGGGCCTGCTTCTCAATAGGAGGGCCGATCTATAATCTTAGCATAAGGAAAAATACATGGCAATGATACAATGATACCTTGGTGACAATGGTCAGGAAGAGAACCACTACCCAAAACACAACAAGACTACTTCTAGCAACTCCGAAGCCTAAAGACGGTGGAAAATGAGTATAAACACTCGTACCTTCCTCCTATAGAGCTACGCAATCTCCCTTCTCTCCTTTAGCTACAAAGTCTCCACTCCAAAGCATGAGAGGGAAATGGAAAATGAATGGGTTTATATAGGTTGGCTTGACCTTCTTCACATGACTCTCATGGATTCGTTTGGTTGCAACTAGTTTTCCTATCTTGGCCTTGGTTACAACTTCTCCAAGTTGGTTTTCATGTGGTTGGGATTTTTATTAAATAATAAACAAACATATTTAAAAATACCCCTAAAATGGCATATCCTTTTGTTGGCTTTTAATATGGTTAAAACCATTTTATAATGATAACCATACAACCCACTTTTAAAACTTTAACCCAAATTTTGTTGTCCAATATGTGGTGGCGCTCCAACATATATTAGGTGGCATGTAATCCGTTTATGTGGTGGCACTCCAACCATATATTAGGTGGCGTAATCCGTTTATAAATTTGTTATAAAACATGTGACCATGTGTTACCCCATCCATGGGTCGTCCACTCCAATGCGATTTTCGTGGGTTGGGGTTGTAACAAATTTCGCATTGAAAACCATTGGTCGGGGCTTGCCCCGGCCCCCTTTTTACACCATTATAAACTCTTTTAAGTTTAAATAAAAGAGCCTTACCACACATACCAAGGACCACACGTAGCCCGAGTGGTGAAGGCGCTTAGTATCCTTGGCAGAGGTCATGGGGTCAAACTCCGCGAAGGCACATTATTTTGCATCTGACCATTTTGGTCAATTCGTCCCTGCCACATGGCAGGAACCAATTGGTCTAACTCATCGGCCAATTGTCGGCCAACTCAGCTGAGTCATCTACCACGTCGTCGAGCCATAATTCCACGTCACCATCCGTACGCCCAGTCACAGTATGCCAGGTCGGATCCACACTGTCACATGTCACCTTGTGATTGGTCCATACTGTACAAATTCCACGTGTCACCCTATCAGTGGTTCCATGTGGCACCCCCATTTTGCCAAATTTGCCTATTTCATCAATACAACAGAACGCGATAACTTTCTCATACGGAGTCCGTTTGAGGTGAAACGAACACCCTTGGAATCATCTCGATGAGCTCTTCGATCTGATGTAGGTATTGATAAGATTGGAGGAATTTGAATTTTTGACCTTCTTGGATCCTCCTGGATCATTCCTCTCCGCTGAGAAGCTTTTGGCCTCCAAAAGGCTTTACTAATCAACAGATAGGTGAGGGAATTGATCCCTCACTTTCTCCTTCTCGATCCACTTGGATTTGATTGGATGAGTGCCTCTGATGCCTACTCGAAGATAATCAACATCACCTCTACGAGAAGTCCTTGTCCTTCTGTCCAAGATGACATCTTCCTTTAGCTCATCCATGTACTCAGGAGCAAATTCATCAACTGATGGAAATGAGACATTCTCCCTTTCATCCATGATCACGGGAGGCTCATAGAGTTTCAAGTTCTCCACATTCACCATTGAGTAGATCTGCATGTATGGAGGTAGCTCTAAGTGAAAAGCATTTGTCCCAATCTTCTCCAAGATGGTGAAGGGACCATATCTAATAGGCTTGAGCTTCTTTCCTTCTCCTTTCATCTTCTCCTTGCTGATGTGAAGCCACACTTGATCTCCCACCTGAAACTGATGATCAAATCTATGCTTGTCATGGCAAGCCTTGTACTAGGCTTGACTCTTCTCCAACTGCTCTTGCACTACCTTATGTACCTATTGAACTCTCCGAATGAACCTGCGGGCTTTGTATTCATCCTTGGAAGTGCTTGAATCAACCTCTCTCCCATAATTCAAGTCTAATGGAGTATTTGGCAAGTACCCAAAGCATGTCTCAAATGGCGAGCTCTGAGTGGAAGAATGCATAGCCCTGTTGTAGGCATGTTGCACATACTAGATCTGTTCATCCCATAACTTAGGATCCTTGTTGCAATAACCTCAAAGCAAATGAACAACTGTGTTGTTAACTACCTCTGTCTGTTTATTGGTCTGTGGATGGAAAGCGGTGCTCCTGATCTTCATCTTGGTGTCCATCATACACCATAACTTTGTCCAAAACTCTCCAAGGAATCGGGAGTTCCGATCCAAGATAATGGACGTAGGGAGTCCAAAGTGAACCCATACATGCTGAAAGAAAAGAGAAGTAGCCTGCTCTATAGTGACCTTCTTTTTACATGGCATAAGAATACACATCTTGCTAAACCTATCCATGACCACATACAAGTAGTCATGACCCCTCCTAGACATAGGCAAACCCCCCACAAAATCCATGGAAATGCTTTCCCAAGGATGGGAAGGAACATGAAGTGGTGAGTACAACCCCAATTTTCTATTAGTGGGCTTACAATTAGAGCACATCACACACCCCTTTACATATTTTGTTACAATGTCTTTCATGCGAGGAAAATACACAAGTCTTTGCAAATGAGCCAAAGTCTTACCTACCCCAAAATGTCCTGATACAAGAGAAGTATGAGCTTCTCATATTACATGGACTCTTTCACTGATAGGAACACATAACTTGCCCAAATGATAGAGTAACTTTCCCTACAAATAGTAGTCTTCCACCTGTGTGTCATTGGTTAGCTTCTCATAAATCTCCTTGAAATCATCATGAGTAGCATACTGCTCAATATAACTTTCATGGGACAAAGAATCAATTTTCAAAACAATAGATGAAACAATAGGAGGTCTAGAAAGCATATCTTCCACTTTGCTACTAGTACCCTTCTTGTACTTGATCACTAGATGGAATTGTTGAAGAAATCCCATCCACCTGAAATGACGAGCTTTCTGGAGCTTAGTCTAGGACTGGAGATACTGCAAGGGCTGATGATCGGTATGGATGATCGTCTCCTTACCCATCAAGTAGTGCTTCGACTTCTTGACACTCTGAACCAAAGCATACAACTCTTTGTCATAGGTGGGGTAGTTGATCACTGCTTGAGTAAAAGTCTCTGAATGGTAGCAAATAGGCTTGTGGTGCTGCATCAATACTGCCCCCATGGCATATCCACTAGCATTTGTCTCTATCTCAAATGGTTGTTGCAAATCAGGCAAGGCTAGGACTGGGGCGGTGCTGATCTTTCCCTTCAATGTGTCGAAGGATTTTTGTTGCTTACCTCCCCACTGGAAGGCTTTCTTCACACTTTTTAAGGTATGCAAAGGAGATGCTATGTATGAGAAGTTTTCAATGAACCTTCTCCAATATTGAATAGCTCCTAAAAAGATTCTCACTTCAGTAGTGTTAGTAGGCTTAGGCCAATTGACAATTACATCAACTTTTGAAGGATCAATTTTTAAATTTCCATCTCCTACAATATGACCCAAGTAAACTAATGAAGTTTTGCCAAATTCATACTTTGACAATTTTACATACAATTTCTCCTTTTTCAAAGTATCTAATACTTGCTTTACATGCCCCACATGTGCTTCCTAATTTTTGCTAAAGACTAAGATATCATCTAAGTATACAATGACAAAATCATCTAAAAATGGCCAAAAAACATCATTCATTACCCGCATGAAGGTTGTAGGTGCATTTCAAAGCCCAAAGGGCATTACCAACCACTCAAATAGACCTTGCTTGGTCTTGAAGGCCGTCTTCCACACATCACTTTCTGCAATTCTGATCTGGTGGTAGCCACTGCGCAAATCCAACTTGGTAAAGAACACATCATCTTTCAACTGGTCGAGCAAGTCATCTATACGAGGAAGCGGGTATCGATTCTTGATCGTGATATTTTTTAGAGCCCGATAGTCAACGCACATCCTCCAAGTGCCATCTTTCTTCATCACCAACACAATCAGCGAACCACATGGAGAGGAGTTGGGTCTGATCACTCCTTGGTCCAACAAGTCTTGAACCTGCTTCTTAATCTCTGCCATTTCAACTGCAGACAACTTGTACATGCCCACATTAGGAAGAGGGGCATCCTGGTGGAGATAGATCTCATGTTGAATATCCCTTTTTGGAGGAAAACCTGTAGGTTCCTGAAATATTTCATCATAGTTAGCCACAATATCAATCATAGCCTTTTTATGAGAAGGATCACAACCTTTGAAAGCATCGGATGGTTCAACATCTTTTGCTCTCACAACCATGAGCATGTATCTCTTATTAGTGTTGACGAGTCTCTTCATCTATCCTGTACTAACAAGAGTGGTGTTAGCCTTCATACTGTGAGCTCTCACGATGTACTCCACCCCATTTTTGGTGAGATGGTACTTGTTCTCATGACGAAAGAATATTTCTTTTTTATCATACAAGTACGGGCTTCCCAATACGATACCGTATATGTCAAGAGGAACAACATCTAATTCCACCTCATTGATCAAGTTTGAAGCAAGTGCAAACCTTAACCTACATTGCTTAGTCACCTGTAGCTTAGCATTATCACCTACCCATCCAAAAGGATAAGGCTTGGGGTGAGGTTTAGTCTGTATGCCCAACTTCTTAACAACTGATTCTGAGATCAAATTTACTTGAAAACCCGGATCAAATAATGTTTCAATCTTTGTATGCTTAGACACAACTCTGATGTGAAACAACTCACTTCTTCTTTTATCATTTTCTTTAGAAACATGAGTATAATTTGAACCAGTATGAGGAGTTTTGTTACCTTGCATTCCCACAGCTGTAATCCTGGTTTCGTCACCTGAGTCAGAACCGAAATCTTGTTGCGCTATTGCAACGGTCTTTTTCTTATTTTTTCCTCCATAATGCTTTAGCCTCTATTCAAGATTCAACTTCCAACAACTTTCTTCATCATTCCCATTAGTGTCACGATGTTTGCAATGGAGCTTTCCTCCTTCCTTCTTGGCAGTAGCTGTCACTGTCATCTTGCTCTGGTCTTTCTTTTTGGACTTGTGGTTGTTGTTGGGGTTGAAAGGATTCTTTGGATGGTCTTCTTGCAAATGATTCCCCCTGTTCTCAAGATGAGTAGCCTGAACACTTGCTTCATCCACACTATTAGGATTCAACAACAGCAAAGTATGGCGTAGATAATGATGAAGAGCACCAATGTACTTCAAAAGAGTGTCAGGAGAATCTAAAGAAATATTCAACTCTAGAGCTTTCTTTCTAAATTCTTCAGTAAAATTCTGAACACTCTGACCCATGCCTTGTCTAAAACTTTGCCAATCCATCATATCCTTTTGAACATAACCCAATGGATAAAATTTCTTACGTAAAGCATAAATGAAAGCAGACCACGATGAGAGAAGATTACCCATTTGTTTGCTACCTTGCTGAAGCTTGCTTTCCCACCATACAAGTGTGGTGCCTGTTAGCCGAAGTGAAGCCAACTAAATCTTCACATATTCTTCTTTGATCTACTGGACTCAGAAATAGACCTCAATTTTCCTTATCCAATTGTTCAACTTCTCTACATTTGCTTCCCCATTGAACATGGGAAAATCAAACTTCACATCGAGCTTCAATAAGGGCTTCTTTTGAGGCTCTTTGTGAGGAACCTTGGAATGATGAGAATGAGATGAGGAGGGAGGATCAGGAGGCTCTTCGCCACCTCCTCCTTGGTTAACTACAGAGTTGCCTTCGTCCTTCACTTCTTTGTCTTTCTTCTTTACTTCACTACCTTTTCTTTCTTTTGCCATGCGTTCTTCATAGTCTGCAAACAACTTGTCTACCTTGTTGGCCATCATGTAGAAGACCTTGTGAAAGTTTGCCTCCATCTCGATGTGGGCATCATTAGCATCCATCTTCCTCCTTCGGTGTGTATGTCTGATCTAGGAATTGTAAGGCTCTAATGTACCCTCACCAGCTTGCAGTTTAGCCCTCGTGAGCATCCACACTCACAATCCAACATCAAATAGTCCAGCTCTGATACCACATGATCCGAAAACAAGATCTTTGCTACTCTATGACGTTAACATGAATTGCATAAAGAGCATGAACGAAGCTCACAAATCCATAAGAAGAGAACTGAACAACATAGACAATACGCACATAAATACAACAAGTTGATAACGGAGTTCGTCTAGGATGGACTACATCTTCGGGCCTGCTTCTCAATAAGAGGGCCAATCTATAATCGCAGCATAAGGCAAAATACATGGCAATGATACAATGATACCTTGGCGACAATGGTCAGGAAGAGAACCACTACCCAAAACACAACAAGACTACTTCCATCAACTTTGAAGCCTGAAGATGGTGGAAAATGAGTATAAACACTCGTACCTTCCTCTTACAGAGCTTTGCAATCTCCCTTCTCTCCTTTAGCTACAAAGTCTCCACTCCAAAGCATGAGAGGGAAATGGCAAATGGATGGGTTTATATAGGCTGGCTTTCCCTTCTTCACATGACTCTCATGGATTTCTTTGGTTGCAACTAATTTTCCTATCTTGGCCTTGGTTACAACTTCTCCAAGTTGGTTTTCATGTGGTTGGTCTTTTTATTAAATAATAAACAAACATATTTAAAAATACCCCTAAAATGTCATATCCTTTTGTTGGCTTTTAATATGGTTAAAACCATATTATAATAATAACCATACAACCCACTTTAAAAACTTTAACCCAAAGTTTGTTGTGCAATATGTGGTGGCGCTCCAACATATATTAGGTGGCATGTAATCCATTTATGTGGTGGTGCTCCAACCATATATTAGGTGGCATAATTTGTTTATAAATTTGTTATAAAACATGTGACCATGTGTTACACCATCTGTGGGTCATCCACTCCAACGAGATTTTCATGGGTTGGGGTTGTAACAAATTTCGCATTGAAAACCATGGGTCGGGGTTTGCCCCGGCCCCCTTTTTGTGCCATTATAAACTCTTTTAAGTTTAAATAAAAGAACCTTACCACACATACCAAGGACCACACGTAGCCCGAGTGGTGAAGGCGCTTAGCATCCTTGGTAGAGGTCATGGGGTCGTACCCCGCGGAGGCACATTATTTTGCATCTGACCATTTTGGCCAATTCGGGCCTCCCACGTGGCAGGCACCGATTGGTCCAACTCATCGGCCAATTGTCAGCCAGCTCAGCTGAGTCATCTGCCATGTCGTCGAGCCATACTGCCATGTCACCATCCGTATGCCCAGTCAACAGTATGCCAGCTTGGATCCATACTGCCAAGTGTCACCTTATGATTGGTCTGTACTGTATAGATTCCACGTGTCACCCTATCATTGGTTCCACGTGGCACCCCCATTTTTCCAAATTTGCTTGTTTCATCAATACAATAGAACACGATAACTTTCTCATACAGAGTCTGTTTGAGGTGAAACGAATGCCGTTGGAATCGTCTCGACGAGCTCTTCGATCTGATGCTAGTCTTGCTAAGATTGGAGGAATTTTAATTTTTGACCTTCTTGGATCCTCCTGGATCATTGTGTCATAGGTAAATTTACAAACTTTTGATAAATGGCGTATGGGTTTTGTGGGTCCAATTAATCCACTGAGGAAGAGGACTGGTGCATGATACATCATTACCACAACTGACTATATGACCAGCTGGGTAGAAGCCACACTAGTTGTGTATTGTACCGCTATGACAACAGGGAATTTCATATTTGAAAATATTGTGACACGGTTTAGGTGTCCCAAGATATTGATAAGTGAATATAGTACTCATTTTATCAACCGCACTATGAGAGCGCTAACTAAGGAGTTGCCTGTGCAACATAAGAAAAGAACACCATAGCATCTGCAGGAAAATGGGACTGTTGAAGCATTCAACAAAATTTTGGAAACAATGTTAACAAAGGTATGTAATGCTAATCGTGATGACTGGGACTTGGAAATTGCAGCAGTGCTATGGGCCTACTGTACCACTTGTAAACGGCTGACAAGATAGACACCATTTAAGCTGGTATATGGACAAGATGGAGTCATGCCCATGGAATACATTGTTCCTAGTTTGTGCATCACTATGGAGACCAGCATATATAATGCAGAAGCATTAGAAGAGAGCATTACACAATTGATCCAACTTGGAGAGGACCATTTTATCGCAGGCTTGCACCAGCATGTTGCGAAGGATCGACAGAAGGCATGGCATGATCGTCATATTAAGCATAAATAGTTTGCGGAAGGAGATTCGGTGCTATTATACAACAACAAGTCTATGAAGCATCCAAGTAGGTCACACATGCACTGGTTAGGCCCATATCTTGTTGATTTCATTACTTCTAGATGTGTGGTTCAGTTACAGCAATTAGATGGTGCAGTACTGCCAACGCTCGTCACTGGGAGTTTCTTAAAGCCCTTTAGTATGGGGTCCGAGGGGAAGAGGCCGCATAAGGTGAGCCTACAGGAATAGGCCACGCAAGGATAGGAGTTATTATCAACGGAAGGGAGACCACCTACGACAGCCATAGGGATGTGGGTTGGTCAAATCAATAATAAATACAGGTATTTAAAACAGTTAGCTAGAGGCTCTTATTTAAGAGACACACATTAATGGCCTATATGACCATTAGAAGGGTGATATTGTCGATGGATTTGGTGTCATTATTGTTGGATTTGGTCATGATGGATATGGTGGATTTGGCAATGATGATTTCAAATTGGGAAGTGGCTATAAAAAGCACACAAGATGCACGAGGAAGGAATTGGTCAGATCAGTTCAGTCGAGTGATCCAAGTGTTGCGCTGATTACAGTTGAAGAGTCTTGAGTGTGATTTACAAATTCGAGGTGTAGATTCGTCGAGTGCATAGTAAGGTTTGGGGAATGCGACATGTTGAGCGACCCCGATGCAATTGATATTTCCAGTGAGACGGAATACCCCGTTCATCCCACAGCCATTGAGGAAGAAGTCATGAGCATGCTGATAGGATATTCATCAATCCCCAAAGGAAAGTGGAAGGCTCAGAAGCCCAGTTCCACACCACCATAGAAGAGGCACACCTGCACTTCGCCTAGAGTGCAAGGAGAGAGGACTACATAGACCAAGCCATTGAGATTAGGAGCTATAGAGTCTACAATGCCCTGGGGTGTCTCTATCAATGATATCCTAGGATATGTCGCTTCAACGCGTCCGGGAGTGAAGCCAAGGCATCCCACGAAGAATCAAAAGTATCCACCGAAATTATCTCCGTTGTCAAAAGGGATGACTTGCTCGGTAGATATCTTCCCTACATTGATTAAGATGAAGTTTGAAGACCACGATTTGGTGTTGCTCAAAAATGTCCGAGATGAGCCTTATGAATCAATTCCGGTGGAGCCTGGTGCACCGATTGAGAGGATGCCTCAACCATGGGAGAGCAGGTTGAATAAATCTGGATTGTTGGTGCTCATTAATATGCCTCACTTTGGGCGACTAGATGAAGCGCATGCATGTGTTAAACAACTCTTGGCCTACTTTCATGGTGGGATGCTCTCGTTGAATGAGCCCATTCCTGCCACGATCGACTTAATTGCGAGCATTATGGGCTTGCCGAAGGCTGGGGAAGATCTAGCGTAGTATATCCACAGGTGAGATACTGACAAGAAGCTTTCCAAGCAGCTAAAGGAGCGATTTGTCTTGTAGCATGATGGTCGCGCCTATCGTATCGACAACATTAATTCATAGGTGGTGCATATCGGGGTGCATATTTTTGTGAGCAAGATTGTTTGAGGGAATCGACTGGTCCAGTGCAACTCGGGCGTGGTCACATGTGCACAATGAACTGGTCCTTGTTTCTGCTCAGCCACTTGCTCAATGATGCTCTCACTGCTCAAGCTGGGAGGCCATTTTCCTATAGTTGGTTGTTAATTCTCATTGCACTGGTTGCATGGATGGAACCAGAAGATTACTAGCCAATGGCATTCAATGGGGTGAAGGTGTACCATGGCACACGCTATAAAAATTTGTGGTGGGTTGAAGAGCCCAGTTGACAGGAAGACTGTGCAATCCATTTTTGGGTATATTGGGAAGAGTTGTAAGCCACAAATATGAAATTTCCTCGCTTATACCAGTATGTTGCTACCAAGTATCAGCGGCTCATCCAGTTCGCAGTCGGGCCTCACTCCATTTATATCTAGGCACGGTGGGATCCCAACAAGAAGTTGCTACCTCTGGCATATAAATTCACTGATGAATAATTGGATGCTCTCATTCAAGAGTGGCCAACTAAATGGTGCAACCCTATGAGTCAGGAGGAACTCTCTGAGGAGACAACACCTGATGCCCCGGACAAGCCTATCCAGAAGGAGCTGAGTGCTCATAACTCCGACAATGAATCATTGACAGACCCTGAGGCCAAAGCACAACACATGCAGGAGGAAACTCGAACCAAATGGCACCTAGAATACGACGCAGAAAGTGGTACCCGATCAGGGATGGAGGACCAACTGAATCTCCTCATCAAAGTGGTCGCTGACTCCTCTGAGGCTTTGACGCAAGTGATAAGAGAATCCAACCACGAAGAGTTTGCTGCGGTAAAAGATAAGTTGAATTCAATTTATGATGTTGTTTATAGGAAGACACTTGAGAGAAATGCGATGTAGGAATTCTCATTGATCAGCACCGAGCCGTGGGCTAGGAACGTTCAATTTCCCCCGACTACAATCGATGCAGGCAGTGAAGAAGTCAACCTTCTGCTACAGCAGATTTAGAGCATTTCCTTGGATCTTAAAAAGTTACCCACTCAAGTGCTTATGGAGCTACAGCATGTTTCCACCTAGGAATTTGCGGATAGGAAGACAAAGCTTACTCATTGATATGTGTAGCCGTAGAGTGTAGCAGAGAAGCTGCAAAAAGACACTAAGGAGCTGCATCAGGTTAGGGTGCAACTGGTGGAATAGAAGGTATGGGAGATTGAGGCATTGAAAGTAGCACAAGCTAAGCTGCAGTGTAAGGCTACTGAGGAAATCACTGAGCTTAAGAAGGCGCAAGACCGCCTCATCATTGAGAAGGAGAATTTGTGTGGAAGGTGTGGAGAGATCAAGCAAGCTATTGATGAGGATTGTCAACATATCTTTGAGAAAACGTCTGAGCTTACTTTAGTCGCTAAGTCCAAGCAACTTGGGGAAGTTATTTACCAACTCTAGGACACCAACCTTCTGCCCTAGTCCATCTAGAGACGCCACCAGAGCATGTTGTCGAATGGAACGCTACTATTGAGGAGATAGCACCCTAGTTTGAAAAAATGGAGCCAGAAGAAAAGAAAATCATGGAGGCGATGACGTAGTTCTGGAAAAGTGTTATCCAATATGAACAACTCAACTAGTTGACCATGTAGGTGCAAGAAGCTGAAGGACAGTTGACGACATTGAAGACATCGCTACGAGCACTGCTTCTCATGGTGTAGATCACGTGGTCTGAGGAGTTGAAGGACCTATAGTAGAGATATGTATGTGCCTAAGAACGCTAAAAAAAGCATCATCCCTAGTTGGATGAGTTTCAAGAAGTTTGTCGAAAGCTCGCTGTCAAATCAGTCACAATGCTGTAGGCGGTGTAATATAGTTGCAATATGGTCGATGGTAAGGCTAGGGCAATGCACCCTTTGCAGTAGGATTTCCTCAACTGTCAAAGTGCTACCGAAAGAGTCCAACTCCAGATTCGAGAGATCTCATAGTATTTTGAATATTTCAAGGACAATACATCGGAATATACCCTGTCAAACTGACATGGCTCAAGGATGAGCCACAAGACTATGTTGGGGGCCTATTGGTAGGGGTTTTGGGTAAGTGAGTTGCGCAGCATCACAGCAGCTATGCAAGCTCACCAGATCAGCGTGATGGGCGGAAGGATAACCATTTTTGAATATTTAATGTATTAATTGACCATGTTTTGTCGACATAGGTCATTAGTGGTGTGGAAATTGAACCCAATTGATAGAACAATTGCACTCACAAAATTGCTAATCAAACATGCAAATTTACACACAAATGAGACTAAAATCGGAGCATAAAACTAATCTGTATTGAATAAGTGTACAATAGCCAAACTTATGAAGTAATAGGCTTCTGCAATATATAATTACATTAGATATTCTATTGCATAAGGATGTCATTCTAAATAGTAAAAAAGTAGGCTTACTAAATCTAGTCAAATCCCCCCAAGTGCATAAAGCAGTTTCCAAATATACCTAGAGGCTTATGAATTAGCAAAGTCAAGTAGGAAAGCTAATAAGTGATGCAAAGACAAGTCATACATGGTTTTATTAGGATAAAATAATGGAGGATGATGAGGGAAAAAAACAACTCAACTACACCTAGTCTTACTTTCCCTTTTTCCATAAATCTCAATAAAGCAGGCAACTTAGCAGATAAAGCAGATATACGCTGGGGAGGATCTGGAATAAAGCAGATATGCTAAATATGGATTCCAGGAGGTTTCCCAAGAACTCCATGACTTAGTTTTAGAAATTTTGACTTCTAGGACATGTGGAAGACAACTTGCATAGATTGGAATATTGAAAACTAGGCAAATACGACAAAAATGGATTAATTAATGTCTAAGGTAGCTAACTATGGGTTGATTATTCTAACACCCCCCTTAAGCCTAACTTTATGAGTAAATATCAAAAAACTATAGGGCCTAGCAATAAGGCTTAGTCACCCTTTACATACTGCATGTCCATTTAACCAAGGAAAGAGGCAAAAACCCAGTGGAAAAATTCTCCCTTAAACATGGACAGTAAAACAAAATTTCAAAATGTTGTCATCAATCATGCTTCACAGCATGATTAGAAATCCCCGACAGTGATTTGAGAATGCTGAATGTCTTATCACAAAAAAATTTGGTGAATATGTCTGCTACTTGTTCAGAAGATGCACATAAGAGTAGGTGAATGGTTCCATCATGCACAAGCTGTCTGATGTAGTGTATATGGATCTCAATGTGTTTGGTTTTCTATCTCTGAACTGGATCATTGCATATTCGAATGCTGCTATGATTATCACAATATATAATAGCTGAGAACTCTCATTCGAAGCCACACTCACCAAGTATCCCCTGCAACCATAAACATTGAGTTTCTGCATTTACAACTCCTCTGTACTCTGCTTATGTAGATGAGAGTGCTATGGAACTTTGTTTCTTACTTAACCTGATGATTGGTCCTTCAGCAAGCATGAACACATATCCTGATGTTGACTTTTGATCTATGTTGTCACCTGCCCAATCACTGTCAGTAAACCCAATCAAAGCAAGATCAGATTTAGCTTTGTAGAAGATCCCATGAGTTCTTGTTCCCTGAACAAAGTTAAGGATCCTTTTGGCTACTCTCCAATGAATCTCAAGAGGCTGATCCATGTATCCTGAGGCCACACTTACTGCATAATAAATATTAGTTCGAGTGTCTGTAAGAGACAACAAACACCCAATCAATTGCCTATACAGTGTATTATTTACCATAGGAGAAGAACCTGCTTCTTCAAGCTTAACTCTTGAAAGGAAGGGACTCTTGCTTGACTTGTAATATTTCATGTTGAACTTGTTTAGAAAATATAAAGCATACTTGGACTGATGTACTTTTATTCCATGCTAGGATTGAACAATTTTGAGACCCAAGAATTGGCTCAACAACCACAAATCAATCATAGAAAATGCATGGTTCATTGCATCCTTCAAGGAGGCAATTTCTTTCTTTCAACTTCCTATAATCAGAAGGTCATCCACATAAAAGAAAATAATCATCAAATAACCATGAATCAACTTCAAATAAAAATTAGGATCATACTTGCATCAAACAAAACTCAATGACAACAGAAAGTCATCAATCTTGGCATACCAAGCCCTGGGGCCTTGCTTAAGCCCATACAATGATTTCTTTAGCCTGCACACAAAATATGGATTAGTGAAAAACCCTTGAGGTTGCTGCATATAAATCTCTTCATTAAGATCTCCATTCAGGAAAGCACACTTCACATCCATGTGACGTACCTCCCACTGCTTCGAAGTTTCAATGGCTAAGGCTAGCCTAATGGAGTCCATCTTTGCCACTGGTGCAAAGGTCTCATTGTAGTCAATACCATGTACCTATGAGTATCCTTTGGCTACCAATATTTACTTATATTTCAAAGGTGAACCATCAGCAGCAAACTTAGTTTTGAAAACCCACGTACATTGAACTAGCTTCCTCCCTGGGGGAAGATCAACCATTTCCCAAGTGTTGTTCTTCTGGAGTGAGTTGAATTCTTCTTTCATGGTTGTTTTCCATATTGGATCATGTGCTACATATTAATATTTTTTTGGGTCTGATTCAACCATCAAATAGCACTTCTCTGCAAACAAACAGTGTTTCATACACATGGCACTCTCAAACTGAGATCTAGTCCTCCTAGGATCACTAGGATTTCCAGCTAGTTGTCCAGTTGCATGAATGGTATTTGCTGCCCATTTTGGTCTTGTAGGATTTTCAGGATCTGCAATTAAATCATAATTATTAGACATATCATAACTAGCAAACTCATTTGTCTCTTCACTTACATTCAATGGTTCTGGTGGTGAAGAAGACTCTCCAACTTCAACTGCTGCTAAAGGCTCTTCTTGGAACTGAACACTCCTTTCAATGAAGGATTTGTTTGTGCTAAAATTGATTATCTTGTAACATTTTGAATCTTTAGAGTACCCATCAAATAGACACTCTTGGATTTGGGGCTGCAAAGCCTTCCTCTTTTCTGTTGGAATTCTATCCCAAGCCCTTGAGCCAAAAATCCTGAAATGGGTCACATCTGGCTTGTGCCCACTCCAAGCTTTGAAATGGGTCATACCATAAAGCTATATATGAGGCACCCTATTATAGATATAGGATGCATGGTTTATAGCCTCGGACCAAAACTTTGGTGGCAAAGTCTTAGCCTCCATATTATAGGTTGCCATCTCCTTCAGTGATCTATTCTTTCTCTCAGCAACACCATTTTGTTGTGGTGTGTAAGGGATTGAATGCTGCATCTCAATACATGCATCTTCACAATATTGAATGAACACATACTTGACATACTCACCACCATTGTCAGATCCAATGATATTGAGTCTCCTCCTAGACTGGTTTTCAACCAAAGCCTTAAAGACTTTGAAGAGGCCAAAAACTTCAAACTTATGCTTCAGGAAGTAAGCCCAACAATACCTAGAAAAGTCATCTATGAAGTTCAATGCATATTTGGCTTGAATCATTGACATATGAGGAAATGGACTAGAAACATCACTGTGGATCAACTCAAGAGGTGCAGAGGTTCTCTCATGACTAGCTCTCTCAAATTTATGCTTTGGGTGTTTTCCTAGGATACAACCTTGACAGACTCCCTTGGAAAATTTAATCTTTGGTAACCCTATGACCATTTATTTTTCACTTAGATCAGAAAGATACTTATAGTTAATATGGCCAAATATTTCATGCCAAAGCTTGCTTGCCTCATTAGCATGAATCAGAAGAGCAAAGAGGTTTGAGTAGGGCAGAAAATGTGAAAACAAGTATACCTTTGAAGTGTGATATAAAACTCCTTTTGCAATGACTTTACCATTTGAGATGTCTGTGATCTCAACATCATCAGGGGGGAATATGACCTTCTTTGGAGACCCTATGTGGGTCATATGATACACTAATAAGAGGTTAGAGGAAAGACCTGGAACATGCAATACATTACTAAAATTACCATGATCAAGATCAATCCTTCCTTTTCCCAAACTGTCAATGAGAGAGTCATCTCCCAGCACTATTAGTGGACCTTTCGACATGTCAAGAGAGGATAATTCCTCCTTGGTCGAAACCATATGTCTTGAAGCTCCAGAGTCTATGATGAAGCTAGGTGAGCTTGATGTGCCAGCAACCAATGCATGTACTCTCTCTCTATCCTCTGAATTTGATCCTCCTTCCCTCTTCTTTGAGAAATCAGGAAGGGAGATGTTATTCTTCTCTAAGAGTTGGGTCAAGATTTCAATTTTCTTCTTCATGCAGGACTTTCAGGATGATAGCCCTTACTGCAGTATGCGTACTTGCTCATTTCTCCTTTGTTCTTCTTCTTTTGGAAGTTCTTCTTGGAGTCTTCGGGCTCCTCTTGAGACTTGGTCTTGTCTCCCTTTTGCTCAGGTGGCTTCTTAGCTTTCTTCTTTCCTTTTGAATCCACCCCCAAATCTCAAGTAATCAAAGCTTGGTTTTTGGAAGGTTTGATGGTGCCCATCATCACCAGTTTATCTTGTTCTTGTGTGAGGGATTTCATGAACTCTGCAAGCTTAGGCATCTTCCAGGATCGAGATGTCAAATTCATGGCATGGAAGGTCGAAACAAACACTAAATATTCAGGGCCAAGCTTTGAGAGTATGGCCAAAACTAGTTGCTCTTCCTTTTTTTCAATTCCACACTGTTTTATCTCCAAAACAAGGGATTTAAACTTGGAGAAGTAGAGTTGCAGGGATTCGAAGCTGCTGGGACTCAAAGAGATCAATTATTTCTCAATTTGATGTCCTCTAATCTCATATGTCTTATCAAAAATCTATACAAGCTTCTCCCACACTTCATTAGGTGATGTCAATCCATCAAGATGGAAGAGGAGGTCTCTGGATATGCTCAAACATAGAATACCATATGCCTCATCCCTCCTGTTGTTCCATTTAGTTTTCTCTATAGCTTCATTGGGCTCTAGCTTAGTTTCCATAGTCACCTTGTAGAGACCCTTTTCTCTCAACAGTATCTCCATCTCTGCTTTCCATTCAAATAAATTAAATGGAGTTAAGATGATCTTCTGAGATTGATCCATAGCTTTGAACTGTGCCCTTCAACCAGCAGAATTTGCTCCCAATCAATATGTCAAACCTACAATATAAATATGTAAGTAGATAAATTGATCTATAAAGGCTTTGATACCATGTGGAAATTTAACCCAAGTGATACAACAATTGCACTCACAAAATTGCTAATCAAACAT
Source organism: Pseudotsuga menziesii (assembly GCA_001517045.1). Classification (NCBI taxonomy): domain Eukaryota; kingdom Viridiplantae; phylum Streptophyta; class Pinopsida; order Pinales; family Pinaceae; genus Pseudotsuga; species Pseudotsuga menziesii. Next base: position 58,700 of record LPNX010586795.1, read on the forward strand.
GCAATTTTACACACAAAGGAGACTAAAATTGGAGCATAACACTAATCTGTATTGAATAAGTGTACAATATCCAACCTTATGAAGTCATAGGCTGCTGCAATATATAATTACATGAGATATTTGAATGAATAAGGATGCCATTCAAAATAGTCAAAAAGTAGGCTTACTAAATCTAGTCAAATCCCCCATAGGTGCATAAAGTAGTTTCCAAATCTACCTAGAGGATCACGAATTGGAAAAGTCAATTAGGAAAGATAATAAGTGATGGAAATACAACTCATACATGATTTTATTAGGAGGAAATAATGGAGGATGACGAGGACAAAAAACAAGTCAACTACACCTAGTCTTACTTTCCCTTTTGCCATAAATCTCAATAAAGCAGGCAACTTACCAGAAAAAGTAGATATGCGCTAGGAAGGATCTGCAATAAATTAGATATGCTAAATATGGATTCCAAGAGGTTTCCCAAGCTATCCATGAATCAGTTTTAGCAATTTTGACTTCTAGGAGATGTGGTAGACAACTTGTATAGAGTGGAATATTGGAAACTAGGAAAACAAGACAAAATTGGATTAATTAATGTCTAAGGTAGCTAACTATGGTTTGATTATTCTAACAAGTGGTTAGAAGTTAGTTAGAAGTTGAAATTTGATGTAAATGCACAAGGCTATATATAGAGCTAGTTTTGCAATTGTAAGGACACAATGAGAGGGAAAAGAATCATGATCATGATCAACGCGAGACAAGTCTGATCTGTTGCGATCTATCTATGATCTTGATGAGTCTTCTTTTTTGAACAATCCATGATCTGTCTGTGTCCAATACTAAATTTTGGGATGTAATCGGTTTCCTACTATGGAGAAGAATTATCTATTTTGGATCTATTGTGTAGAATTAATATGAAATGACGGTCATTCCCTAAATGCTATCTTTATTTTTCATGTTTTCTCTACTGCGATGTTAATGTAAAGTGTATTGAATTTGTTTATGATTTACTAATGTTTCTGCAATAAATTGATGATGCGATATATCCCAATTCTATCGTAATGACGATTAAATTTGTTTTATGAATGATACTTCCTTGATAATACTGTTGCGATAAGTGAATGATAGATCCGTAGTTGTGAAAATGAATTGTGATATATGTCGTATTTCTGTTGAGTGACTTAGAGTAATATGATGGTTATGCTGTTGAATTTGTGGATGCCATATCTTCCTTTCTTATTGCTAAAAACTCAGTTTCGACATCTCTCCATTCAACATCTCGGGCGATAGTTCGTCCGCTCTGCTCCGGTAAAACCTGTCTGGGCCAGTGCTCAGGGAGATCACACTGGTTGGGCATCGATAGAGTGAGAACCCCTATTGACGAGGTTTTGTTGGTGGTTTTTTTCGAACAACATCCCAAGATGAGGGATTATAGGAATGAGGTATGGGATATGTTTGGTAACTATTTTATAGAGCACAAAATAAGAGTAATTCCCAGATATGAAAATACGGTAGCTGACTCTTTGGTTGTTGCTACTGGTAAATTTAAAACTCCCATTGCTGGTCAAAGAAAGTATAAAGTTGATATTGTAAATAAACCCTCCATACCAGATAATTCCAAATACTGACAAGTATTTGAGGATGACATGCAAATAAAAATATTTTTAGAGTTGTCTTTTGAATTTGTAAATACTGATATTGACAATAAAAATGATAATATTGATAACTTCCAAGATGTTGAACCAAGTGAAGATGAAGAAGCCAGAAACAAAAAGTTGAAAAACACACAGGGGGGAAATGATGTGATTCAATTAAAGAGAAATTTTATCCCAAGAGGTCTGATTTCCTTAAAGAATATTTTTTATCAAAAGGATGTTGCTAAATATTCCAAAGTGAAACCTACTGATAATGTTGTCGAAGACAAAAACATAGGGACTGAAGAAACTCCATGGATTTCAAAACTGTCAAAGAATTTGCTTGTTAAAGGAAAAGAAGAATATATCAACCCGATGAAAAAATATACTGACGTGTTTTCTTGGAGTTATGCAGATCTAAAGGAGTATGATACTTCTATCATACATCATACCATTCTGGTTAAACCTGGTGAAAAAACCCTTTCAAACAAAAATTGAGAAGGATAAATCCGATGCTGCTGCCTGTTATTAAGAAAGAAATTAAAAAATCGTTCAAATCTAAGATTATCCTAACTCTGAGATTTTCGAAATGGGTTTTTAATTTGGTGCCTATTAAAAACAAGAATGGTGAAATCAGTCTTTGCGTAGATTTCAGAAATCTTAACAAAGTCTCATTGAAGGACTACTACTCATTACCGAAGATGGATCATATTCTACAAAACTTTGTGGGATCTGAAAGGATTTTTGCTATTTATGGTTTCTCAGGCTATAAATAGATCAAAGTGTTGCATGAAGACCAAGAAAATACTGCATTTACCACACCATGGGGTACATTCATGTATGAAAAAATTCCTTTTGGTTTGATGAATGCAGGGGCTACTTTCCAGCGCGCTATGGGCATTGCTTTTGTAGAGGAAAAATACAAGTTTGTGGTAATTTATATGTATGATATCACTGTATACTCTAGATCTGACAAGGAACATATCAAGCATCTGGAGAAATTTTTTTTGAAGTGTAAGAAATATGGCATATCATTAAACCCCAAAACAATATAATTTTGCATTGGTGGAAGGAAAATTTCTAGGGCATATAATTTCAAAGGATGGTATAAAGATACATCCAGAAAGAGTAAATGAAAACCTGAAGGTTGAGGAGCTAAGGATCAAGAAGGAAGTACATTCATTAATTGGTTAGGTACTACTTTTTGAGGAGGTTCATTCCCAGTTTTGCTGAGATATCAAGGAATATTACTAATATGCTAAAAAAGGAAAATGAGATAAAGTGGTCAGTAGATGCAAGAAAGTATTTCAGAGATATTTAAAAAGTCATCACAAAATCTCTAGTTCTTATAAGTCCAAATTTCAATAAGGATTTCTTAATCTTTTCTTATGCCTCAAAACATATTATTGCTGGAGTTTTGTTACATAAGAACAATCAGAATGCTGGAAAACCCATAGATTTCTTCAACAAGATATTAAGGGATGGAGAATTAAAATATGATATCATGGAAAAGCATGCATATTCTCTAGTTAAATCTTTGAAAGATTTCAGAGTGTATATTCTTCACTCACATATTATTGCATAAGTTCCAAGTAATGTGGTGAAGGGTATTCTCAGACAGCCATATCCAAAAGGGAAAAGAGAAAAATGGATTGTTTTGTTACTGGAGTATGACATTGAAATCAAGCCTACCAAGTTGATTAAAGGACAGTGGCTCACAAAAATGATGACATACTCTAATTGTGAATCTTTACAGCCCAATTTTTTTACCAGTCACTAAAATCAGCTGGATACTGGGGTGCATGAAATGCCTAATTTTATTATATATCTCCTTGGTACTATGACATTGTGTATGTTTTACATAATTTACAAGCTCCTGTAGGCTGAAGCAAAACAAGGTCAAGATCTATGAAGTTAAAAGTTGCTAAGTTTTGTATGTTAAATCAATATCTCTATTGGAAAGATCCTGGTGGAGTGATACTAAATTTCCTTTTGGAGAATGAATCCCAACATACTATGAAGGAGTTTCATATGGAAGATTGTGGGGGGAACCATTCATGGAAAGTGACAGCAAACAAAATTTTGAGAGCTGGTTTTTACTGGCCCTCATTATTTTCTGATGTTTATAAAGAAACCACTACTTGCCACCAATGCCATATTTCTGAGGGTAAAAGGAAGCTTGTTCCACTTCCTCTTAACTCAATATATGTCGAAGCACCTTTTCAGCAGTGCAGATTAGATTTCATTAGAGAAATTAATCCCAATTCTTCAAGGAAGCATAGATGGATTTTGACAGCGACTGACTATTTCACCGAGTGGATAGAAGAAATACCTACCAAGAGGGATACATATGCAGTGATTATGGATTTCCTTGAAGAAAATATTTTGGCTATATTTGGTTGTCCCAAAAGGATTGTGATAGACAATGCAACTTCTTTTAAATCTGAAAAGATAAAAAAGAAATTGTCAGAAGTATCATATCAGTCTTAATTATTCTACTACTTATTATCCACATGGTAATGGACTATCAGAATATTCAAACAAAATCCTGGTAAGAATTATTAAGTTATTGGAATATAACAAAAGAGCATGGAATACAAATCTTAAATATGCTTTGTGGGTTGACAGAATCAGCACAAAAAGGGCAATTGGAATGTCACCATTGAAGTTAGTATATGGAGCCGAGGTAGTTTTTCCAACATCTTTGGGAGTACCAGTCATGAAATTATTGCAGGAACGACATGATGAACCAAATCATATGCAAAGAAGAATAAATCAAATAATAGAATTGAATGAGTTAAAGGACAAATATTATGATAAAGTGCAAGTATATCAAGAAAAAATGAAGAACACTTTTGACAGGAAGGTCAAGGAAGAACAATTCCACATTGATGATTTGGTTTTGAAGTGGGATGCTCCTAGGGAAGCTAAACATGGGAAGTTTGATCACATGTGGGTAGGTCCTTATATCATTTCAACTTACAGAGGTGAGAATTCATTTATTCTATAGCATCAGGATGGGTCTCAGCTAAAAGGTGGTCTAGTCAATCGAATTTTTCTCAAACATTACTTGTCATGAAGGGAGGAGGTAATTTTTTATATCATATTTGTATATATTTCTTTACTTTTCAAACAGTACAGATGGTGAGCCGAAGTATTTGAATCCTATAGAGAAGGCCCTAATATATGGAGGGGTAGCCATGTTTCTTTTAATTCTTCATTTTTTGTGTTAAAAAAAAAGTGTGAAAGGGATTGGGAGTGGTCCAATGTATTTGGCACTAGTCTATGGGGTTGTTTTCTACCTCGCAGGGAGGATAGCATCCCCAATTGGAGCCAACTGTTGTCACTATTTTTTAGATAAGTATTTTAAGGGGGTTAGGCTAGTGAACAGAGAAACAAGGTCTGAAAATATTTTTATCATGTGACCTTGAAGGATGTTAATGTAGTTCTGTAGGTATTTTGAAGGATCATTTCTATGTTGAAATTCCAAAATAATTGAAAAAATTCTAGTTTTCAACTTTGCTAATGAATGAGAATGAGAAAGTATGTTCCAATTTGAATGATGACAGGGAATGGACAGCCTGGATGCATAGTGAAGGATATCAAAGGCCACAAAACATTTCCACCAAGGGAAAACTGAGAGCAGAAAAGGAAAAAAAGAAAAAATTGGCTATAAAAATTGGTGAATCCACTTTTCATTGTTTTGCTGAAAGGAAAATTTGGGAGCGAAAAAACGGAAAAGGAAAGTTTTGGTTGTGAAAATTTGGTAAACCTGATTTTCACTTTCCACAATCTGAGATGTGACAGTCATGGATGATTTCTAGATAAATCAACAGTCCAGAAAAAAAGGGGAAGCAAAAGGGTGGAAATCGAAAAGTGAAAATATAGAATTTGGTGGTAAAAAAGTTGGAATCCTGCTTTTGTCTTTCTGTGAACCCGCAAGATTGACGATTTAGAGAGATTACACATAGATCAACGATCTAGAAGGGAGTGGAAAGGAAGAATCAAAAAATTCAAACATGAGCATCATGAAAAGTTGAAATCCCAACTTCTGCTTTCCATAGCGCGCAGCTTGATCTGAGATCAGCAACTAGGAAATTTTTTGTATAAGATTGATGGTGCGGAAAAGGGAAACATGTGCATGAGGTAAGTATATTTCCCGATTGGTGATATCTTGTAGGCCCAACAAACTTTAACAATGGTGATCATAGGTGGGATCAAATATACAATTGAGATGGATTTCACAGCAACAAGATGCACAGAAGATAAAATATTTTGGCGTTGTGAAATATTGTAGACCTTGCACTTTTGAACGGTGGAGATCTTCGTGGATATTTTATATATGGTCATAATTGATTTCGTAATGGAAAGGAGTAGGAAGTTTATAAATTTGGTGGATAGGGAAATCAGCTAAAGGATGCATCGTTGGATGATTAAGAGTTCTTGTAGATCAAGATCTATGGATTAGGTTTATTTCACAGTTTAAAGATGCGAGGATAAATAAAAAGATGATAGCTGCGAAATGGAGATAAAGTGTGGATAGAATCAGTGGTGCATATTTCGTCTAGGGAAGATCTAAGGTTCATAATCATTTCACATGGGAGAGTTTCAGATCAAAGATGGAGATTTGTTTTGATATTTGAAGTTATATGCAAAATTGGTTAAGGTAAATAAATATCAATGGCTTGGATTTTCTAACTCCAAACTAGTGCATGACAATAGAAAACTTCGGAAGATCCAAGTACAAGTTGCACCAATGAAGATTTTGAAGATAAATGGAAAGAAGAAATCATTTTGTAATTCGTTTTGAGAAATTAGTTAGTTAAGGAGTTTAGTTTATTTCAAAAAATAGTTAAAAGAAAATAAATGTTTTGACACATGTAAAGGCAGTTGTGCCTATTTTCAGATTAAGTTATTCAGATCATGAAGGAGTATTATGTATTTAAGAAACATTTTGAGATGAGAAAAGGGTTGGAACCCATGAGATTTTGGTGTTATGTATTTTGAGATCCACCATTAATAAAATTAAAGAGCCAAATGATGGCCTTTTGCTGCAAAGATTCATGTGTATTTTTTTGTTATAGTCTGCTATTTCATTTCCTATGTGCATGTCTTTATTGTTAAACTTTCCATTATGTGTTCTTTCATATCTGGAATGAGTGTGTAATGGTTTCAGAATTCATATTGTTATGTTTTAGCTATTGTTTTAGATATTAACCAATCTTTCTTACTAAAGTTAATGCAAAATTCATCTTTTTGGTGCTCTATATTGATGGATTGTCCTTGTTTCTTATTTATCAGCACACAAACTTTTTTTTGACTCTAATTGAATATTATCTTGCCTTCATAGAATTTCCCATGCAAACAATTCTTTGATTCATAAAAATATTTGTGACTCCATATCCCAATGAATACTTGCCTTGTTTCAACCACAAGCACAATCTCATTTTTTATTTTATTTATACGCCTGGCCTTGTTAAACAAATCAGTGAGAGATCCCTCTCTGGGATGAAAGAAGCCATATTTATTTCTTAAAGTGGTTCCGATGTTACCTTGGGATCTACCATCCATAACCTAGGTACATTCTGAGTGATAACACCCTTCATTTATTTTTAGTATTTTTTTAATAAGGCAATCTTATTATATCTTTATTTGCAAAGTTGCTCGGTAGGTACTTGTTGCCTTAGCAACTCTTCTTGTTTTGTTTATATTTGTTTATGGAAATGAATTTTATAATCTTTTATAATTTTGTGTAATGATAATTATATATTGGTTTCTTTATTTTTTATTTAGATTTAATTAAAACAAATTTTAAGTAAATATATTTTAGTTTTTTAATTTTAAATCAATCAATATAGCAATGAGATAAATCTTGAATATGTTACATGTATTGAACTCAGATAGAAAAAATACTATGTCTATGTGAAATGGAGGTCTAGAAAAGGATTTCAATTGATAATATTGACCAACAAAACAAAAATTATTTTTCCCACATATTGTAAATCATTAACACTGGATTTTATTAATTCCATTAAGGCATTCAAATATTTTCAAGGACAAGTGAATGCCATTGTCAAGTACATCATACATGGCATCATTATCAACATCAACATCAATAAGTACATCATCAACAAAACCATGGTGATCATCATCCTCATCAACAAGTACAACACGACCCCATCATTGTCATCATTGTTTATAGGGTCACTCATATGCCACTATGGCCCATCATCAAATATCACCATTTGGATCCATGTCTTGCTGTTATAGTCACTCAAATGCCATTAAGGTCACTCAAATGTTGTCGATTACAACTAAATGTCATTAGAGGCATCTAGCTAATATTAATATGTTGCTTGTATGTCATTACAAACATTTAAGTTTCATTATGATCAATCAATATCTAGAATCATTTTCACATGCATCATCATTGTCGACATCGACATTGTCATCATCATAATCAACAACAATGTCATATGGTACATCAACATCATCTTCATCATCCTCATTGTCATCATCAAGTACATCATCATTGTCATTACAGTCACTCATATGCCATTAGTGTTCATAATCACTCATTTGCCATTAGGATTCATGTCGTGTAATTGTTAGGGTCATTTAGATGTCACTATAGTAATTTTGGTGATAATAGGGTCATTTATATGTTTTTACATAAATTTAGGTTACTTTACGATAAATTAGGATAAATTAGGATCGAGAAGTGTTACTGCATGCATCATCATCATTGACATCAACATTGTCATCATCACCATATAATAAATCAACATCATCACTGTCATCATAGTCATAATCAACGTCATCAAGTACATCATCATCATCATCATCATCATAACTATCATAATGCATCATCGTCATGTTGTTAGCGTCAATCAAATTCCATTAGGGTATATAAAATGTTGTTGGGGACACTCAAATTCCATTAGATAAATTTAGGCGACATTAAGGTAATTTACCCCTCATTAGGATCAATCAAGACCCAAATTACCATGATTATGGTCATTTAGGTGCCACTACAATTAATCAATATCCATAAGTACTATCACATGAATCATGATCATTGACATTGATATCATTTCCATCGTAACCATGATCATTAGCAACACACATGAGTACATCTACGCCATCATCATCATCATTGGCATCGTCATATCTCATCCTAATCATAGTCATTCATATCAACATCATTGTTTTAATCTTAATCATCATCATCAATATCCTTGCCATCATCCATCATCAACATGATCATCCTCATGCTTTTATGGTGATTCAAATTCCATTAGGGTCACTCAAATGTTGTTAGGGATAATCATATGCCACTAGGGTCATATAGGGGCTATTATTGTCAATTCGATGCCATTAGGGTGAATTATGCTTTCATTAGGACCAATCAATATCAAATAGTGTTATTCTCACATGCATTAACATTATTGACATTGACATCATCGTTGTCAACAACATCCTATTGGATATTGTAGAAATCATCATTGACATATTTATCATTGTCAATATGCATCATCGTCACCACCATGTCATTCGAAACAATCAACATATCAACATTGATATGGAAGAACTAGATGACATATATGCTGATAATAATGTAAATAGAGACTTCTAATTTTACAGGATTTCTAATCCATATTACTTGAATAATTATGATCTTATGTCCAAAATTTTGAAACTGTTTTTTTATCACATGGATTTAGTAATTTTGAATTAGTTTCTTGATTTAGATTTTTTCAAAAGGTTGCTTCTTAACGACTCTATACTTAAATGGACATGGAAATCACTGTTCAAAATAGTCATTTTATCATGGGCTTAACAAATGTTATTTTTGTTTCGATTTCTTTTAACCACATGTGTTCCTCTTTTTTAGTATGCATTGAATAATGAAATGTTAATGATTGTTTAGTTAATATTATGCACACTATTGAATAATTCTATGAGCTTTACTATAGTAATGTTCCATCTTACACTAATGAACAATGTTGGGAGAGTCTCTAGGAGCCAATAAATGACTAAGAAGACCACAAAACATCCACATTCACACACGGGCACCCCTAGTCAAAGCATAAGTGGTTTGTAATCAATGCAGGCACCTAAAATTTTAGGATGATCAATCTAGAGCACCTAAACTATCAGGATGATCAAAGTGGAGTGCCTCAACTATGAGTTAATGAGCTAGAAAACACCTAATTGACCAATATTGATCAATATAACCTAAGTAAGATCATATAACATAAGCACAAGGAATATGAAAATATAACCTAAGTAATATTAATTTCTCTAATAGGTATTACATGCAATGCATTGGGAAACATGCGACCTAATTGCTGAAGGTTGCATTGCTAGAAATTTGAATGATTCATCAACATAATTATCTCCTAACTATGTGGGAATACTATTAAATCCATTATCTCACTCAATACTAGTTCAAGGATCTCCTTGGTATGCATTCATGTGTTATAATAATCAACCCATAGTTACCCATATTTTACATTAATTAAATCATTTTTTGTCTTATTCCTAGAATTCTAGATTCACTCTCTATTCTAGTTGACTTCTACATGTTCCCAGAAGTCAACACTTGCTAAAATGGATCATGGAGCACTTTGGAATCATCCTAGAACCATATTTAGCATGTCTTATTTATTCATGATTCCTTAAAGTTCATATCTGCTTTTTTTGAAAGCTACCTTGCTTTACATTTGATTTAAGGCATAAAGGAAAAGCTAGTCTAGGGGAACTTGCCTTGTTTTTTGACCACATCATCCTCCTTCATTTTATCCATAAAAAAGAATGAATGAGTTTTATTTCCACCACACATTAGCTTTCCCGCTTGCTTTAGCTAATTCATGAGGATCTTCATGGATTTGGAAAGTCCTTTTTGCACCTATGGGGGCTTTGACTTGTTTTAGTAAGCCTTCTTTTTTACCAATTCGAATAGAAACCTAGTGATTTTGAATATATCATGTAATTATACATTTGAGCAGCCTATTACTTCATATGGTTGGATAATTTACACTTATTCAATACAGGATTAATTTATGCTCCAATTTCAGTCTCCTTTTGTGTGAATTTTGCATGCTTGATTAGCAATTTTGTGAGTGTAATTGATCTATCTCTTGGGTTAAATTTACACATGCTATCTGATCCTTTGTGGATCAATTTATCTCCTTCCAAATTTTTATTGCTTGTTCGGCATCACTGACTGGGAGCGCATTCTGCTAACTAAAGGGCATAGGAGCTAAGATATGGACCAATCTCAAAGGATAATCTTGACTCCATTCAATTTATTCAAATGGAAAGCTGATATGGAGATATTGTTGAGAGAAAAATGTCTCTACAGGGTTACCATGGCTACTGAGGAAAATCCCCATGCAGCTGCAAAGATAATCAAATGGCACAATAGGAGGGATGAGGCCTATGGTCATTTGTGTCTGAGTATTTCAAGATACCTCCTCTTCCATATTCATTAGAGGAATTTTGGTGTCTAAAATGGGCCTCCTAAGGAAAATAATAAAATAATAGTTAAAATAATAAAATAATATTGATTAATTTTGGAGTAAGAAAGAAAAAAACTACTTTTTGTGTTCGTATTTTCGACATATCTCCCTGTGTTTTTACTCAAATTTCGATCGAGAGAGCTCGTTGGATGCAGAATTTGATTCCACATCGAACGAGCTCTCCCGATTGAAATTTGAGTAAAAACACAAGGAGATATGTCGAAAATACGAACAAAAAAAGTAGTTTTTTTTAATAACAAATATGTCAATTCAACCATTATGGTTGACTTATTTTATTGAAATTCTATTGGTTCTTGAATTCCAACTCACAAAAACTTATTTTGGCACGTTTTCTTATAAGGCCCATTTTAGACCCCAAATTTCCTCTAATGGATTCATTAAAATCTCCTAATGAGGTGTGGGAGAAGCTTGAAGAGATTTTTGGAAATATAGATGATATGAGAGGACATAAAATCAAAAATGAATTGATCTCCCTGAATCCCAGTAGCTTCGAATCATTGCAAGCAGTAAGAGCTATCATCTTGAGAGCTCTTGTATGAAAAAGAATATATACATGTTGAACCAACTCTTGGAGAAAAATGACATCTCCCTTTCTGAATTCTCAAAGAAGAGGGAAGGATGATCAAATTCACAAGACAAGGAGAGAGTACATGCCTTAGTTGTTGGAACCTCAAGCTCACCTAGTTTCATCATTGATTCTGGAGCTTCCAGACATATGGTTTCGACAAAAGACATCCTCTCTTCTCTTGACATGTCAAAAGGTGCTCCAATAGTTTTGGGAGATAACTCTCTGACTGACAGTATGGGAAAGGGTAGTATTGATCTTAACCATGGTAAGTTCAATAATGTGTTGTATGTTCCAGGTGTTTCCTCTAATATCTTGTTAGTGTGTCAGATGAATCTAAATGGGTCTCCAAATAAAGTCATATTCTCCTCAAATGAAGTTGAAATAACTGATATTTCTAATGGTAAAATCATAACAAAAGGTGTTGTTGATCACACTTCGAAGCTATACAAGTTTTCCCATTTTCTACCCTACTCAAACCCCTCTACTCTTCTTACTCATGCTAATGAAGCAAGCAAGATTTGGAATGAAATATTTGTCCATCTTAAATACAAGTATCTTTCTGATTTGAGTGAAAAATTAGGGTTACCAACGATGAAGTTTTCTAAGGGATTTTGTCAAGGTTGTATCCTAGGAAAACACCCAGAGCACAAGTATGAGATAGCTAGTCATGAGAGAACCTCTGCACCTCTTGAGTTGATCCACAGTGAAATTCCTGGTCCATTCCCTCATATTTCCATGAGTCAAGCCAAATATGTACTCACCTTCATAGATGACTTTTCCAGGTATTGTTGGGTTCACTTCCTAAAGAATAAGTCTGAAGTTTTTGACCTCTTCAAAGTCTTTAGAGCCTTGTTTGAAAACCAATATGGGAGGAAACTGAAGATCCTAATATCTGACAATGGTCATGATTATGTCAATTCTGAGTTAATCTAGTATTGCAAGGATGAAGATATCCAGATGCAACATTCTATTCATTACACACTACAACAAAATGGTGTTGCTGAGAGGAAGAACAGATCACTGAAGGAGATGGCAAATTGTATGATGGATATTAAACTTTTCCACCCAAGTTTTGGGATGAATCTATAAAATGTGCATCCTATATCTAGAATAGGGTGCCACATAAGCAGCTTGATGGTATGACTCCTTTCGAAGCTTGGAGTGGGCACAAGCTAGATGTGACCCATTTCAGAATTTTTCGCTCAAAGGATTGGGCTAGAATTCCAACTGAAAAGAGGAAGGATTTGCAACCCCAAAGCCAAGAGTTCCTATTTGTTGGGTATTCTAAAGATTAAAAATGGTACAATCTGATCAATTTGAGCACAAACAAATATTTCATTGAAAGAAGTGTTCAGTTCGAAGAAGAGCCTTTAGCAGCAGTCGAAGTTGGAGAGTCCTCTTGACCACCACAACCATTGATTGTAAGTGAAGAGACTAATGAGTTTGCTGATTACAATATGTATGATAATGATGAATTAGTTTCATATCCTAACAACCCTTCAAGACCAAAGTGGGAAGCAAGGACCATTCATGCAACTGGGGAACTAAATGGAAATCCTAATTACACTAGGAGGACTATATCTCAATTTGAGAGTGCCCTTTGTGTGAAAGATCCTCTCTTTGTTGAGAAGTGTTATTTTATGATATATTATGATCCACAGAGATATGAATATGCAACACACGATCCAAGATGGAAAACAACAATGAAATAATAATTCAGCTCGCTTCAGAAGAACAACACATGGGAACTAGTTGATCTTCCCCCATAGAGGAAGCTAGTGAAGTGTAAGTGAGTCTTCAAAACTAAGTTTGCAGCATATGGTTCACCTTTGAAATACAAGGAAATATTTTTATCCAAGGGATAATCTCAGGTACATGGTGTTGACTACAATGAGACCTTTGCACCAGTGGCAAAAATGGACTCCATAAGGCTCGCCCTAGACATTGCAGCTTCAAAGCAGTGGGAGGTGCATCACATGGATGTAAAGTGTGCCTTTCTTAATGGATATTTGACTGAAGATATTTACATACAGCAACCAAATTTTTTTGTATCTATTCCATCTTTAGTGTGCATAAATCATTGTATGGGATCAAGCAAGCCCCCAGGGATTGGTATGCCAAGATTGATAGCTTTCTTCTATCACTGAGTTTTGTTCGATGCAAGTCTGATCCTAATGTCTATTTGAAGCTGATTCATGTTTCTTTAATGATTATTGTTCTATATGTGGATGAATTTATGATTACAGGAAGTTCAATGAAAGAGATTGCCTCCTTTAAGGACGCAATGAACCATGCATTTTCTATGACAGATTTGGGATTGTTGAGCCAATTCTTGGGTCTCAAAATAGCTCAATCCCAACATGGAATCAAGGTTCATCAGTTAAAGTATGATTCATATTTTCTCATTAAGTTCAGCATGAAATATTGAAATCCAATCAATACTCCATTCCTTTCAGGAGTTAAGCTTGAAGAAGCAGGTTATTCTCCTATGGTAAATAATACACTGTATAGGCAGTTGATTGAGTGTTTGTTTTATCTTACACATACTAGACCTGAATTATCTTATGCAGTTAGTGTGGCTTCAAGATACATGGATCAGCGTCATGATATCCATTGGAGAGTAGCTAAGAGGATCATAGACTTTGTTCGGGGAACAAGGACTCATGGGATTTTCTACAAAGCAAAATATGACTTAGAGCTAGTTGGATTTACTGGCAGTGATTGGGTAGGTGACAACATAGATCGAAAGTCTACCTCAGGATATGTGTTCATGCTTGCAGAAGGACCAATCAGCTGGTCAAGGAAGAAGCAGAGTGCCATAGCACTCTCATCTACAGAGGTAGAGTATAGAGGAGTTGTAAATGCATCTACTCAATGTTTATGCTTGTAGGTCATACTTGGAGAATGTGGTTTTGAATCATAGTTTTCAACAGTCATCTATTGTAATGATCAAAGCACCATTTGAATCTCTATAGATCCAATTCAAACAAAAATAACCAAGCACATTGAGATCCATATGCACTATATCAGGGAGCTTGTGCATGATGGTACCATTGCACTACTCTACTGCACATCTTCAGAACAAGTAGAAGACATATTCACCAAAGTATTATGTGAGAAGACCTTCAGTAATATCAAATCACTGCTGGGTATTTTTTATCATGTGTTGAAGAATTATTGATGAAAATATTTCCAAAATTTTGTTTTGCTATCCATGTTTAAGGGAGGATTTTCCCACTGGGTTTTTGCCTCTTTCCTTTGTTGAATGGACATGCAGTATGTAAAAGGGTGACTAATCCATATTTCTAGGCCCTATAATTTTCTAATATTTACTCATAAAGTTAGTATTAAGGGGGGTGTTATAATAATCAACCCATAGTTACCCATATTTGACATTACTTAAATCATTTTTGTCTTATTCCTAGAATCCTAGATTCCCTCTGTATGCTAGTTGACTTCTACATGTTCCTAGAAGTCAATACTCACTAAACTGGGTCCTGGAGTGATTTGGAATCATATTGGAACCATATTTATCATGTTTTCTTTATTCTTGATTCCTTAAAGTGCATATCTACGTTTTTTGAAATCTGCCTTGCTTTACATTTGATTTAAGGCATAAAGGAAAAGCTAGTCTAGGGGAACTTGCCTTGTTTTTTACCACATCATCCTCCATTTTCTCCATACAAAAGCATGAATGATTTTACTTTCCACCACACATTAGCTTTCCCACTTGATTTATCTAATTCTTGAGGATCTTGATGGATTTGGAAAGTCCTTTTTGCACCTATGGGGGATTTGACTTGTTTTAGTAAGCCTGATTTTTGACCAATTCAAATAGCAACGTAGTGATTTAAAATATATCATGTAATTATGTATTTTAGCAGCCTATTACTTCATATGGTTGGATAATTTACACTTATTCAATACAGGATTAATTATGCTCCAGTTTCAGTCTCCTTTTGTGTGAATTTTGCATGTTTGATTAGCATATTTGTGAGTGGAATTGATCTATATATCGGGTTCAATTTCCATATCATGTAAGGATCCCCATTATCCATTTCAATCAAAATATATTTTATTACAACTATGGCTTCAATCTTAGAAAAATTGGAAAGAATATATAAAATTGCAATTAATGGACCAGAGGAGGAAAGGTCTGCTATGGCTTGCTTTTTTTGTTCTCTATACATAGACCTTAGGTTCCTTGAAGTGATAGGATGGAATTTTGAGGACTATATAGTATTCTTGGTAGTGAATCTTCTTTCACCTCATGTTCGTACAGACTAGGACCTGGAAATCATTTAGTAGCCTTTACACCATTACTTCATGCTATTCAAAAGGAATAATTACTATTAATATTGTTCATGTTCTCTCATTACATGGCATGGTTCTAGAGGTTTTAGTTGCATTGACTCCTATTTGTTAGGTATTTGGATCCATCTTTCCTACATGGACACAATCATCAAATAAACAAGAGGAACCTTCAACTTATACAATACTTTCAAATACATTTATTTTGCTGTTAAGGTTACATAGGTTCTCTGGGTTCCCTCATGAACATAGCTTGTCTGGGAAAGGTGCTCTAGTTGGTTCAGAACTTACTCTTGAATACCTTTTACTTCTGTATAATATGCAAGTTTCTTCGGCTTTGTAAGTGACCATGTATTTTGATAGAAAGAAAAAGGATAAAGAGCATTTTCATCCTAAGATAACATCAGGTTCAAGTACAGGTTTTTGTCAAGAATCAATTACTTCAAAGGATAAAACTAGTATATCACCTTTTTCACCTCCCCTACAAGTGTTTATCAACTCATTTCCAAACTTGAAAGTTTGGTATTGTTAGCATCAAACTTATATAGCATCAGTGTTGTCGGGTTTTGTGTGTGGTAATCATGCTCATCAAATTGTTGATAGACTTATGAATGTGATTTATTGGAGGATGAGTAAAGGAGTATATACATTTGATGTTGTCAGAGCATCTACTAATATTAGTCCAAGTAACTCTTTTGGAAGTGAAAAAGAGAATACATCTCGAAGACCTATACTACCTACATGAGAAATTTCTGAGGATATCCCTTTTGTGAAACAATGATATCAATGTGTTTGAACAAATAGGAGACAAAGGAGGAGAAAAATGGGTCAATGATTTGATGGGGTGAGCTCAACATTACAGAGTTTAACATAAGGTATCAATGGTTTATGGACATAATAAGGACAAAGTTTAACATAAAACATCAATGGTTCATGGACATCATAAGGAGTGATCTTAACATTACAGAATGTAACATAAGGAATCAATGGTTCATGGAAATCAAAAGGAGTGAAATTCACATTAAAAAGTTTGCCATTTGAAATTGATTTTTTGTGAGTAACTTGGTCTTCCTCTTGACATAATATCTTTGGTGAGCATATAAGAACGTGCAAAAGATCTGGATTTCTACAGGCCGTTGTTCAATATTCACAACTTGTAATCCTATCATCAATCCATTTGAATATTTAATTACTTGAAACATTCTCGCCAACAAGAGGAATTGAACCTATCAAAAAAGGGTGTTGAAGTAATTGCTTTTAGAGCCTCCACTTGATTTACCTAAATTATCTATGATGAACTTACCCAAACTATGAAACCTAAGATAAGAATGCCCAGGTTAAGTAAACTTGAACAAGGGGTATTCCTTAAGGTGTTTTGGGTCCCAATCCATAGATGCAACGAGCTTATGCCAAAAAAATGGGTTGAATATATTCAAAGGGTTAAATTAGACAATGTTTATTGGTGCCTGCAAGTGTTATCCCTCTTTTGTAGTGTCTTAAGAATATCCACTTCCTCTAGATATGAGGAGATGACTCAAATAGACCATGTCATAGAGAATATTAAACCCATAGTGCAAGGGGAACACATGGCTCAAAGAGATGATAAAGTGAAACTCTATGGTTTATAGAGTTCATCAATGAGATGATGTAATGAACCTTTCTATGGATAGGACTATTTTTTCATGCTGATTGGTTATGACTTTTGATTGAGAGATATCACTAGCATAGATCCATCTTAAAATGTGATCTACCAAGCTCCGAGAGGGATCAAATCTCTCTAGGTGAAAACCTCTTTTTAGAGTGGAAATATTGAGTAAGTGTGTAATGCAATGTTTATGGTTTTAATTTAACTAATTTATATAGTTCTATATAATTGTCATTCTAAATATTTTAAATCTAATTGAGCTGACACGTTAATTTTTATAATATTATTTTATAAATACATGTGTCACCTATAGGATGAGAATGAAAGGAGTTACACATCTTCCCCTAATGGGTTGTAAAATGTGCCTCTTCGGCACTGTCAAACACTTAATGCATACACCCATATGTCACTGTGTAGGCCCCAAAACTTAAGTATACATTCTAATGCTAACTAATGGTGAAGTTTAGATGACTGATTTTGTCAAACAATATGCTCTTGTGGCTGTCCAACTTAGTATTTTTCTTACAGATTCTTGTTTAATAATGATGTATGTATGCTTCAAGTTTCTTTTTTGGAATACGGGTCTTGAAAAAGAAAATACTTCATAAGCTTCAAGACCAAAAATTTCACCATATAGAAAATGGAAGTGTTGTAGATTCCATTGGCTTTAATAACAAAATTATGTTTGGAAAGTAAGGTCTTATATAATGATTTTCAAATCTGAAAACTTCATTTCAAATGACATCCACTTAGATGAAAACATGAGCCATAAAATGGTGAAGAAATGAATTAATTTGTATTGCTGGAAGTTGATGTATGATAAGGAAAACACCCTCCACAATGCACCGACCTCTTATTTTTCCAACACTACAAGATGAAAATGATTTTCCTAGGTATACACACTATTCTGAGTGTGACTGTAGTTGTACAGTGCCAAGTTGATGAGCCCAGGTAGACTATAGTAGACTACCCCTCTTCCAAATGGTCACTGTAGTGGACTATCCCTACTTTGAGAGAATTTTTTTACCATTGTAAATTTGTAAACCTAGGTCAAAAAGTCAATTTCAGGTTAAATACTTTAAAAACATCAAATATTAAAAAAATGATTTGCATAAGCAGGTATTGAAAAGTAGAATACATGCATATGAAATCATATAGGTTTCCATAGAAAGGTATATGTTCACCATTTGTACTTCCATGAAAATAAAAAGTAAAAATGATTTAGAGAAGTAGGTATTCATAATGCAAGCATATGACCTTATAGATGATCCTCCCTACATAATCAATAGGAGAGTGTCTTCATCCTATGGTACATGGTCATTAATGGTGTGTGCACTGGTCTTCCTCAACATTTTTCATTTGTGTTGAGGAAATGTAGAGGGAATAAAGTATGGATGGTACCTAAATATCAAAATGCTAATAAAAATCTCTCAATACTATGTTAAGTTATGCAAAAATTATAATGAATATATTATGTTTCTCATATTTTAACAAGCTTAGTTGATTAAAAATTTTCACTATCACATAGGATTGGGAACCATTATTCAATCATTAATAATTATTCAATACTAATTATGTGGATCGTCCTTGATCAAATTATCGGCTAACAATAGATGTGTTCTAGGGAGAGATGGATTTTAAACCCTCAAATAGTTAGCAGAAATGGCCCTTGCTAGAGCAGTAAGTGAATATTGTTGAGGCTAGTATTGCTCTTGGTAGTAAGAATATCCAAACCAATTCTTGCTTGGGCTCAACACACTCAAGATCGTTAACCTGACCCAAATGAAAAAGATTAGAAATATGTAAGACACGATAAACACGAACGGTGAAAGGAGGAGGAAGTATATGCCATAAAACGAAACACTGAGAAGGATCTAATGCATCATATAATAATGAATTATGGTGAGAAACCAAATCCGATATGACATATCTAGATGAGCCCATGAATGTTACCAAGATTATGTATTTGAATTGCAATTATCTGGCTTGGATCAAGCCCCAAACAACTATTTCCAAATCATCCTGAGTCAAACTAGATAAGACCCACTCTGTTTGCAACTAATCACGAGCCTGACATAGGTTGATTGAGTTACAGTCACCTAACATAACTTATGAAACCCCTTTTCTGATTGATTTTTCTCATTTTCCCCTTTGTTGAGTACATGTCTATGCTAGGTGATTTTCTATTGTGAAATATGTTTATATTTATAGGGATCGATAGAAGAATCATGAGACTCAAACCCACACCTAATTACAATATGATGGATAAGCTTACCTTGATGAAAAGCTGCTAGCTGCACACTTACTGGAAGCACACTCGCCATGGTGACTGAAGTGGGATTCACATCTGCAACTGTGATTGTAAAGCGCCTGAGCCTCCCCAACAAAATATCCTACAACAGTTCATTCAAGGAGACAAAATATCATTTATGAATTTTGTGAAACATTTTGCTTGCATTCATTAAATCCTGACATTTTGCATACATGTCTATGAGGGTACTTTCCTCATAAACATCCATTTCAAGACCATATTTCACTACATGATAATGAATATATATTGCCTCTTGCATAGCTAATAGCCTAGCACATTCCTTGAGCACAAAAGGACAAGTAAATTATTTGGTTGAACGCCTACCAGTTCCATCTGGTAGTAAAGTGCCAATGCTTCCTCATATGGTTTGTTCCAAGCATATTCCTTGATCACTTAATTCCATAACAATACATTTCGTTGGCATATTATTTTAAATATCATGAATGCATCATCCATTCTTGCATACGAAACATAGAAGTTCTGAAGTTTGATTTTCAAAATAGTTTCTTGCTCCATTCCATTTGTGAGCATGTGGGAAGGGAGATAATTGACCTCATAAACTGATTTGGTGTCCATATAGCCTACAAAAGAGAAACATGTATGAATATTGATATTGAGATTGAGATTTAGAGCGTTCAAACTATGAGCAAAAATAGTCAGTGACTAACATATTCATATCAGTTTGGAATTTGATTAAGGAACAAAGAACAAACTCATTGGGATGAGCAAAAATAATCCAATTCATATGGAATCTAGGATTTACAAAATCTCTTTTCCATAAAAATGGAAAATTCAGTTAGGAAAAACCTCAAAAATCTATTTGTCATGGGTAGTAAAACCTGCCTAATGGCATTTCATTGGTGGGTTTCCACTAGCAATCAAATTTGAACAATGGGTTTTAATTTCAATTGAAAGGGTGTTTATTCTTGGATATCAAAGACGACGATGGATTTCAATTTCAATTGGAAGGGAGTTTATTCTTGGAGCTCAAAGATGAAGGGCCAATATAAATTAACTAAATTATTTTCTAAAAAAAATTGCAAAAAACAAATATTATTTTTTCTATTTTTTACAATTTTAAACAATTCATCATCCTCTAATATCTACACGAAAAAATGATATATTTTTATTAAATTCTAATTTGAGCACATTCATTCGACATATTTGTAACATTAATTTTACAATTCATTAAAATAACAACTATTCTATTGTATTTTTTAGAGTTGGAGCACACTTCATTATACATACAAACTACTTAGACTATGGAATGACTATATTGGGACATCCACGTGATCTTATGCATATGGAAAGGAAATGGAATCAAGCATGTGTTAATTGGCTCCTTCCAACTCAATGCATGTTTGAGTCTCAAAAATATTCCTTTTAAATTGAAGCAAAACACCAAAAGAAGTTTGATAATGGGTGGATTTGATAAAGTTATAGACATGAGTAAATAAGATATCGAGGTTCTAAAATTTCCTATGTTTTGTACCAATCCATGATTCGATAAATCAACGATCATTCATAGGAAATTTAAGTTATTTAATGAAAAAAATTAATGTATCCATCTCGATGTCAAAATTGTTTTCTATGTTCATGAAGGCCACTACCCTCCTTATTGTCTTACCAAAAGGCATGAGAATGAGGAAGAAGACATAAAATTTTGGAATTCACCTTCAAAGAATGCCTTGCAATCACATTGGTAAGGAGTGATAAGAAGATCACAATGATACAATGTGTCAAATCTCATTTTATAGTGTCAATTAAAGACTTATATGGTAAATTTAATACAATACTTACATATAGTTGTCTCTTATTCTTTGTGTCTTGACACATTTGATATTTTATGGTTGTCTTTGGGCCTTGATCCAATTGATATTATAAGGTGAGGATGTGTGTTGTGCATAATAATCCTTAGTTATTTATATGAGATGAAGATTTACGGAGAAGAGGATGTAAAGACAAGCAATTTTTATATGTATTTTGGTGGCTAGCCCCGAGTGCCAATATCTTGAGAAACCACAAATGTATGGAATGACAAAGGTTGATTGCATCATGATCATGCCACCCATCAAATTGAAGACTATTCTTGAGCCAAGAATTGGTTTTTTTAATTTTATTAATAACCATTGTGGTGCTTTGGTTCAAATGTATTTTCTAACTCATTGTTTCCCCATATTGTGTTCCCAATGACACCACTTTATATCAATGCATAAATCGACCTCTTCACATTTGTGATCATCGCTCCATGGCATTATTTGCAGGTGCATTACATTGAGTGTTAATTACAGTTGTAGTGATTCTGTGGTATTCATGGAAAAAATGAAGTCTTGTAGAGGAAGACTCATCGAATTGACCATTTGAATTTCATTTTGACAAAAAATGAGTGGACATTGGTATCCAGGTTCACATAGGTAGTAGAAACGAAGTTTTGGGCTAGTTCCGGGCCTAATAGTAGACTACTAGTTGTTCTATGTTGTTATAGCTATAGTAGCTCACACATTTTCACATATTAGATTACATCCCCAAGTGATTCAGGAGTTAGATTCACATCTTGGTGGGTAGTGCCTAGTAGTCGTCAATCATCATTCATCATCTTGAGTAGCTAAGTAGTGAGTTTATGAAGTGAGTGGGTGAGTATAATTTATGATATTCCAATACTTTGAATGACGAGTTGAACTTCATAGCATAGGAATTTCAACATTTTGAGAAAATTATATGGATGGTTAATTTCAAATGTTTCCCTTCTTTTGAAATATTGATATAAATTATGTCCTTTAGTAATTGGAAGGTAAAATGCAGATTTTGAATTTGTTTTGTAGGGAAATTTTAACTTTAGAATTTTAGGATGGGGAAAAACCCTTTGTAAAGGATGGGAATGGTTCAAATTTGAACTTTGTTTCCACTCCTACTATAGGTTTTGATGCTACATTACTAGCGATAAATGTGATCAAATCGTACTCTAGGTTTTGACGCTAGATTATCAATTTAATTCAGTTGATTTTTTTTATGAGAAAGGGTTTGAAGGCACTATTATAGTAGAATGTTTGTCATCATTTTTATACCTTCCTCCGGCTGGTATATTGCAATCGGTTGATTTCAAACCCCGTTGACTTTGGGGATTAACCGGTGTTTTTTGGCGCTGTTTTAAAAAATCAAACCTGTTTTCCTAAGTATGACTTTGGCGTTTGCAAAATATTTTATTTAATTTTTTTAAAAATATAATTTTCTAGACAGCTGATTGGTTGAGAGGCGATGATGTCAACCTTGGGGTTTGGTATCTGGATTTCACTCGACAAGTGGAAAGATGACATCATAATATAAATTTTAAAAAATAATATTTATATCCCATCGCCATCGCCACGCGCTCATTCTCAAGGTCCACGCGTTCATCAGGGATTTGTACATGCAGAATTTGCAGCTTGAAGTCTTGGTTGTCTCTGCTTCGGATGAGTTTCTTGATGGTCCAATCGAATGCATTGTCAGTACGCCCGTGCTCTTTGAATCCGAGTCTTATTTCAGAGCTAAACACCCTCAATCTGTCTGCATTCCGTTAACGCCGCCTGCCATTTTATCCGGATCTGTCTGCCCAAATTACGTTTTAGATTTGCAGCGTAAGAACACTTTGAAATATTGGCATTATCAACATGGTGCCAGAATCCTGAATTTTTTCAACCGCTGTGATCAAGTCCTCTTCTGAGATGGCAAAAGGCATGAAAAAGGGTAAAGGAGTGGGGAAGGTTAATGCAGTTATGGACTTTTCTAACGCCGGATTTTTAACCAGGGATCGAACTCTTGCTACCTTGCAAAGGCCTGGGAATATTGCAGACAGTGCCAAAACCCACTCTAGAACTGGAAGAAATCATGACCATCAGCTGAAAACATCATATTTAGAGCTACGTAGTAGAACGCTTGAGAAAGCTCCTGCCAGAAGTAATAACGTCAAGCCCCCCCCAAAGCAGCAGATTCTAGATTGAATAGATACCCAATATCCCATAAAAATTCTAGTGAAACAGAAGATATGCCTGCTCAACACTGCTCTGAATTTTCTACTAGTTCTAGGACAATTAGAGTGCAGGCAATGTCCATGGTAGTGAATTCTGCAAATATTTCTCTGAGTAGCATAAATTCCAGGAGCTCTCCTCAAATCGACAAGGAAGAAGTTTGTACAGATGATGTTGCTCCCTTGGTTGAAGGCTTTCAACGGGAACCTGCTCTAGTGGAGGTTGAGGTGAGTTTCTTTCCATCTCTTTCAGTTTCCAGTTTCTTTTAATTCTTCCTTTGACTTTTTTCTTGTTGTTAGCACACAGAGAAATAGTTGCAGTTTGCTACTACTAACAGATTTTGGAAATCTGTTGCCCTAGAGTCCAGCAATTTAGCCATTTCGGTTTTTTTGGGGAGGGTGGTGATAAACGCACAACATCTCCTTGTAATATTCATAACTGGAGCGCATTTTGCAGTTTTGGCAGATGGAAGTTTCTTCTACGGAGAACATAATGGACTACGATTCCATAGAAAGGTAGTCAGATATTCTTTCGTTTTTCCAAAAGTTTTTTTGTAAACTTGTTATGGTCACCATTTTTTTTATAACGATGTTGCGTCCCTTGCAAATTTTTGGCCTTTAAGATGTGCGATTTGCCATAGTTTGCAAGACTTGTTTTTGGTTGTTTTATGCATTCATTGCTGTTGTAGTCAAACCATGATGGAGTTTTTTCAGTGTAGCAGATTATTACCAGTAGTTCCTAAACGGATTTGCTTCCACTGTAACTATTTTTGTGTTTTTGGATGGACTTCTGAAGATATTTTCTGTGATTTGTTTTTCTCAGGCGAGAAACGACGCCATCTAGTAATTCAAGGGAAAACAGTGGGACACGGGGGACACAGGGGGGTTTCACAACAAGCTGCTCTGTGCATTCTGGAGAA
>LPNX010586795.1:88862-195245 GCA_001517045.1 Pseudotsuga menziesii
GTATGAAAGTCAATCATAATGTTTTGTATATTTTAAATTTATTATTTTTAAAATGTCATAATGTAACATTGTATTAAAGTCAAATATAGTGTTTTGTATTTCAAATGTCATAATGTGACATAATAATGCACTCAATAACATTATTTGCTTTCAAATTTCACAATGTGACATAGTTGATGTCAATTTTTAAAATTTTTTGTCTTCAGAAATCACAATGCCATATAACATTGAAGTCGACTATATTATCTACTGTGGAATGTTGACATTACACGTGAATTGCAAGTTGAAATTAAGTGACCATTATACCATTATGTATTTTTATTATGTATAAATTTGGGAAAATTTTGTATATAATATTTGTGGAACATTGTAACCCAACATAACTATTGAGAGATGTTACATTCTGACATACCGTTGATAAATTACAAATTTCAAATTGATCATTCTATAATTTTTAATTTTTTGGGGTATTTTTTTGGTGGAAAAATTAAACTTATTGGCTTGTGGTGCCCATTTTATGAGCAAGTTCCACTTTGGTGATTTAGGGTTTTCAACATTTTGGAATCCATTTAAATCCATACAGAGTGATTTTGTGTTAAATTTTTTCAAACATAGTCTCCAGCCTCTCAAATGTGTTTCAAATATTAATATATTTTCAATGATGCAAAAATCACCTCAATTGGAGTTTATACACATGCTCCACCTTTTGCAAAGGGTATCAAGTAGATTCCATGTCATCAATCACACATGTGGATCTAAGAATGTGGAATTTCTAAATGGTCTAAAAACTAACATTAATTGGGGGTTAAGTCATGCAAAAACCTTAACCCCAACCCTATATGATTATGATGCCATATTAAATACTAGGTCTCTAGGAAATAAAGGGGCTCATTTCTATTGGAATTGTAGGTTTCTATAGATGAGAAGATGTAATATCCCCATTTTGGTGACATATCAATCATCCTATTAACCTGTCCAATCCTATGGGTTTAGGAAGAAAATTCCTTAATTGCATTGGATTAGTTTTGGGCAAGGCATTATTTAGCTAGGAAATTTAATAACTCTAATGTTTGAGACGGTTTATAGTTAATTTTATTTTCATGAATAAATTAATTTTTGGATTTAAGTATTGATGACTATGTGGCCAAGAGGGAACATAAGGGATAAATATTGATCATTAGAAAGCTTTAAAAATGAGGGAATTTAGAAGGAAGCAACCAAAGCTAGAGGTCCATGAAAAGAAGGAAATTGGATAAAGCAATGAAACACATGTTAGTGGAAGAAAGGCAAAAAACAGTGAAAATAAAAAAAAGTAGTGGAAAAGTATACTAAGGTAGTAAAATCGTGAAAAAATAGGATAAAGCATAAAAAGAAGATAAGACAGGTCAAAATCAGTAAAGAAAAAAAGTTAGAAAGCAAAGAAAATCTATTAGATAGTTTCATCCTATGCTCATTGTCATTCCGATTCTAGCTAGTTTCATGTATTA
Organism: Pseudotsuga menziesii; assembly: GCA_001517045.1. Classification (NCBI taxonomy): domain Eukaryota; kingdom Viridiplantae; phylum Streptophyta; class Pinopsida; order Pinales; family Pinaceae; genus Pseudotsuga; species Pseudotsuga menziesii. Next base: position 90,350 of record LPNX010586795.1, read on the forward strand.
TTGCAAATAAATGACTTCCAAGTGTCCAAATTTGATTGTGTAATCTTATGCAGTTAGCTAAGGCCATTCTTAACACGTTCCAATTCATAAATCATAGATTCATTACCCTTATCCATGTTTAATTTTGAGCTAGAAATCACCTTACTGCGTAGTCCCAATTTGTCAAACTTTTCCCAAATCTATCCAAACCACAAAATAACATCCCAAAATCTAAACCAAGTGTCCCTAACTACATTTATGAATGCAATAGATTCTATTTACATCTGATGAAGCTCTAGGAGCTGTTGGGTTTCTATAGAAGTATTGGGAACTGAAACTACGTGGTCTTAGGACCATTCTGGGCGTGGCGTACCCAGAAAATGTTCCCACTGTAATATGTATTAACTATGAAGTCATCTTAATAGAGTTTTTTAGAATTATATGTGCATGCTACTATCCATTTTAATTTATTATATCCTCGTGTTGTTTGAGAGGGAGTTTAGAAAAGTTCCTAGGTGTTTGAATCTAATTGGGTAAAACTAGTCTTATTTTTTTCTTGTCTCCAATATAGTGTTCCTAAACTTCTATTTTGGTACTTTGCAATGGTATCAAAGCACGAAATTATACACCTGTGAGCAGTAATACCAAGCTCCATAAAATCTTAGGGAAGGAATGCTGCAGAACACAATTTCAAGTTTGCAGTGAGACTAGTACCTCACTAGTACTATTAGTTGTTGATAAAGGATTTTTGTAGTATGATGAAGAAGAGGTCATCTAACTAATTAATTGATATACACATAGAAATATAAGTACCATGGCAAAAAGTAATACATTGTTGCAAGTTTGAATGTTTCATAATTTCTTCAACTTTTAGCTTTAAACTATATACAATATTACAATAAAATATTTCTAAGAGGCAGGTATAAGCAGCCTTGCTGCTATTTCACTTGTTTAGAATTTAGTTCTATAGGTTTAGTAAAATAAAAAAATACATATGTCTCGTTCAAATTTTGTTGAACAACAAGATTGATTTTACCACTTTATTTAAATATAAAATAAATGAAGGATACAACAGAAACATGATCAACTAGTGTACATATTTAGGCACATATAGTAGTACCATCGTAGAAGGTACGAGATATTCACCATTGGTATTTGCAGTCAAATTGGGCCCACTAGATGATGTTGGTATTAAGGACTATATTTCTTATATCGATAAAATTTGAAGAGATCACATAAGGTTTGAAATTGTGACAAATTGACAAGTTTTTATAATTAGGTATTTAGAGATTTTTGTAATTCAACATATGATATATCAAATATTTATTGTTTTAATTACAAAAATTTGGAATAAAATATAAATGTTAAAAGATTACTTATGTTTTATAAAAATATATATTAATTTTATAAAAAATAATTACAATTTTTTTTTAATAAAATGTAAATGTTAAAAGATTACTTATGTTTTAAGAAAATTTATATTAATTTTTAAGTATAATTTCCAATGATTATTTATATATTTTTAAATATATTGATATTTAAAGTAATGTCATTTTATATTGTAGAATTTTGACTTAATATTCAGTTTAAATTGGTGAATTGTTTTAGAACAAAATGAAAATAATTAGCTGAATGATAAATATTGCTCCCTAAAGTTTATGTTGATCATTTTCCTTTTTTTCTACATGAATTCCTATGCATATTTAAGAATCTACAATCAGTAAGAATTATCCTTTCTATGCCAAAAATCAAAATGTGGATCATATCTCGCTCATATTATAATGAATATTTATTCCCAACATATCCTACTTATAGCCTAAATATTCCCTCTACAGGTCTTGTACGGTGTCCTTGGGACCTCATGTGCATGGGAACTCATGAGTCTGAAAGGAAAATGCTATTTCCTCAGACCCTAACTTTTATTCTTGTACTATGGCCCATTGTATGTGACCATGATAGCATAAGGTCCTATATTTTTCCTTATACCATGGAATGGTCCTCAATATCCATCCCTAGTGTGCCCCTCCTCAATGTTGTGTCCATATATGACATGTATGCGAAGGATTCCCTACACAAGCCCTATGAAATGACATGGGTCATTATGCAAAGACCACAATCCCCATTAACAAATGTTTTATCCAACAAAATGGGTTTTGGAATAAAACGATGGATTAATCACCAAGAGGCGTCCGTAATACAGTAAACCTAAAAATGTCCACCACATCCATGTCATATGGAAAAGATGGGATAGAGCCTCATGGATGGCCTATGTATAACCTGAAAGCCACATGTTATGGACTAATACTTTGGATCTTCACCATGGACCAAAAATTCGATCTTCGCCCTAGAAAGAGTTTATGGTTATGGATTATAAAGGCTACTAGTGGTATCAAGGATTATTATGTTTTAGGGGTTATGGATATGGAGGATCGTGTTTAGGGGTGAGAAGTTACAGGGGTCAAGATTATATGAACAATAGAGCTTATAATAAGCATAGTTTTTCTAGTTAACTTTTAAATGGTTTGTGGTTATATGTGTTAGGGGAACTATCAAAGTTGATTTTCCAGGGGTTGTAAGGGTATTATTAGTTAGGTATTATAATTTAAAGTTGATATTTATACTAGGGGTTATTGAAGTTAATTATAATTGTTAGGGATTATGGGTGATATGTTTTCAACATGGAATTTCATCGGCCCACATGAATAGTTTCCTCATATCTTGCATAAAACAAATTCTACTTGAATTTTGTAAGGCATAAAATTTTAGAGGTTCAATGAACTATATGTGAAACCAAAAGGTCTTACTTTACTAGATGTATACTATAGGTATACTATGAATGATATACAAATAACTAAATCCAAGCTATGCTAGTAAGTTAAAGGTCCAACTTTGGCCATCGTTTGTTCGAGTCTTTACACAATTGGGCTCATGATCTTCATTGTAAATTTCTTGATAATGTAAAGGGAATCCATAGGTCTCACATCACTTATGATTGAATGTCAAAGTGGGTGAAAGTATTGATTGAGTGAGATTATAAAGGATGTTATTACACAACTATTCCTTAAAAGCATTGGTAATCATAGGTTCCCCATAAAAAATGCTTCAATTACTAAACATTATAAGGTAAATCATAGAATTTAAATACATGAATCAAAAGAAAAGATAATGCACAAACGTTCAACTTTGACAACTCATTCCAATTGGTTATTCATACAATTGGGTTCATGACTTTCAGTCCTATCTCTAGGTGTAGGCTCACTACCTCTTGGATGAAGAGTCAATTAAATGAGTCCATTCCGTCAATGAATCTACGATCCTTAAGTTTCTACTAGATATCCATATCCTTACAACATTGGAAATTTATTAGATCCATTCCTTGTTATTATAGGGACAAAATTTAGGGTCTTAAAACATAAATTTTATCTATGGGACTTATTGGTCATACATGGTTCCTAATTCCTCCACAAGAGCCTTAAATATATCTTGGTCATGTTGAGGTTTAACACAGCATTAATAGTTGTCAAGGGCTAAGCACATGGCTTAGGAGGAGTGGTGGAGTACATATGGAATTGTGACATAGGCATATGAAAACACCTTGTGCAATGACATAATTTTGTAGCCCTTATTTTGTATGACATCAGCTAAGAGCTTGACATGCGTATTGTTGGAGTGGGGCACTTTAGTTATTTGTTACTACATATGATTATTGTTAATTGCTTGTAAGGTGTTGGACCATGTTGTACACCAAAGTCATCATCAACAATATTTTCATTTATGGCTTATGGGATATATGTCAATTCCTAGGTTGTGACACATGGTCTAAATAGGGAAACTTTTGCTTCCAAGTTTAACATGGTGGAAATTACAAGGTTTGGAATAGTATAAATATTTAGAAGGGATATGGGCATGATACAAGGACAACACCAAATATATTGAGAAATAAAATTTATATTTATGTCTCATGGGCCATGTGTGCCTCAAAAATCATAAAAAACCATCACATATGCCTTGATTTGGTATTGTTGGTTCAATGTGTTGGTCATTTCAATGTTTAACACACTAATACATTTTAGAGAATTGATAATTTGTGGATGTATTTCCAAAGAATGTCATCTTCACTTGGAATAATTGGTGTGGAGGGTTGATTCACGTTGTATAAAGGCTAAATCAAATTCTTATTTAAGAGCCCCTCTTCTCAAATTACTTAAAAATAAGTTATTTTATTCTTCTAGTCATTAGATTCGACAAGGATTTGATAATTGGAATATCCTCTTATAGTGGAACCTAGAAGGTGAGCCAAAAAATACCCCTTTGTTTTGAAAAATATGTGGTTTGTTCAATGGGGGCTTAAAGGTAATTCAAGTGAGTTGTGAGAGGATGTTGGTATGCACACAAGCTCAAAATATTTACATTACAAAAAAAATTAAATCCTTTAAAGCTACGATAAATTCATTGAAATTAGTTAAAGGATTGAAATCATTTACACCTAAAAAATGAGAAACACAACATTGATCATTGAGTGTAACTTCAAGGATCGATGGACCTTCTTGAGAACTTATATATTTTGATACAATGAATAGATTTGTGTAAAACCAACAATAGTAAATGCAACATGATCATGGAATTTCATATTTTTTGTCATAATTGTTGGACTGCAAAATTCCATGATATTAACATATTTCCAACAAGGATGATTAGAATATGCTCATCACGTGGATTATAGAATGTCTCAATGAGACACCATTTTGTGGACTATAATTCTTATGAAATATTCCCATAATCGTAGGATACACAAAGCTCAACAATGTTTAATAACATGCTTGAGCATAATGTTGTCTCATGGAATGTTGTGATTTGGGGTTGCATATAAAATGGGAAAAACAAGAAGTCTCACAAATTGTTTAAAATAATTCCACAATGGAGATATGCATTATTTCAAGGATGGAGAGATGTTCTTACATTAGTATTGTTGTTTCTTTATGTGGAACTAATAGATACTTGGATTGGCTTTGACATACCAGTTACAATTACCAACAAAAATTTCCAAAAGGTGAGGGCATTCCATCATGGTACCTTTTAATATTATCATCATAGTTTGGGAATTGACCTTCATTTGTCTAAGACATGACTAGTGAGGAATTTGAGGGAGTAAAATAATGTAATATGTGATTAATGTGTCAAGGAAAAGGGACAAATAAAAGGAAATAACTTGTCATTTACAAGGTGGGAGGACACATTAATTAAACTCAAAACCTCAGACATCCAAATATGCCATGTAAGTAAGGATAATTATTCATCATCAACCTTACATCAGTCCATTTTGTCTCTAGGTATCATGCGACATTAATAGGCCTATGTCCACCACACAAGCCCTATAAAGGGAATCTTTGTCAATTAAGTGGAATATAGTGTTTGTTTCAAGTTTGGCACACTAAGGATGGATATCATGGCATAGTCCATGCTATAGGGTAAACATACAAATTCCTAGGCCATAACATTTTCCTCAAGGGATCAGGGCCCACACATGGGTCCCTATCCCATAATTTCATCTCTATGTGGGAAATCTTTGGCTTACAAGCAAGAAATGGCCATTTAAAGTTCTGTGTGACCAAGAATGGTTATCATTGATTGGGCCGTGTTATCAATTCAAAACATAACATCTAAGGGTAATGGGATCATGGATCATTTGTGATTCCCTAGACCACCTCAAAGGTCCTATAGACTACAGAGGTAATATTTAGCCAATGATTAATATATGTCATCCATTTTGTGGTTTGGCAAAGCAAATATGGATTTGGGTCCCTAGGCCATGGTTTGATGCGAAAAGTCATGTTTTTGGGCCAAAACATTTTTCCTTAGGGATCATGAACTATGTGGAGGGCCTTAGGCCACCACAAATCCCTATAAAGGGAATATTGGCATGTGAGAAATATATAGTACCTATTTTTATGAATTTTTGTTAACCATGGATATTTATTGTAACTGAAGCAATGACAAGATCAAAATTCACAACCTTAGGCCATAACATTTGGATTTGGCCTATAAGCAAGATATAGTCTCTATTTAAATATTTTTAACACTCAGAGATGATTTATATGGCCTCAACCATGAACCAAGGTATAAATTTAGAGCACAAGTCCATATCAATTACCTTGGGGCTCATCGCCCATGAATGGAGGCCTATATTATAACATGAGGCCTACATGGGGAATCTTATCTTGCATGAGAGATATGTTCATCGTTTTGAGGAAGGGCATGCCACGGATGGTTTTCAAGTCCCATGTTATGATATAATGTTAAATAACGGTCTTAGGTCATAAAATTTTTATTCAAGATCATGGTCCATGTTCAAACCCTCAAACCGCCACACATACCCTCCATAGGGAACCGTTAGCCTACAAATGAGATATGATAGCCATTTTCCTCTTTCTAACACTAGACATGGTTCTCAATGCATATGTAATGGTTCAATGCTAAAATCCCTAGGAATATGCTATAACATAAATATATGGGGATTATGGTCTATTTGTGGGGTCATAAAACGCCACATAGAACTTACAAATGGAATCTTCATCATGCCAATGAGATATGGTCCTATAAGTAACTAATTGTTGTCCAAGCCAAGGTTGATACAAAAATACATGTTATTGGCCCATAAAATTTGTATTTGGATCTCATGGTCCATACATGGGACCCTGGTGTTGTTCAGGAAAACACACCCTTATAAACTAGGGCCTCTGGGGTTACCAACTTACTAAACTAACTTGTAGACAGTCATCCATTTTAGAATTTGAAATAGAAATAGAAAGAAAACTGGGCATACCTTATTTATGACGGTTGATCCTAGATTTTATTCTTCTCTTCAACTTGCTTCCACAGCTTCTAGGGTGTCTCCAATCATCTGCAATGGACACGATATTCCATAAATATCTTTTATATATATCAATGGTTAATGAAATAACATATTCATAATGAAACAATAAGATAATTAAGACATTAAAATAAACAAGAGTACAAATACACAATCTTGGAAGAAGAAATTTCTTTATTGATAAACAAGGATGGTAAGATTACAACCCAACTCCTGAGACAAGTGCTCCTTTGCAAACCAAGGACACTGAGTTCTATTGCTCCAAGATATATGAAGGCATAACACTAGCATAATTTTTCTCTACTAAGTATGACTGATTAACCTCAACCCCTACCCTGTATTTATACATGAGTAAAGAGAGAGGTTACAAAGGTTGAGATGGTTGGGGATGTTGGGATGGTTATGATTAAGGGCCCAATTGTCCTTGACTAATCATGTTTATATTGTTTAAATTTGAATTAAGGCATATGTGACTATTGATATAGGCAAGTCATGTATGATACATGACTTTATTTAAGTAAACCCATAGATCAAATCCCTAAAAATATATACATGAGTTGCAATGAACATACTCGCGTATGATATGTGGGTTTCTATGCAAACAGTTGCGTATTCAACCCTAATGTCCAAACAAAAATATATTCAGCTGGTCACGTTATGATGTATCAATAGTCATGCCCATCTATAGTGTTTTGGATACTTCAATCCAATTTTTTCTTTTGTGTTCCAACATATTGGATGTTAGTACTCGGATGGAGAAGTGTCATTTTACATGATAATAGATTCCCCCTAATGTGTGAGCTCAGGGGGAAGTGATAGACGGAATACATTACAGTCTTTAATCTTTGAGAACTCAATTGACAAGGTAGCAGAGGAGGTACCTAAAACATATATATCAAAGTCATATACAAAATCATATCAGAGGATGCAATGTTTAATATAGCGGAACAATAAATCCTTTACAATATTTGATTATATCGTATGATATGGGTAACAAGACCACGTATATTACAAAGGTGGATTGAAGCCACAATATACAATGATGAGTCTTCAAAATCTGGAAGCAGTGTAGTTGAACATAACACAATCTTGTGCAACTTAGGTTATAGAGGTGAACCTATAGTCTTCATCGAAATCCAAAGGAACCAGTACAATCCATACCATGTGAATACATGTGCTAAAGTCGAACATGGAAGGAACTCAACAGAATGTTAGAAAATGAGTAGTGCTGACAACTGAAGCAAAGGAGTTCACCAATAATGGTAGTGAATCCTAAGGTACCACCCCCAAAACTCTAGGTCTTCATCTTCATGAGACACTGATGGGAAACCGTGATGTGAGGAGGAAGGAAATGAATCCTTCAACATATCACAAGTGCAACTAGGAAATTGGATACGAGAAGGAAGACACAAGTAATTCTCAAATAGGATAATGATGGGATTGGGATAATAATTAGATGAAGGGACAAATCCTTGAACAGTGAGCATGACACATATATGAACCATAGAAGATTTTAACTTGCAAATAGGACAACTAAACTTATTTGTCATGTAGGAGACATGATCAGATTCCCCATGTATAAAGGACAAGCAGAGGAGTAAAAAATTGAAATAATAGCTAAGATGAAAGTGTAAACTAAGACATGAGTATCAGAAAATTCAGAGAGTGCTTTGTTCAAGGAGGACATGTTGCCATTTTTTATAACCCAAAGAGATTAATTCTTCCTTATCTTCCTTGTTAAATTTTAACGAGTCCAGGAAAGTCAACTCGAGTCTCTCTTCATTTTTAACAAGCTTGAAGAGGGGAGAGAATAATGCTTGATAATGTCATTGATTGGATTTTACAAGCCCAAACTAGTACATGCTCGATGGTTTTTTCATATTTTGAGACTCTGAAAAACTCCGAAGAAGACTCTAGGGGGGTGTTTTTTTGTACAATTTAGTCTCCTGAGGCCAGAAAAGTATAAAAAATTCCACAGAAGAGCTCTCTTAGCTCCCGGAGTACTAAGGTGTACCTTTTTTGTACTTAGTTGAAAAGGTCCAAAAATGGGATAAACGAATACCAAACTGATGCACCTTCAGAAGCGACAGATAGCCTGAGTTTAACGAGTGTGAAGGAAGGAAAGATCACTCAAAAAGATCCATTTGTTTATAAGAAATGGGGCTTATAACAGTAAACTCAATGCTTTGTTATTTAGGTTTTGTGAGCATCAAAAAGTCATAAAGTACGCTGAGAATATTTTTCATGTTTAGGTTCAAATCACAAAAAAGAGAAAACTAATCTCATACCGGGTGTTCCTTTTTCATAATTTTAGACCCTCATGTCCGGAAAAGCGATAAAAATATACCTGAGAATGCTCTTCTCAATTCCGAAGAAAAGATAATCCTCTTTTTTCGTAACTACTCCACATGATCTGAAAAAGAGATAAACTACCACCAATGTGGATGCCTATTCAGTTATTCTTAATGAGTCTAAATGAACAAGTTTACTCAGAAGTTAAGTCTATTTTGAGGATTCAGAATTGGGCCTAAAGAAAATTCATAAGGGCAGGTATCCTTATAAATAGGGATATCTCACAAAAAGATGCAAAATGAAGGCTCATTTCGTCATGAAAAACTACTAAGAAGGCTTCTACAAACCTACCACAACTATGGCATGGGTACCAAAGACGATAAAGTGTTCTAAACTAGGATACCCATGAAAAGGAGGCCCTATACATGGAGGAACAATGATGCAGACCAGGTAAAAATGGTTTAACACCATAGTCTATGGTTAAAAAGGTAATCCTAGGGTTAAATAACGGATAATGTATAAATGAAAAAGTACATATAAAGGTCAAAATCCTACCCTATATGAGTGGATAACAACTTCTTAATGATCTTGAACCTATTGCACTGATTAAAAAGTCATGGTATTCGTCCACTTATAAAAACTTATTTTTAAACTATAGAATATGGGTCCAAAAATTTGAAATTTTTCTATAAATAGTTCAAAAAAAAAATACCATTTGACAATTTACCCAATTTGGCAATTTTTTACCTATGACGCCAATTGCTCACCAAGGATAAACTAGTGGACCAAATCGACATCCACCAATTGTAAGTTGGTAGACTCTCCGTTCTCCTTCTTTTCATATCTTCTAAATTTTATTTTTATGAAAAAAATTATGGTTTTGTGCCAGCCCTAAAAGGGTCATGCAGCATACACTGGTCTGCTAGGATCGCAGTCATGTATACATGTCTCTAAAGGAACCCACATATGATACATGACATGCTTAAAGCATAATAGCATATATTGCATGGCCTAGTAAAGCTTGAAAAATGGCCAAAATTAAGAAACATTGATGAGTTATAATGGTCAATAATGGTCAATGGGCATGTACACAATGGTTCTAGAATGGAGGGAAAGAGAGCACAAATACATGGACCGAGAAGCTCTACGGTATGCCCCAACATTACAAACTTTACAATAATGTGGTTTCTGAATTTTTTCTACACTTCTGGCATGAGGGCCAATGTCCGTTTACTGGAGCATCTAATCAATTAGTGGGATAATGACCTTGGTGTCTTTGATCAGCTTCAAGGGGAAATCTTGGAGATTACAGCAGAGGACATGTATTTTATTAAAGGTACTTTCTGCAGAGGTATTCCCATGAACCTCAAGGGTAAATGTAGGGGTGGTTCCCTATGAGTGTCTAGGATTATATTGACACTTACTTCCCACCAGGAATGGAAAAGAAAGGGACATGTGTCCCTATTGTTCACATAACTAGATTTCCATTATAGGTGGTGGTAAGCACTATGGTAATAATTGTCAGATCTTCTGCATTGCATATAGCTACTCCGTCTCAAATGTAGATTGTAGTGGAGTGCATGCAGGGTATAGTATTTGACTGGTGTTCGGGCATGATCTCGATTATGAGAAAACCTCTCTCTAATTGTAAAAGAGGGCACAGGAATAACTTTGGTTACATAAGTATTTTAGTAGCATTCTTCTTTGAGAGAGTCCTACTATTATCCCCATCGTAGCCCTACCACCGCCTTCCCCTTGACAGCGTAGACTGACCAGATGGGGAGAGGTCTTTCTCTGTTAAGTTGGCGGAGGATCAATCCAGAGTGTCTATGATGATGATTTCTATTTGTGGTGGGAGTGGAAAGTACCAGATCTTGATTAGTTTCCATACACCGGATTGGATTTTCAAGGAGATAATGACCTTGTCCTCCCACTAGGGGAGGCATGGGGAGAGCTAGGTACTTTTATATTTTTATGGTATTTGATTTTTTTGTGATCGATTAGTTTCCATACACCGGATTGGATTTTCAAGGAGATAATGACCTTGTCCTCCCACTAGGGGAGGCATGGGGAGAGCTAGGTATTTTTATATTTTTATGGTATTTTATTTTTTGTGAATTTTAATCATAAAGTTAGATACATATGTATAAGAGTTCTAATCCATTTTTAAACGTGTTTGCAGATATTGAACCTGTATGCCCCGATGGGAACCCTAGGACATTTGTGTGGCCCACACAAGGTGGGGACCGAAGTATACTGTGAGTTCTTGAGGGGAGGTTTGTCAGGTTAACCCAAGGGGTCCCTACCATGTGGATAAAGTGTATTCCTATTGTGATGCAAGAGTTTGTAGTAGGGATTACAAATTCCTAGATACGCCTACCAAGGAGGGTATCCCTAGTCATTATACATTACAAGGAGGATGAGGAGGTAGCCGCAGTCGAGGATGCTGAGGAGCAGGATTAGATCTATAGGCATACATATGGATTATGATCCTTTTTTTTGTATATTTATACAATTATGGAAAGATATTCAGATCAAAACTCAATCTATCTATGGAGACATATATATATATCCTGGTTATTTACAGGTGTCTCAAATGTATTTGTTATGTTTATTTTACAAAGTATGTGTTAAATGCCAATCTAGTATATAGTTTGCATAAGCATCAGTGATTGTATTTTCATTTCCTGGAATGTGATTAAATGAAATATATTTGAAGTTTCTTTCAAGTAATCTAACCTACAAAAACTCACATAACAAAGTAGGGTTTCACACTTGATAAAAACCATTGAGTTGGAAAACCATAAGTTGAGAATCAAGTCTCACCTTCAACTGGGTAATTCCACACAAGGTAGAATCCCATAACAACTCAATAACAACCTTGTACTCGACCAATTTATTCACAGTAGGACCTAAGAAAGAGCCTATAGAAGCAATGAGTTGTCCTGAGGTTGAATAGATGATCGATGCGGCTGAAGCCAGGTTACACGTATGCCAACTAGAACCATCTAGAAAACCTATGAACCACTTAGCTGACATATGTAACAACCAACTGATTGTATAAGAAACACTAACCAGTTAACTGATATACATAAAAATACATACAATAAAAATAAAAGAACAAGCACCATTCCCAGGCGTAGTACTTCTTCAGGTAGATCCCATTTCTAGGCTCAGGAAACTTATTTCCATCAAAATCAGTTAATTCATACGGCCCTTTTTTCAAGACCTTTAACATGGCGTAGGGACCTAACCACATAGACTTGAATTTTTTTGTCCTCAGGGGTTCTTTTTCTTGATCCCAAAGAAAAACAAGTTCCCTGATAGAGAAAATTCTTGGCTTAACCGCTTTGTCATTTGGTTCTTTACCCTATTCCTATGAGCCTCGTTTGCTTTCAACACATCTCTGCTTTGTTCATCTAACTCTTCTAAGTGAAAAAAACGTTCTTCTAGTTCTATAGTGTCAGGGAGTACATGAATGGCTATTTTAAGAGATGGAATCTCACATTTGACCGGAGTGACTACTTCCACCTCGTGAACAAGCTGGAAAGGTGAAAAACCGATAGTAGTATTGACATTGGTCCAGTACACCCAAAGTGCAGGATATAGCATGATGTTCCAATTTTACCATCTTGTGTTAATGGTATGCTTTAGAATGGTCTTCAAGGTCTTATTCACTGCCTTTACTTGTCCATTCGCTTGTGGGTAGAAGGACAATAAGTGATCTTGCTTGAACCCTAGCACATTAGAAAGCTCGGTCATCATACCATTCTGAAAGTGACTGCCATGGTCAGTGACAATCTCCTTTGGAATACCGAAACGAGTAATGATATGTTTAAACATTAAGTAAGCTACCGTTTCACCATATTCTTTGAAGGTAGGCATTTCCTCTGCCCACTTTGTGAAGTAGTCAACAATGACAATGATATATTTGTGCCCCCTAGCCAAAACTAGATTGGACTTCACATAATCCACTCCCCCACTTAGTGAAGGGTCCCACCGCAATGACGGGAAACAATGGATCAAGATGCGATGGAATTTTCCCAGTATAGAACTGACACGGATGACAACGCTTCACAGCCTCCACACAATCTTTAAATATCGTGTGCCAGAAATAACCAGCTCATAAAATATTTTGGGTCATTACTAACCCAGATAAATGACCCCCACACGCTATGCTATGGGAATCATTTAGGACATGTTCATCCTCCTCATGGGTGAGGCACGGACGCAAAATAAAATCTACCCCTATACAATAGAAAGTATCACCTATGATCAGGTAGTTTTTTGCATTCACACACAATTTATGTCAATCTTCCCTTGAGAAGGACAAAACACCCTTCAAAGTATGGAGATATATAAGGATATGTCCATACAAGGGATCAAAGGTGGAAATCAGAAAGATATACTCATCCTGGAATGAGTCATCTTCCACCACTACATTTTCTTCTGTAGGAAATTCTGAGATAAGCTCTGCAAAAAATAAGGACTTTTTGGATTTGGCAAATTGGAAATCCAAGTCAAAATATTTGAGAATGACTATCCACTTGTTGAATTTCCCCCCAATTATGCCTTGGGACAAAAAATATTGAAAAGGATTTACATCTTCCACTATAGTGGTTGTCCTCAGTAAAATGTAGTGACGCAACCTCTAAACAACATAGATAGGTACTAATGCTAATTTTTTGAAGTGGGATTATCTAAGCTCAATACCAACTAATGCACGAATGAGATAATAGACAACATGCTCTTGGAGCTTGTCATCCTCTTGAACCAATACTACCCCAATGGTCGAGAGTCTATGCATCCATACAGAATATAAATTATTTAGAGTAATCTGGTGGGCATAACAAAGGAGTCGACAACAAAGCTTTATTTAATACCTCATATGCAAGTTGTGTGGTTTCATCCCATACAAATGGAGTGTCCTACTTAAGAAAGCACATGAAACCCTTCATTATCTTGGAATAGTTAACTATAAAACGTTGAAGGAAATTAGATCTCCCTTGTAGGATTTGAAGTTTTCTGATGGAATGAGGAGGAGGAATATTTACAATAGCCTCAACTTTTAGAGGATCCACCTAGAATCCTTTGTTTGACACTATAAACCCGAGTAGCCTTCCTGAATCAATGCAGAAAATGCACTTGTGGAGATTCAAGCATATTTTATAATGTCTATATCGTTCAAAAATTAAGCAAAGGTGATTTTCCATGGTCTCTCCTCTAGTGAGAATGGGCAGAAAAATCATCCAAATACAACTCGACAATATTCTTAATGTCGTGGAAGGAAAAGTTCATTTCCCACTTAAAGGTTGCTCCATCATTCTTCAAACCAAAGGGAATTTTTTTGTACACAAAGGTACCCCATGGAAAAATAAAATCCATTTTTTGTTGGTCTTTCGGCTTTATTTGGATTTGATTATATCTAGAAAATCCATCCATAAATGAAATTACTTCGCTACCCGCAAAAGCATCAATGATCTAATCAATGAAGGGTGTGGGATAGTTGTCCATGGGACATGCTTTATTTAGGTTACGGAAATCAGTGCACACATGTATTGTCCCTTGTTTCTTATCAACATGAACAAGATTGGATATCCATTACATCAAAGCAATTGGGTATATAAACCCAACTTTCAGCAACTTTTCCACCTTAGCCTTAACGACTGATGCTTTACCTGGATTAATAGGTCAAATATTTTGTCGAACTAATTTAGCATCAGGATAGGTTTGGACTTTATGTTCTACAATCGATGGATCTATGCCTGGAATTTACTCATATGACTAGGAAAACACATCGCAAAACTCCTTAAATAAGGCATTATATATAGCAATCTCCTCTGGAGAGAAGTTTGCACCAATATGCACATTTTCTACGAGGTTGGTGTTTGCAGAGATGTTAATTGGAATGGTAACACAAATATTTTCCATATTCCCCTCAACAAATATTCCCTCCTTTGGTAAAGGATTAATTGGTAAGTCAACATATTTTCCCAATCTCACATGGAACTCTTGGTTTTCAATTCTACTCAGTTCTAGAAGAAAGTAGGACCTATGGTGAAAATCTTCAAAAATATTATCTCTCCCACTCATAGCTTCCAAAATGGCTTCATCTGAAGGTAAAACCATGTCTAAGAAGTCATCTGAATATAAAGAGTTCTCCGCCCAAGTGGGCATATAATATTCCTCTGACTCCTATGAGACCGTAGAAGAATTCACTATAGAATACACAATGGTATTAAAAAAAACATGATTAGCCACTTCCATTGTAGATAAGGGCACCTGAGGTTCATGGCAAGAAGGAAGGACCCAAGGATCTATTTTATTGACAACTGTAGAGATAGAATTACCTACGCTTGTAGAACCTAGATATTTTATAGGGGCTAGGTTATCAAATGTTCCCATTAAATATGAATACATCCCAACTCCCAAGCTCTCATTAGTTGGTTTAGTCTAATCAATCAAAGCTACAGTGGACTCATTAGTCTCCAAATGACCCTTCTGAGTGAAACTGAGTTGGTCAATAGTAACCAACTTCTCTTCATGTGGAAACGCCACTACTCAAAGAACGACCGAGGAGATCATGCACATGGCGTAAGTCCAGTTCCTCCCTAGAAGCAAGTTATAATCCAAAGGAGAATCAATCACTTCTACTTCAACATACAATGATTTCCCTGCCAACCTAATACTAGAATCTCGTAGGATACCATGCGGACGGAAAGAACTTTCGTCGAAAGTAGTAAGTAAAGTGTTTGATGGAACTAGCTTCGGGGAACCTAAATCCTTCCAGCAAGACATTGACATTAGACATGTTGAAGCACCTTTGTTGACCACTATACGTCCAATGGTTTTTCCACCATGGACAACATCTATTAACAAAGCCACATGATACATCAGGAGAATATTAACATCTGACATATTAAAATTTGTCAAGAAGCTCAACGAATCCATGCTGCCTAAAGCTGTTAAGAGGGAATCCCGCATAGAAAGAAAACTATGTAACACTTCCAACACTGAAATTACACACAGGGTTTGAGAAAAATATTCAACTACTGAGTATTTGGAAGCAACCCAAGAGTTAGGATTGTGAAAGGATTTTTTAAAGACACCTTTCGGTATCTTAGGCATCAGATCAATAGTTTTCTCAATGGTGAGAGGGTTAGAAGTTTCGGTACTCAACTTACTCTTCTCTGAAGCCTCTGCTTCATAATTCGTGTTTCTCATCTAGAGTAAAGTTATAGATCATACCATATTGATATATTTTTAATCTGGAGTGGCACTGGAAGTGCCCCCGGCTACATTCAAAACAGAAGCTGTGTTCTGTCCTTGGGAAAATGGATCCTTGAGGACACCCGGTTGTTGGTTTTTAAGAAACTTCTAATATTGATCTATAAGAGGGAATTGATGGTTCAGGTGGTCTCCTTGGTACATATTGCGAGGAAACTTCACCTTCTTCTTATATTTTTTACCCCCATAAGCATTGTTCATTGGTTTCGGCTTGTTTTGATTACCTTCACCTTTCTTCCCTTTCTAATTTTTCCCACCGGGCTATTGATTTCCCTTCTGAGAAGAATGTGAAAACACAGTTGCACTTTGAGGTGTGGGGGTGGAAGCCTTTGCTTCCTCCACTACATACTGCTTCACTGATAACTCATGGATTTTCTTAGCTAGTGACTCTACAGTGGGAGAATTAACTGAACCAACCACACCATTGGAATAGGGTACATGATTGGGTTTCTCTGCACTAATGGTAAACCTTGGTGCCTCAGGTATGATCTTGTACAAGATCCCAGACTGAGAATAAATAAAATCTAATTGTTGGGACCTGAGGATAGCCTCTTCTTATGTGGTTACCCCAGAAGTGGATACATCCTTAGATATATAAGGAAGTAAAGATTTAGGAACCGCTCTAATAAGAACTCGAGAGGTATGGTTGCTTTGATAAGCCTCTTCTGTCTTCGCCACTCTTGGATGTGATCCAAGATATATGTGGATTTTTTTGCCAAAAAATCGACAAGAAATATGTGCTGACATCATACCGGATAGGAATCTAGAAGTGATTAAGAAACACATTTGCTAAATCCAAAAAACTGTCATATGCAGCAGAGGATATTTCAGTGTGCCATTTTGCTACAACATGAGTCAAGGTCCTCTAGAAAAGTATCAACCAAACAAAATCATTGTTTAGCAAGTTTGAAGAGAACCATAGGTGAAAAGTGGTTATATGGGCACCTGGATCTTCACCAGCATTTCCTTCAAAATTAGGAATGTCTGATGGTAGCTTAATAAGAACATGTGGCCATGCAGAACTATGTCATACCGTGTCATTCATCAACTTTGACAAGTTTGACAAGTTTAAATTTTCCAGGGAAGGAAGCTTAGGCCTAACCGGAGCTTGAAAAGCATGAGTCTGGGATGTAGAAGGACCTCCCCCCTAGTTCCCAAACGAAAAGGTGGGGTTTCCCCCAACCACTGGTTGTGAAGTAGTTGGACTACTTTGAAAAGGATTCCACCTGAAATCCAATGGATTACTTGTGTGTTGTCCACTATAAGTGAATTGAGCCACTCTAGATGAAATTGGAGTATGAAAAACAGGAGCAGGTATACGTCCACTAAAAAGAGAAAATGGAGAGCTCATGAAAGGGGTCAAAACTAGTGTCTGAAAACCTTATCCAAAATCATTTGTGTTTCCAAACTGCATGCCCACATATGCAGATGTAGGACCTCCATAAGGAGTGGATGGGGGAATGTGCCCCCCATTCCATGGGAAACCCTAGATGAATGAGGAGGATCCACTTGGACCACTCTAAGTAGTATGCATAAAAGAGGTGGAATAAAAAGGTGCACTGGGGATCCCAGTGACCACCCCACTAGACGAATCTACTACAATATAGGGAACTGATGGTTGGACCACTCGACCACTTGGTGACAAGGGTGCAGTAGATTCACTTGGTCTTGAAGTACCAACTGGGGGAGGTGGGAATCCACCATCCAAAATGGCTGAAGTTGGGGTAGAAATACCCTCTTTAGTGCTAGACATAAATCTACTCACAAGAACACCAATAACAGGTGAACTAAAGGGAAGAACTTGGATGATCATAGGATCGTTTAAGTCAGTTAGGTGTGGGTTAAAATGTCTCACAAACTCATCATCTTACAAGTATTAAATATCTTCTGCAGTTGTTTCTTCCTAGTTAGTCCTAAGTTCTGGTTCACCTGGAACTTCACTAACTCCTACTAGTTCAAAATATCTGTCAGTATCTAGTCTTCTCCTTTGAGGGGGTGGTGGATGATCCACTCTAACAGCTGGAGGAAGGTTTTGCAACCTTCTTCACCTTCGGAGAGGTTGGTCCTCCATAGATAAAAATTTGACTCACACACACTTAAAGGCCAACTAAATACAGACAAACCAAACAACACTCACAAAAAAATGTCCTAAAGTCACGCAAAAACAATGGATATAAGTTGTGCCTTCCAAAGGAAATCTTGGGATGATTAGGGCCCAGGTCCAACCAGTGAAGACTGATAGATGGTTACTTGGAATCCTGTGAAGATGTTCTTGGGAAAAATCATTGGAATCATGCAACCGCCCCCACACATTGTCTACTGGGGTTACCTTCTAAGTTCGTCCAAGGTGTATCAGAAATAACCTTCCAATACCACATGTGTATGATCCCTAGTGTCAAGAAACTAAAGGCTATGACAAATACACCGAGAGTATGGAGGAATAATCATAAGCCTAATCCTTATGTGTGGGAAGGGTATCAAATCCCAAAACCCTATCAACACCGGCACCGCACAAGGCCCAAGAGGTGGTATTGACAAGATCCGAAAATGCATAAAAATATTGATATACGCTCAAACAAGGAATCAAAGGGTTATCTCCTCAACCAGGTTCTCACGCGGTCTCGTGCTTAACTCCTATGTGAGAGGATATTTCCAGTTGGTCTCATTTAGAGGAGGATTTACCTAGTGAAAGGCCTACTACATTTGAATCAAATGCTTATGGACAATTAAAACTCACTAGTCCACAAGCCTAGCCTAAACTAGTTGATGTATGAGCCTAGAAAAAAGAAACTTACTAGTAAATTTTAATTAATCATTCTTTTTAATGGGTTGTATTTATTCAAAGGTACTGGGATGAGACTGCATGATGTTATAGACTCAGCAGAATGAAAGCAAAAATGATGTAAAAAATAAAATTTCAAAACAAATTGAAACTACTATGCAAATTTTTCTTTCCTTTTTCTTGTAAAATGAAAGCGAATGAATTTTTTCAAAATGAAAAGAGAAACTACAAGACTTAAATTTTTTGATTTTTTTCTTGAAAAATAATGAAAAGGACAACTAAATGCAACCTAATGCAAAATTTGCAAAAAATATTTTGTCTTTTCTTTTCAAAAAATTTCAAAAATTACAATGCAAGTAAATGCAAACTTGAGTAAGTTTTAACAATCTAAGCATATAGTAGTAAATGATGCAAACAGACCCTATAGAAACACATCTCACCCAAACAGAAAGAAATAACACAAAACCTAGACTTGAAGGAACTATCAAATCCAAGACTAATAGATCCAAAATGACAATAATGACTTACTCAGACCACTAACAACAGTACAAATCATACAATGTTTTAAAGGACTGATCAATGACCTAAAACATAAGAAATCAAACCCAACGAGCCAAGTAGGACAACCTAACACCTTCACCAATGACGAAAGTTGAACACAAAAATACTCAAGGACATGACAAATCAAGTGAACTGTGAAATGTTCAAACATAAGACCAAAGTGTCATGTAAAAAGCAGAACGTCCATAATCATCTGAAAGATAATAAATGAATGGACAAGTAAGAACCCTATAGAATCACAGACACTAATAGGAATACATGATTGTTATAAAGGAAACCCACGTATGATACATGACTGTCTAGAAGGAAACCCATGTATGATACGTGACTGTCCAGAAGGAAACCCACATATACAAAGTGAAATACGCGATTGTCACCAAGACAACCCACGTATACTGTAAACATTTTTCAAAAAATAAAAGCACTGACAGACAATTCTAAACATGCAAAACTGGAAATCAAAGATAAAATTAAAACAAGTCACAAACAGAATTAGACAGAGCAAAAGACT
Organism: Pseudotsuga menziesii; assembly: GCA_001517045.1. Taxonomy (NCBI): domain Eukaryota; kingdom Viridiplantae; phylum Streptophyta; class Pinopsida; order Pinales; family Pinaceae; genus Pseudotsuga; species Pseudotsuga menziesii. Next base: position 110,633 of record LPNX010586795.1, read on the forward strand.
GGTCAGGAAATCCTAAAGAGAGGAGCTACAATAGGTTGGACTCCCCAGTGGAGTCGCTAGTTTTTTTGTTCAGGAAAACACACCCTTATAAATAAGGGCATCTAGGGTTAGCAACTTACTAAACTAACTTGCAGACAGTCATCCATTTCAGAATTTGAAATAGAAATAGAAAGAAACCTATGAATACCTTATTTATGACAATCGATCCTATCTTTTATTCTTCTCTTAAACTTGCTTCCACGGCTTCCAGGGTATCTCCAATCATCTGCAAATAACTTGATCTTCAAACAATATCTTGTATATATATCAATGGTTAATGAAATAACATATTCATAATGAAACAATAAGATAATTCAGATATTACAATATACAACAGTGCAAATACATAATGTTGGAAGAAGAAATTTCTTTATTGATAAACAAGGATGGTAATATTACAACCCAATGCCTGAGACAAGTGATCCTCTGTAAGCCAAGGACACTGAGTTTTGTTGCTCCAAGATATCTGAAGGCATACCTCCAGCATAACTGTGTTCTACTAAGTATTATTGATTAGCCTCAACCCCTACCCTCTATTTATACATGAGGAAAGAGAGAGGTTATTAAGGTTGAGATGGCTGGGGACGTTGGGATGGTTATGATTAAGGTCCCAATTGTCCTCGACTAATTATGTTTATATTTTTTAAATATGAATTAAGTAATACATGACTATTGATATAGGAAAGTCACGAATGATATGTGACTTGATTTAAGGAAACCTGCGGGTGCAAGCCCTAAAAATCTATACGCGAGTTGCAATGAACATACTCGCGTATGATACATGGGTTTCTATGCAAATACTTGCATATTCAACACTAATTTTCAAACCAAAATATATTCATTCGGTTAAGTGATGATGTATCAACAATCATTCCTATCTATAGTGTTTTGTCTATGTTGGGCCCTAGAATTGTCCATTTTTCCATCATGTATTGACATATATTTCATCCATTTTCTTCCCATTATTGCCCATTTATCATTCCATTTTCCATCCATTTGTTGTAACTGTGCGTAAAACATCATACTACTTCCATCATAAAACAACATGATTATTTTCCTTTATATTTGATGAATTGAAGACTATTATGCATAATTTTACTAATGATGATTTGTGGAGTGATTTGTCACGTACAAGACACTCGCAACTAGCTGTTACAGCTTTAACTGAAAATGCATGCCACATAATAACACCTTGATTCGCATCTAGATTTGCGGGCAGATGGAAACGAATCTCGAAAATTCGAGACATGGATTTTGTGCGTAACAACCTCATTTACTTGACTTTCAAGGAAATTGCCAAACAAAGCCACAGTTTGTGATATACAAGTGGTTCTTCAAGAGGGTATTTTCTAGATTTACTGTTGCGAACGGTTCCAAAGTTGTTAGTAGTTACAGCCGTGTTTTAGCTGTTACAGATCACAAGTTGGGGGTTCAGTTCCTCATTTCCATGAGATAATTTTATGTATAAATATGTAATCAATCTCATTGAGGAGGAGGAGAGAAAGCAATTTTATGATGTAGGATTTGATCCAGATCTATTGTAATCATTCCATTTTGATAATACATGCTGACAATTTTTTAATTCTAGAGTTGTAGACTTTCATTGTGGAGATCCAGCTCTGCTCAATGGAGGAAGGGCCCTCTTCCCTGAGCAGATGCTGGTGGTGTTGATTTTAGGTGTTTTATTTTGTAGATTTATTTATTTGTTAATTCATGATTTCATTCATTAGATTGATCATAGTTGTTTTTATTATTTAGTTCATGTTTTCATTAGATTTATCATAGTTGTTTTCCTGTTAATTCGTTTGATAGATCATTGGCCAACATAGCATTTCTTTCAGATTTATGTATTTAGATCTTGATTCATAAGAATTGATTTTGTTGAAGTGTGATTAGATTTACAGTTGGATTTACGAATAGGTTTGAGGTTTGATTTACTTTCAAGAAGGTGTGATCTAGTTTACAAAGAGTTTCGATTGCATACCAATAGTTAACAGTGTCAGGTAGAAATTTTTCTTGCATAGATCTTGCACAATAGCTTTGAAATAAAAGACTTCCTCAGGTTGAAAATTTATGTTTATCACTCTACATGTTAAGTTTTAATTAATTGGCATATAGTGGGCCCAACATTTTGGCGGTGTTGCCAGGGAAGTTATCAATGGTGCAAAAGTACATCTGACATGATTGCATTTCAGTTTATTGAATTTATTTTGAGTATGAATTTTCTGTCTTTACATTCACTTTTATTTCATTTTTAATCTTTGGAGTACAAATCTTATCATTCCCCTTAGTGGTGTTGTAAGCACCACCCATTCTACTAAGAAAGTTGAGATGAACATTTGAAGGAGGAGCCTTAGAATAGCACATGAGGAATCTATGAAGACATGGCAGGTAAGAAATATGGAGATGTTGTTACCTTCGAATTTCCCATCAAAGATTCAGGAAGAGTGGCACCAACGAAAAACATCCCCCCACATGTTCTACCAAATTTTAAGGGTTTGGAAAATGAAGACCCTGATGTATTTTTATTTCAATTCGAAGTACTTTGTAGAGGATATGGTTATCGTGCTAATGATCAAAAGTTAAATGTGTTTCCCCTTACTCTAAAAGGAATAGCCCTCCGATGGTTCATGAGCCTCGATGGGAATTGTATACAAACTTGGGAAGACATGAAACATGTATTCTTGGAAAGGTACCAAGATTATTGCGGGGTCAATGAAGACATCTTCGAAATTCTACAAGGAGAAGAAGAGAGTCTGGAGAAATACATAGAACTACTTCAATATAACCTCCAAACTTCCAAACAAAGGAAACTGGGGAAGGAGACCTTAAAAACACTTCTACTCAAGGGAATCCAAGCTGAATATTTAGAAATACTAAATCTGATGGGAACAGGTAATGTATTTCAGGTAGCTTATGATGATATTTGTGAGTTATGTAGAAGGTATTGAAGAGGAAACTTCAAGATCGGTAAGAATTCTAAGGAAAATTTATCTTTATCTTTGAAATATGCTGCAAAAACAAGAGCTTTACAAGATGAAATCAGTAATGTATTTAAAAATTCTAATGCTAATATCAATGATTCACTAAATTTAGAATTGCTTGTTTTGCAGGTTAAGGAAAAGCATGAGGAATTTGAAGAAATAGTTTTCCCTCGGTGTCAGAAGACACATCTTGCAATGGATTGTTCTTGGGATAGTCCCAAGATTTTTGGCATATGTGAGTTGAATCATTCCACGGATCATTGTACCTCCTTACCAAGGATGAAAGAAACATATCAAAGAGATCTAGGAGTTACAGCCAACTCATTGCAATAGTCATGGCAACCGTGGCCTACATGTATGGTTCAAAATTCTATCCCTCCATTTCCTTACTCTCATACTCAATCATTGAATACTCTTCCACCATGGACATTGTTGCATCCTCAATTTAACTCTTATGTATATTATCCACAAGGTTGGAATGGCCTATCTTATGATCACATGGCCACTCTCCCTCAAGCTGCAACACAACTTGGTCCTTCAATATCAACCTCACAAATCAATCATATACATCAGCCACATCTATTTTCTCATCAAACTCCTTGGTATCCAACACAATTTCCTGTCCAATCCACCCTACACCCTAACCATAATAAAGCAGTATAGTATGCTTACAGTGCTGAATTGCAAAATGTTCCTACATTTCCCTCTTTTTCTACCTCACCTACACCGCTGCAAAATGACTATGCATTATTGCAGCAAATCCATATGAAGCCTGAACATGTTTTAAATCCAAGTTTTGTAGATGGATTTTCTTCTAGTCCTTATAAGCAAGAAGACAAGATCAACAAAACACAAGTAGTATTTGATGAAGAACGAACATTGGAAAAAAAAATTGAAGCATCCTTTACATCATTAGATCTGAATCTTCTATCCATTGAGGAAGATTAGTTTACTAAGGAGCTTCACGGTGTCACTTCTAGGAGAAATCAAGGGAACAAAGACTACATTGAATCTTGGTTTCAATCCGTCATCGGTCTGCAACATCATTCCATACTTGACCAATTCTTGGTACCATCATTTGAATGGAAGTTGATCTCTCATATCCTAGCATTTATAAAGTTATATTTTTCTGTTGGGAGTATGAGCACACTTGAGTCACTTCTTTGAAAGTGGCTCCATTGGAAATATGCATACACTTGAATATTTTTTTATATTTCTAAGTAGAATAGGGTAGGATAGAGAAATAGAATAAAACCATGCTTTTGTTTTTAGTTTTTATTTTCAAATAAGTATGCTCTCTTCACGCGCCTTGTTACGATCTGGAAGATCAGAAAGCAGAAAGATAAGGAATGGGTATGAGATGGTTTTAGGAATGCTTTGGAATTGTTGACTATTTTAACACAACGCTTAAATCATTTTTGTCTTCAATTTTCCAATTTGAATTTGTCTCTATTTGTTACGAAAAAAAAATATCATGAAAACAAAATTACAGCAATTAGAGAAGGTGAATGAAGGATCCACAGGAAAATGAGTCAATTATTATGAAACCCTTCAAGCATGAACTTTGGCATGAATTTTTTAGCTACAACACCCAGTTGTGACTGATTACTGTCAGCTATGACAGTGAGCTGCAACACCCAACTGTGACTGTACTGCAGGTGAAAATTTATGATTTTGAGATATGTGTGTGTTGCACATCATGGCATGTATTTGGTTTTCAGTTATATATGACACATTCATAAAAATACACATGCTTTATTTTAACATTATGTCATTTTTTAAGAGTTGTCGCTATGGCTACAACAGACTGTGTAAGTCAATCTAGGTGCTCAACGCTTGGAAATTTTTGTATGGGTGTGTCTTATATTTAAATTTACATCACTAAAAACATTCACACCTATTTCGGTCACTTTTGGGGGGAAAAAATTTCATTTATTAAATTTTTGGTCGCATTTTGGCTTGAACATTTTACTGAAACACAGTCGGGACAGTCCATTTTTGGGAGACCAAATGGACTTATTTTTAAACCCTCATTATATCCCAAGTATCCCTTTGAATCTAGTTTCCAAAAAAATTGAATTTTTAATATTGGGTATGAAACGAAAAAGTTATGGCCAAAATACTAACGGGGTGTCCAGCAGGGAGCTTAGGAATAGAGTTGGGACAATCAATTTTTGGATGCCTTATTGGACATATCTTGAAAATATGTTTCATTTATATATTACCCTATGAATCTAGTTTACAATGTAATTTGAATCACTCCATTCCGATATCGTATTCAATCTTTATGACCAAAATACCGACTACCTATCACAAATCAGCATTCCTAAAACTCGGTTTCCTAGACTGTTCATTGGATTATTTGACCCATCAATTATTATTGGATTCAAAACCTGTTTCTAGTGGATATACCTACATGAATATAATTTCATCTCCAATTGGAATCACATCAATCTGTTATCAAACGAAAATGTTAAGCCTAAAACCGTGATTGTTGGTCTAGTCCATAATTCGAAAAAAACACCTTGTCATGCAGGATGTTACTAAGTGATTTGGAACATCATTACATATAATTTTAAAAACATATTTTTAATGGAAATATACCTATGAATTTACTTTCATTTGTTTTTGGAATCACTCAAATTGGACAAGGAATGAAGAAGCTATGATCAGAATACTGTTGGTGAGTCTAGATGGACATTGCTCTCCCGCAGGTATAAAATAGATTTTTCTTTGTTCATTTTTATTTGGATTTGTTTTATAAGTAATTTCTTTTTGTTTTTTTTCATAAGTGTTGGGTGAAGAGAGACCAATCATCTCTCTTCTTCCATCATCTCATGTTTTATTGCAGGCAAGTGCTAGGTTTTTGCAGGTCCTTGGAAGAAAAAGGTCAATACATGCACGAGTGACTCTTGAAGACTTTTTCTCAATTTGCAAATGGATTAAACACATAAAAAATGAGAGATTGATGTGCAAACCATACAGATTCCAATGTTTCCAAATTCAAGTCTCATTGCTACATGCCAAGAATCCTTTTTAGACACCTGCCATACCAATCATTGTCGAAAGAAACCCCTCAAGAATCCAATTGCACTATGGTGGATTCATTCACCCTCCTCATTTAAAAACCCTAAAAATCCATTCATGTCGAAGTCCCATTTTCCACTGCTTATGTAGTCACCATAACCGTTTTATTTTCCGTCACTACTACATCATGACTTCACATATACTTTCCACTTCTGAGTTTCATGTTGGTTCTATTTTTCACTATGATTCTTCACAATCATTTATTTTGTACTCGTATTGGATGATGTGGAGTTTATTAAGGTCCACCTTCCAATGGTCTTGTCCCATTGACTTTGAGACATTATCTGGGATCGAGATTAAAGTGTTATAGTGCCCTGGTATCTGCATGAATCAATAGCAGATTTCCTTGTTGTTAATCATGGGGATTCATCAATGCCTCTTAATTGACAAATCTTATAGGTGACTTGACTCCAGTACATCCATTCATACCTGTCAAGATGCACTAAGGTACTTTAGAGCTCACTGTCATCAAAGGTGAGTTGCTTCACATTTGTTAACAACATACATTAATGGCCCATAATCCAATGATTTCTTTCCATGCTCGACTTCAGCACATTCATTCACATGGTAAGAATTGTACCTCAGTTTTGTAGCAGCTGAAAATTATTTGATCTAATGGTTTCAACAATGAATTGCAACATCATTTGTTCAGTAGTTTTGCAATTCCTTTACATTTTCATTTCAGTAATTGATTTTCAGAATAAGAGAATCGACTTTTTGCTTCTATGGTAGAATTTCTCCTCATAAATTGTCTTAGTAGTTAGTCTTACATGCAACCAACACAACATCATGGATAAAATTCAGCCTCATTGAGTTTCAGCTCTCATATACATCTTTCTTAGCATCAGATCGACCTATATAGCTCCAACATACACCAGTCCATTCATGTCAAACAAGGCTTCCATGGAGGTAAAACTTGAGGTAAAATAGCATGAGTTTTTTATTTATTAAAAATTTAGGGAAATGTCATGAAGAACCACTAAGCATTAGCCATTTCCATTTTTATATAGCATTTTATGTCCATCAATTACCCTCCTTTCCCACTCACCCAAGTCCTACCCAACATCTCACCAACCCAACTGTCCAGGCATGAAAATAATCAAAGGATACCTTATTGTTGTCATAGAAGAACCAACAATAGGAAGTCTTGCTACTACCACACAAGAACCAACAGTAAGGAAACAAGTCTTGTTGCTTCCACACAAGAACCAACAATAAGAAATGGTGCTCTATTTCCACATAAAAATAGTGAGGAGAAATAAAGCAGTTGATACACATATTGAAAGAAAAGGATAGGCTAGACACAAGAACCTACAGTAGAAGAAACTGTTGTAGAATTCATTGCTTCATAAGAGTATGCTCCCATACAATAGGGTAGGAAATGCACTCCGAGTTATGAATTGCTTGGTGATTTATTGATGGACATATTAGTTCACTTCCACACAACTATTGAAAAGTTATAGTTGGCATCTTGATACTATGGGTTGATATACAATCAGATTTGATTTACATATGCTCTCATAGAACTTAAATTCTTGGGTTTTATTGATTGGAATATAGACATACATGCTCACTACCCAAACAAATTTGATCCTTGCCCATTAAAAATCACAGTCATTTTAAGCTTGGATTATCCATTAGTATCAGTTCTGATTTTTATTGATGTAGCTATATTCAGCAAGTATGCAACTCTCTTGGCATTTGAAAAAAAAAAACCATTAATTGTCTTATCATTCATATTGCATATGGGGTTTCTTGTGCCAAAAGTTCCAGAAGTTGTCATAAGAAAAAGTGCAGCCAAGAGCATCAGATATAGGAAATTATGGTGTGCATCTTCAACATAGAATGGATAGCATGGGTTCCAAAATATCTACTATATATTCAGAATGCTACTACATTCTTAGAAGGAAGTCTATGGAAGCGTTTGAACAATGTTTGGAATTATTTGAAGTGTTTCAAAGCACTCCACAATAAGGGCATAACCAAAGAACATTCTAGAAACCTTCATTCAACCATGAGAATGGATGAAATTTACTGTGGTTTATTTCAATAGAGTTTTCCATATCTCCTAAGAGTTATGAATTTGATGTGAAAATGGTTCTAAAACTCTTTTATTTCCCATGAATGATAATTTTTGTAGTAGAGTTTGGCTTTTGAAGATCACCGATATCCTTTCTGGCACTTGTGACATATGGAGGGTCTACAAATTCTGTGAGTGTTAGATGATATTTGAGCAGCTTGGATCATCATAAAAGAAAATTTGCAAATGCAATATCTTGCTGCTACGAAGATTTCCTATGCATTGTCATTTTATTTTTTTTGCAATACATTATGAGCACTTAACTACAACTATGTGGAATCAAAATTGATCTCACATAGTCATTTTCAAATAGCATACAGTCATTTTTAGGCAGCCTACAGTCATTTTTGTAAGTCAAGTATGTATTTCCATCTAGCACATATATAAAAAAACTTGGATGTTGGGAGTGGTAGTGCAGATACAAGAAAACAAAGTTCCCAAAGTTCACTTGATTTCATGATGGTTATCTAAATCAATGAATGGAAGGTAAGTTAATGAAAAATGGAATTTGAGAAAATTTTGCAAATGGATGGACAATAATCTCACACAAAGTACAACAAATTATGAATATAGAAGTGAGAAGTAGCAAAAATCTTGTGTCATGGAAAAGTGCAGCAAAGAAGTGAAGTTTTAGGATAGCTTGTACCAGGGGAAGAACATACTATCTCTTCCTTTACCTAAGGATAGGTAAAATATTCAGTTTAGGGGAGATTGTGGATTAACAAGCAGCATCTGGTACACCGTCCTGAAGGTAATTCATGACATAATACACACAATGATATATATTGCACTTGTCCCTCCTCAATCCATTGGAAATTTGATGGGTCTCATGCTCTGTTCAAACCAAGATCCAATCTCATCACCCAAGGTGGAGTCTTAGCTTACAATCATCTATTTTCATTCTAATATATTTTGAAGATGATATGACTATCATTTAATTTTCTCCATCATGGCTCTACATTGACATTAAAACCTATATCCAATCAACCAGATGAGTCGATGCTGAGAGCAATTTTTGCAATCAAGTTCGTGCTTTTATTTTCCCATGGTGTTTGGCAAAAGTGCAGAAAATTATTTAAGGATATCTTGTAAACCGTGAGCTATTTTTTTATGAAATTTTGAGGGAAGAAGCTTCATGGTAAGAAGAACAAATGTGGCAATTTTCAACCCAATCCAATGCACTGTTTTCGAGAAATTACCATCATCACCTACAACCAGCTCGCATTTTTCTTGAAATATGTGATGTGGGTTTCTCTAATTTTTGGTACGGAGATGCACTATAACAGTAAATACTTGCTTACAAAATTTCATCCCAACCCAGTTTGTATTTTGTGAAGTATTGGTTCAGGAAGTTCACCTGCAACACATTTTTATTCATGTTCATCTACAAAAGTGCAGAAATTGAAATGAGCATATCTGGAAAATGGTAAGTTGGATTCTCATGATGTTTGGACAGGAAGTGAATAATACTAAGATGAACAAGCTTGGTAAGTTTAATCCCAATCCAATGTACTATTTTTGAGAAAATGACCATAATCACCTACAACCAATTTGCATTTTTCTCAAAATCCGTGATGTGGGTATCTCTGATTTTTGGTGTGTAGGTACATTGGACTAGTATAAACCTGTCTAAAAAATTTCAGCTGAACTTAGTTTTTCAATTGGGAGAAAATGAATTCAAAATTTTTCTGCTCAAAAGGCTGCAACACTGTAAAAATCTTTCCTTTATCCCGTTTCGCGCAGCTACAACACCGTAAATATTTCCTTTTTCCCATTTCGTGCAGCTGCAACACCGCAAATATTTCATTTTTCCCATTTCACGCAACTGCAACACCGTAAATCTTTCCCCTTTCCCGTTTCGTGCAGCTGCAACACCGTAAATCTTTCCCCTTTCCCGTTTTGTGCAGCTGGAACACCGTACATCTTTCCTTTTTCCCATTTTGCGCAGTTGTAACACTGTAAATCTTTACTTTTTCATGTTTTACGCAGTCAGAACACTATAAATATTTCCTCTTTCCCATTTCACGCAGCTGCAACACTGTACATTTTTCCTTTCCCCCGTTTCGCGCAGGTGCAACACCGTAAACATTTTTACTATTTTCCCATTTTAGGCAGTTGCAACTCCATAAATATCAGTCATTTTTTGCTCCGCTCAACTGCAACTCCATTAAAATTTTGCCCATTTTTATTCTTTTTGCATCTACAACTCTACCATATTCATCCTATGTACAGTTGCGACTTTGCTAACACTTTTCCTATCCTTCTACTTGTCACAGCTACAACTCCCCTTACGTAGTAAAATGAAAAGCAATAAGTGAATGGATGCTACACAGGTATTGGGTTGCGTGAGGACATGCAACAAGTTCACTTTGGGGGTGATGTTGGGCCCTGGAATTGTCCATTTTTCCATCACTTATTGACATATATTTCATCCATTTTCTTCTCAATATCGCCCATTTATCATTCCATTTTCCATCCATTTGTTGTAACTGTGCGTAAAACAACATACTACTTCCATTGATGTTTTAAGTGGTTAAAAATGATTAATTTCATTTACCTTTGATGAATTGAAGAATTTTATGAATAATTTTACTAATGATGGTTTTTGGAGTGATTTGTCATGTACAGGATGCTCATAGCTAGTTGTTACAGCCTTAACCAAAAATGCATGCCACATAAGAACACCTTGATTCATTTCTTGATTTGTGGGCATATGGAAATGAATCTCGAAATTTCGAGACATGGGTTTTGTGCGTAACAACCTCATTTACCTGACATGCAAGGAAATTTCCAAATAAATCCATGGTTCGTGATATATAAGTGGTTCTTTGAGAGGGTATTTTCCAGATTTATTGTTATGACCAGTTCCAAAGTTGTCAGCAGTTACGGTCGTGTTTTAGTTGTTACAGATCACAAGTTGGGGGTTCAGTTCCTCATTTCCATGAAATAATTTTATATATAAATATGTAATCAATCTCATTGAGGAGGAGGAGGAGGAAAGAACGCAATGTTATGATGTAGGATTTGATCCAGATCTATTGTAATCATTCCATTCTGATAATACATGCTCACAGTTTCTTAATTCTGGAGTTGTAGACTTTCATTGTGGAGATCCACCTCTGCTCAGTGGAGGAAGGGCCCTCTTCCCTGAGAAAATGCTGGTGGTGTTGATTGTAGGTGTTTTATTTTGTATATTTGTTTATTTGTTAATTCATGCTTTCATTCATTAGATTGATCAAAGTTGGTTTTATTATTTAGTTCATGCTTTCATTAGATTTATCATAGTTGTTTTCCTATTAAATCATTTGATAGATCGTTGGCCAACATAGCATTTCTTTCAGATTTATGTATTTAGATCTTGCTTCATAAGAATTGATTTTGTTGAAGTGTGATTAGATTTACAGTTCAATTTATGAATAGGTTCGAGGTTTGATTTACTTTCAAGAAGGTGTGATCTAGTTTACAAAGATTTTCGATTGCATACCAATAGATAACAATGTCAGGTAGAAATTGTGCTTGCATAGATCTTACACAATAGCTTTGAAATAAAAGACTTCCTTGGGTTGACAATTTATGTTTAGCACTCTGCATGTTAAGTTTTAATTAACTGGCATATAGTGGGCCCAACATGCTACTTCAATCCAGTTTTTCCTTTGTGTTCCAACATTTTGGATGTTAGTACTCGAACGGAGAAGTGCCATTTTACATGATAACACCTAGACCACCACACAAGTCCTACAAAGGAAATAATTGGAATATGAGTGATATGTGGTGTTCATTTCAAGGTTTATCACACCATGGATGGTCTTTAGGAATCAAAAAATGTTTTAGGGTTGAAATTCAAGGTCTTGAGCCATAACATTTTTTTTATAGCTCATGGGCCATGTGTTGGCCCACAACGACCACACAAGAAATTAGTAAGAAATCTCATCCCAGGAGTGAATTGTGGTGGTGATTTTGAGGTTTTCCACTTGAGAGGTTAGTTTTAGTGCCTAATACATGGTTTGGTACCAAGATATAGGTTTTTTGGCCATAACATTTGTTCTTGATCCTCATGGTCCATGTGTGGGGCCTCAAGCCACTATACTTTGGCATGTGAGAATTATATGGTGCTAATAAATTTAAAGCTTTGGGATGCTAAGTGTGGTTCTCATTTGCCATTCAATGGTCCAATGTCAAAAGAAAAATCCTTACACCAATATTTTTCCTCTATGCCTTAAGGGAAATGTGTAGGGCCTTAGCTTTAACATAACCCTACAGAGGAAATTTTTAACATGCTAGAGGAATATGGTATCCATATCAATATTTGTAACATGTCTAACGATGGTTGTTATGAACCAAGATTTAAATTGAGGGTCTAATTATTTACCAGTTCCATATAGGGCTCATGGTCCATGAACGGTCTTCTAGGCCACCCCATATAGATTTTGTAAGGAATATTTAGCATACTTGTAATCTATAGTGATCATTTTAAGGATTAAAAAACTAGGGATGGTTCTATATTAGGCCCATTCTTAGTATAGGTCAATATATAGAATCTCACACTAAAAATTTTCGTAAGGACCTCATGGTCCATGTATGGGGACCAAAAACATACATGACCTCCATAAGGAATTTCGGGTTTTGAGTGTGATATTGTTAGTATTTTGAGGTTTAAACTACCATGGTTAGTTCTAGATACATGTCCCATGGTTTCATGTGAAAAGCAATGGTCTTAGGCCATAATATTTTTTGGGGGGTCCTCATAATCCATCTGTCGGGACATAGGCCACTATTGTGGACAAATATTTGTTGAGGTGTTGTCCTTGCATGTAGGTTAATAATAAATAATAGGAAGATGAGAAATGATTGGCTATGTTCTACCCTAGGCGCATAAAGACACATGCAATAAATGAATATAAATACAACATTAACAAAAATCCTTATCTTCTTTAATTATAATGGAATTAATCACTCGACATAATTTTTCTTAACATATGTCAAATTGTGAGAATCGATTCACAATAGGATCTAGGAGCCGAGGGGATTCTCATAATTCGATATGACACACAATTATGCACAAAAACAATAGAAAGAGTGAAAGTATTATACACAAATGTAGTCAATAACAGATATTATTATGATTGTCCAACATGTAAATATGTATGGATCAGGTTTATATTACATTAGGGAGAAATATTTAGCCTTTGGAGGCCATCTGGATGCATACAAGTGTCGGGCTATGATTTGACCTCAAAACCCCCTAGGTGGACCAATCATCTCACTAGCTATCCCAAACGATCACGAATGCTAGTGTGAACATGGATGGATCATGCTAGAACATAAATGAAGGCATGATAGGTGTGGTTGAGAACATGGGTGAGTGGGAGTGGCTCTAAGAGGCAATAAATGCCTAAGGAAGGTGAAAAACCACCAAAAACATGCACTAGCGCCTATGTTCAAACATATTCCATGATTCAAGGAATAGGGAGTACACCAAGAATGATATGTCATTAATGAGGGCTCTTGGGATGTCAGAATGATCAAACTAGAGAGCCTCACCTATCAGAATGATCAAAGTGGAGCACCTCAACTGCAGTAAATGATCAACATAACCTAAGTATGGACCATGTGATATAGCATGAACGCTAACAAAATGTGTCCTGGGTGTTTGATCATGGTACTGAGGTGTATTATTTCTCTAACATCCCCCCTTAAGCTTAATTTAGTTCAAATTATACCAAAATATTATGGAGGCCTTGGCAATGAAGGCACAAGTCACCTCATACAACAAATTTTTTATTAGTCCATGTAAAACAAGGTAAGGAGGAAAACCTCATGGGAACAAAACCTCCCCTAAAAAAATAGATATGAAGAAAAATATGAAGTTGAATATCAGCCATCACAATGTGTCACCCACTCCAAGAAGGGATCTCAGATAGGTGAATGTCTTCTATGTGAGTTTCTTAGTGAATATGTCAGCAGTTTGCTCTACATATGGGTAATACTGCAAGGCTATCACTTGTTCATGCATTGAGCTCCTGATGTAGTGCATGTTTATATAGATGAGTTTGGTCCTCTATCTCTACACTGGGTCAATGGAAATATTTATTTCACTTTTATTGTCACACCAAATTACTGCAGGTGCAAATCCATGTTCCCAAAGAATACCTTGCAACAACACACATTGTGTAGCTGCGTTCACTGCTCCTCTATACTCGACCTCAGCTGAAGAGAGGGATATGGTGTTTTGTTTGTTTCTTGAAAAACATATGGGACCATGTGAAATCATGAATATATAACTTGAAGTGGAATTTATGTCAATGTAATCTCCATCCCAATCAGAATCAGTAAATCCAACTAGTTCTAGAAGAGAACCAACAACATAGTGTACCCCAAAGTGTTTGGTTCCTTGCACATAATGAAAAATACTTCTGGAATCCTTACAATAGATATCATGAGGCTGCTTCATATATCTAGAAAATACACCTAAAACATATTCCAAATTATGTCACGAGTGTGTAATATACAATAGACTCCTAACTAGTTGTTTGTACAAGGAGTTGTCCACCAATGGAGATGAACCAAATTCACCTAGTTTTATTCCTGAGAGAAATGGGCACCTGGATTCCTTACATTTAGCCATTTTAAAATTCAATAATAGGTCTAAAATATAGTTTGGTTGTCTGACCTTGATACCTAATTCATGTTTCTCAATTTCTAATTCAAGAAATTGCCTCAACAATCCAAGGTCAATCATGGAGAATTCATTGTGCAAAGAAGACTCAGTTGATCCAATTTCTTTAGTGCGGATTCCTGTAATCAAAATGTCATCAACATACATCACTATTACCTAAAATAAGTCACCAAAATGATTCAAATACACATTATTAACATATTTACATCTTTCAAATCCAACCGAAAGCAGAAAATTGTCCATCTTGGCATACCAAGCCCTCGGGGCTTGCTTGAGGACATAGAGAGACTTATTTAACCTACATATAAGTGAAGGATCCTCAATGAAACATTAATGTTTCTACATATATATATCTACTCATTAATTTGACCATGAAGAAATGCATTCTTTACATCCATGTGGTGAACCTCCCAATGCTTAGATGCAGTAATGGATAAAACTAGCCCGATGGATTCCATCTTTGCAACCGATGCAAATGTGTTTGTATAGTCTAATAAAAATTTAGAGAATCCTTTAGAAACCAAAATAACCTTATAATTTATATATGAGCCATCAACATCCACATTGTTCCTATATACCCACTTACATTGCACTAGTTTCCTCTTGGAGGGAAAGGGAACCAATTCCCAAGTCTCACTATCTTGCAATGATTTGAACTCTTCTTGCATGGTTGTTTTCCATATTGGGTCAAGTGATTCCTTCTGATATGTTTTATGACCAGATCCAACCATCAAGAAACATATATCAGGAATTTTCAATTCACAAGTAGAATATGCATTGTGAAATTGTGATCTAGTCTTCCTAGAATCTAATGGATCACCAGCTAGATCCCCAACTGCTTCATTGGTTTTCTCAGCCCACTTGGGATGAATGGGTGAGTCATGATATGAATTAATTTCTTCATAATCATCATAAATACCATAATTATAAAATCATAGAGGTATTCCTCACTTACATCATCATGGAGTGGAGGATTGGAGCATTCCCCATGAGCTAGTTCGGTCTCTTGCATGAGGTCTTATTCGAACTGTACACTCCTTTCAATGAATGTATTATAAGATTAGGGATCAAATATATTGTATACATTTTCATATTAAGCATATCCAACCATTATGGAATAATTTATTTGAGGTTGCAAGGCCTTTCTCTTCTCTAGAGGAATCCTATCCCAAGCCTTTGAGCCAAAGACCCTGAAATGAGAAACACTTGGCTTGTGACCACACCAAGCCTCATATGGATTTTTTCCATACAAATATTTGTGAGAACTTATATTTTAAACATATGTAGAAAAAATTATATCTCCATCCCATATATTATAATTCAAATCATTTTCTTACATCATACATGTTTCCATCTCCTTGAGAGCCATGTTCTTGTGCTCTGCAACACCATTCTGTTATGGTGTGTAGGGCACCGAATGCTGCATTTGGATTCCAAATTATTCAAAAAGATTCTGAAAAATATTGTTCACATACTCCTTTCCATTCTCACTCCCAAGGACCTTTATCTTGTTCCCACATGCATTCTCAACCAGGTCTTTCCAAAGTTTAAGAGTCTTAAAAACTTCATATTTTAGTTTGAGAAAATATACACAACAATACCTTGAGAAATAATCTATGAAGGTCAACACATACCTTGAATTCCCATAAGAGGATGTGGAAAGAGGCCCAATAAGATATAAATGAACCAAATCAAGTACTTGGACATCTCTCTTTGCATTTTTTTTCTCATATCTGCGCTCAACATGCTTTCCCACTACACATCCTCTACATGTGCCATTTGAAAATTTGATAGAAGGAAGCCCTTCCACCATGCCTTATTTTCTCAATGACTGAAGGTACCTATAGTTGATATGACCATAACTCTCATGCCACAACTTGATTTTCTCATTGGAATGTGACAAGAGTGTATTCCCTTGACAATAGGGGAGGAAGTGAGAGAATTTGTACATTCTCGAATCATGGTCAGCATAACCCACTACCACAACTTGGCTTGTAGAGATTTATGATATCTCCAGTGCATTTGGAGTAAATGTTACTCTCTTGGCTTCACCATTGTGTGTCATTTGGTACACTAAGAGTAGCTTCTCTACTAAATCATCCACAAACAACACATTGTTGAAGTACCCATCTTCAAGATCAATCTTGCCAATCCCTTTGGCTTGGATTTTTGAATCATCACTCATAAAAATGGATGGAAGACTATAAGGGTGCAAGGATGAGAAGGAATATTTCATGGAGGACATGTTACTAGAGGCACCTGAATCTATGATGAAGGAAGAATATCTTGAAGAACCTGCAACCAAGGCATGGAACCTCTCTTTGTTGTCTAAGCTTGAATCACCATCTTTCTTCCTTTCTCCTTTTGGCAGGGGGATGTTGTTATTCTCAAGAAGTTGCACCATCATGTATATGGCATTCTTCATGTGAGCACTCTCTATATTCCACCCCTTGTGAAAATAAGTGCATTTGGTCTTCTCTTGCTTCTTCTTGTCCTTGTCCTTTTCAGGATTCGAACCCCCATCTGAATATTTGGGTTTCTCCTCTTCTTCTTCTCTTTCTTGATCGAATATTTGGATTTCTTCTTGCCTTTGGATGGATTCGAAACTCCTCCAACAAGGGATTGATACTTACTGGATTTGATGATGCCAATTTGTACCAGCTTGTCTTTCTCTTGTGTCAATGAATCCATGAAGTCTTTCAGTGATGGCATCCTCCAATTTCGAGCCATGAGATTGCTAGAGTGGAATGTTAACAGAAACACAGACTACTATGGCCCTAGCTTCAAAAGTATTGACAAGATAAGTTTCTCCTCTTTATTTTTCATGCCACATTGTTTTAGCTGAAGCACCAATGATTTGAACTTGGTGAAGAAGTCATGGATTGTCTCATAGTGAGCTGGACTTAGTGAGATCAACTCATTTTCAAGATGGTGACCTCTCATCTCATCATTATTCCTGGACAATGTCTCAATATTGAGCCATACTTTGTTGGTAGTTGTAAGAATTTCTACATGGAATATTAAGTCTCTCTAAATGTTGAGACAAAGCATTCCAAATTCCTCATCAAGTCTGTTAAAGTACTTAGATTTCTCCACAACAGAGTTGGGTTCTGTCTCAGTCCCCATGATGACTCTGAATGGGCCTTTTGACCTCATATGGACCACCATTTTTTCCTTACACTAAAAATAGTTGAATGGGGTCAGAAATACATGAGTATGCTCCATTTCTACTTGCGCACTAAGTGACAAACTGTTGGTTTTGCCTACAATGCAAACACTTGAATTTCTCTAGAAAATGCCCTAAACAACAATTCAAACGATCTGGTTTTGATTTGTAGGTCCAAAGATCTCTGATACCATGTGATAATTGATTCATAGTAGGATATAAGATCCAAGGGGATTCTGACAATTATATTATACACAATTATGCACAAAAACAACATAAAGAGTGAAATTATCATACACAAATGTAGTCAGTAATATATATTATTAAGACTGTCTAACATGTAAATATATCTGGATCAGGTTTAAATTACTTTAAGGAGAAATAGTCATCCCTTGGATACCATCTAGATGCATACAAGTGTTAGATTATGATTTGACCTCAAAACCCCCCTAAGTGTACCAATCCGCTCACTAACCATCCCAAATGGTCAAGAATGCTAGTGTGAACATGGTTGGAGCATGTTGGATCATAAATGAAGCCATGCTAGGTGTGGGTGAGTAAATGGGTGAGTGGAAAGGTGATTTTTAGGGGCAAAATTTCGCCAATTGGCTATTCTAGGGTTTTTTCTCAAAAAATAAATTTTCTATTTGGTCATTTTTAGTGTCTAATATCGACTATATTTACATAAAATATGTTTTTTTTATCATAATATTAGCCAAAATTTACGCATTTCAATGTTAATTTTATGTTTCATATTTAATATTCACCTACCTATCTATAAAAATGTTTTTTCAATCCAAAACAATCACCTAGAATACTATACTTTTTAGAATCCTTAAAAAAATACCTTGGTGAGTTGGAGTGGATCTAAGAGGCAATAAATTCCCAAGGAAGGCCAAACCCCACCAAAAACATGCACTAGCACCTGTGGTCAAACACATTCCTTGATTCAAGGGATGAGGAGCGCACCAATACTGATTTTTCATTAATGAGGGTGCCTCGGATGTCACGATGATCAAACTAGAGCACCTCAACTGTCAGAATGATCAAAGTGGAGTTCCTCAACTACAATAAATGATCAACATAGCCTAAGTATGGACCATATGATATAGCATGAAGGCTAATGAAATGTGTCATAGGTGTTTAATCATGGTGCTGAGGTGGATTATTTCTATAAGACAAATCCACAAGACATATTGATGGGAATTATATATCGTGAAGAACATAGATGTTTGAAAATAAAATCGACAAATTACATAAGTATTGGATCAAGTAAAAATTCAATGAAAACTTCATCAATATGAATATAAGATGAAGTTGTACATACAAGATCCTTATCACAGGGCTACTAAAAAAAACCACATACCCAAAACCCTAGCTAGTGAAAACCCAAGAAAAACCCTAACTAAACCAAGGATAGTCAACAACATTAATTAGTCAAGATAAAAGTCCTTTAAGGAAAAGACACCCCCCCTCACAAAAAAAGCAAATTATTGAGAATTGGTTTTTTGTGGGAGGTCTTTAAATAACCACCCCCAAAAATCCAATTCTCGTGACCTTTTTTCAGGGGAGAGGGGTTGAAAAACACCTTCAAAAGGAATTCTAGGGGGTCTTTCAACCCACCCACAAAAAAGTCATGACAATTGGACTTTTGGGGGTGGCTTTGAAACAAGGATTCTACAATAGTCCAAATCTCATGACTTTTAATGGATTTTTTTTTTAAACCACCTTAGAAAGGACCTTTAGAAGGTTTCTTTACCCCTCCCCCCCGAAAAAAAAATGTCATGACAGTTTGACTGTTCGTGGTGTATTTATAACCACCTCCTCCAAAAGTTGTAATTCTCATGACTTTTAAGGGTTTTTTTTTAACTGCATTGAAAAGGACCTTTAGGAGGGTTGTTTCAACCCTCCCTGCCCTCTCCCCCCCCCCCCTCAAAAAAAAAGTAGTGACAATTGGACTTTTGAGGGTGACTTTATAACCACTGCCCCCAAAAGTCCAAATTATCATGACTTCTAAAGTTTTTTGTTAAAACCTCCTTAAAAATTACCTTTAGGGCGGGGGGGTGTCTTTCAACCCCCCCAAAAAAGTTCATGAAAATTGGACTTTTGAGGGAGGATTTAGAACAAATGCCCCCCAAAATCAAAATTCTCATGACTTTTGGGGGCGGCTTTAAAACAACCGTCCCCAAAATTCCAGTTCCCATGACTTTTGGGGGCGAATTTAAAAGAATCGCCCTTAAAAGTCTAATTCCGATGACCTTTGGAGGGGGTGTTTAAAAACCTCCTTGAAAAGGACCTTTAGGGGGGTCTTTCCAAACCCTTCCGCCCCCATAAGTCCCCATAATTGGACCTTTTTTTGGGTGGGGGGTTTAAAAAACATCCCCAAAATTCCAATACTCAGAACTTTTGATGGGGGTTTTTAAGAACCACCCCCAAAGACCTAATTTTTTTTTTTTTTGGGGGGGGGGGGGGGGGTAGAGAAAGCACCGCAAGCCAAAACTTCCCCTAAAAGGGTGATTTATTGTAGTGAATGGTGATAAACAGTAAAAAAATTGCAACAAAAAAGAAGAATGATTTTGAAATGTCTATGTTAGGAGAATTGACCTTCTTTTTCAAACGACAAATCTCCCAACTCAGCAAGGGAGTATTCATTTCCTAGACAAAAGATGTAAAATAAATGTTGAATAAATTTAACATGGAATACTGCAAAATTTTATGTACTCCCATGATAACCAGTTGCAAGTTAAGAAATGAAGATGAAGATAAGGAAGTAGATAAAAAAACTCTATAGGTCAACGATTGACAATCTATTGTATGTAATGACCTGAAGACAAGATATTATTAAATTTGTAGGACTATTTTCCAGATTTAAAGCATCCCCTAATGAGACACATGTTCAAGTTGTTAAAATAATATTTAGATATCAAAAAGGAACTTTGGATTTTGGTCTATAATATCCATGAAATGAATACTTGACTCTAGTAGAATATACTGACATAGACTGCGTAGGAATTATTGATGATAGAAGGAATACAAGATGATAATAATTCTTCCCAGGAAACTACTAGTGTCTTCATTGAGTAAAAAACAATCTTCAGTGTCACTATCAACAACGGAGGCATAATACATCGCAAAAAAAACATGTTGTGCTTAATTTCTCTAGATGAAGTAAACCCTGGAGGATATTGATGAGGAATTTGATCATCCTTTACCGATATTATGTGATAACACAAGCACGATCAATATTTCCAAGAATCCTAGGATGCACTCTTAAGATAAAGTATATTCCTATCAAGTACAATATCTTAAGAGAACAAGATGCTGAAAGCACTATCAAGTTGGACTATAATGATACCAAGGAGCAGATTACCTATATATTTACAAAACCTCTCCCAAGGGATGTATTTGAATGTCTTAAACAGGAATTAGGAGAAATTCCTAGTCCTCATTAAATGACTGAAGAGGTAAAAAGGACCATGTAAAGCAAAAGTAACCTACGCATATGAGCAACAGAAGACAAGAACAAAAGCATAAATTTAGGGAGAGGATACACTTTATTGATACAGGTTTGCAGATAATCGAATATTCCTTTTCCATTGATGTCAAAGTGGGAGAAAATTACATAAAACTTACAATGAGAATGAATGTTGATAACGAGTTTATATTTAGGGGGATATAAGTTTTAATTGGTGTTGACATCAATGCCAAAGGGGAAGATTGTTGAAATCAAGATTTTCATTGATGTCAAATAGTCCAGAGTTAGTTTGGTGTTGTTAAATGAGCATCATGAAGTCTATAATATATTTTGAAGAAGTATATAGAATAAGGTTGTATGTGTAGAAGTCCCATCAAGTCATGGAACTCTAATGCACAAGCCCCACCAAGTCATGGAAATCTCGTCCACCAGAACCATCAAGTCATGGAACTCCTTAAAAACAATATAATGACAAGTGGTTGAATTACTATGAATTCAATAAATATACAAAAGTGCACGCCGACAAAAGAATAAGAGGGATGGTAAGCTTAATTGAAAACAAAGGAAGAAGGGTTGTCACTGACTTAGAGAAAAATGAGCTTGTGGACATATCAATTGAGTAATATTGGTATAAATAAGAGAAATATCGATGTGTTTTGAGATAATATTGTGGGTGTAAAAGATGTAGTAATATGAAATTACAAGCTTCAAGGAACACATGAAAACCTAAGGGGAATAAATGGAAGTATGACTTGAACAAGTGCACGATATTACAAGACAAGTAGAAATACAAGGAGAAGTTTCACATATATAAGGATCATTTGTGAATATCAAAAGGAGAATTTGTATAAGGAGAATTAAATAATTTGAACATAAAGATACAAGGAATGGTTGTGCATAGAGTTGGAAATGTGAAGTATAATATGCTCAGTAGTTTGCGCAGAATAGAGGAAACAAATTAGAAAGAATAGAGAATATTATGATTAAGGTGTACATAAGAAAATATACATAAGTGGTAGGACATGGTAAGGATTGAATATTGATTTCTTCCATAGGATGGTGGTTGAAATATCAAATGGGTGCTTGACCATGCAAGTTGGTGCTTGCTTACTATGAATTTTTTCTCATAAGAGGATTTTTGTCCTCACAGGGTGGTTCCTGTAAAACAACAATTTGGTTCTTGCAATGGATTGGTATTCATCTATGATTGGTGTAAGCAAAATCAGTGAGTGGGTGCTCAGATTTTTTTTGGATATTGGTGTCTCCTAACATAATTTGTAATAAGAATGTTCCTTACACACACACACAAACATATTGGTTTTGGAAATTGTTTTTGATACATGGTGTACATGTTAATGAATGATTACATAGTATAAAAAATGTTTGAAAGGATAAAAAATATGTGATATAGATTCACCCCCCCATCAGTATTAATTGGGATCCAACACTTGGCGTAGAGTATATTATGGTTGAGGTGTACATGAACAAATATATATATGGTTGGTAGGACATGGAAAGAACAAAATAATGGTGACTTCCACATGTTGGTGCCTGCAAGCTCGTATGGATTCCTAACCATCCAAGTTGGTGTTGGCTTACTATGAGTTGGTTCTCATAAGAGGATTGGTGTCCTCACCGTTGGTTCCTATAAAATAACAATTTCGTTATTGCAAGGGATTCCTATTCCTATATTATTGGTGTTAGCAAAATCACTATGTGGTTGCTCACATTTGTTTTGGAGATTGGTGTCCTCTAACACAATTTGTAATAAGATTCCTTATATATATATATATATATATATTCCAAATGGAAAATATCAATCATTCAAAAATGGATAATCATGGACTTTCCTAGTAGGACTTACATTCAATTTACATTTCTTGCTAGGCTCATTGCCTCATTTCCTTCAAAAATAAATGAACAGTTATAGTTCTATTGAATAATTACATAAAAGTGCATATCAAAATCATGATCCTTGATTACTTGTGTGTTAATTCTACTCATAAGAGGATCTTTAAAATCTTATTACTTATGTGCATCATTTGTTTTGGTTTGTAATATTTAGGAGTGAAGAGGCCCAGAATTGGCTTGATAAATCTAGTGAGGAGAGGAACCTCATAGAAAGATCAAGAGGGGATGGCTATTCTTCTATGCACACCCTGAAGAGAACTGGAAGAAAAGGCATGGCATGAGGGACTGTGTAGCAGTGAAGGGGATACTTCATAGTGTTGGGTGTGTAGGTATTGTATGATAAACACAACTATAGATTGGATTGGTAGAAATTTGATATATATTTGGCTATGTGTGAGCCTGTAGTTCCCCTTTTCCTTGTGGAAATCATGCCCATTTCGGGGGTGGCAGTGGTGTTCAGAGATTGATGAGCACACTGGCCTATGGTTGGGTGGAACATTGCAATGACATAGCTAGTTGTGGGATAGTTAAATTTCAAGATAAGTGCTCTCTTGTATTTAATCCTGAAATGTATTTGTTTTATGAATTATTATGAACATGTTGAAATTGTTGAGATGTTTTTTCTCCTATTGTATTTTCATGTATTATGCATATGTACATGTATTTTATTTTCAATGCATTATTGTTTATGTTTATGAGGCTAGATCCCCGGTTGGATAGAAAGAGAAGTCAAGTCACATCCTCTCTCTCGTGGAGTATAGGGGAGGGGACATGACACTCATTGATCTAGTGTAATTTCCCTTCTTGGAAATTTTATTACAATGACCAATTTTTCACTTTTTTTCCTATTTCGACCTTTGACTAGTTTTGGTGTCTAAGTCTCCAAATTGACCCAAATTCTCCCAAATATTCTGAGAAGGTATATGACTGATATTAAGACTTGAATCTGATGTTCAAGGATGATTTGTGACTCTCCAAAAAAAATTTCAATATGGTTTAATATTCTGGCCAAGGTGGGAGTTTTTACTAGAAAATTGGGGTTCCAATTCCCCCAAGGTAAATGCTGAAAATGGACTTCCAAATGCTCCCAAATCCACTCAAATTTATGAACAGAGGTAGAGTATTTTTAAGGGACATTATTTATGTCTCGTGTGCATCATTATTCATTTTATAAAGTCTGTTACACCCCTCTCCCAAATAGCTACAAAATCACTAGTTCGGCCCTTGGGGAAATGGCACCAAATCTTCTCCAAATGCAAATAAAATGAGTAAGATGAATTCAAATGCTTAAGTGATGGATATGGAAATTTTAATACTCATAAATTGCAGTAAATTAATCATAAATGTATCAGAGAAACATTCTTTCATTTGAAACCATCAGCATTACAATGGCATGCATCAATACAGTGGGGAAATGGTCATTGTTCGCTCATTAATAATCACTTTTACATACAACCATTTGGTATTTAGACCTGATAATTTTTGAAGATGAAGAATAGAGTATATTAATCTTATTAAAATTATAAATGTACCATGATAAGCCCTCCCAAAGAGTACAATAGCTAACCCAAAGCACAATATCAATATAGTGGGGAAATGGTCATTGTTTTCTCATTAAAAATCATTTTCACATACAACCATTTGGTATTTCAACCCGAGACATTCTGAAGATGAATAAAATAGTATATTAATCTTATTAAAATAAAAAATGTACCATGATAATCTCTCCCAAAGAGTACAATATCTCACCCGAATCACAATCCCTCCATGAGCAAGAATATGCAAGAAAAACTAGAAATGGTTGAGAGAATGGGTTGCACTAGAAGAAACTACGAACTGCCCTGTAGCTTAAAAATAAGATATAAAGGCTGAAATATGACATATATGACATGCCAGGTCTAAAAATATCTCTAAGAGGGAGCTCAAGGGAATTAGGTAAGATAAGATGCTTCCACATGTGATTTGATGGAAGTGGGAAACTAGGAATTGTTGTACAAGTGGTATTTTTTGGAATATATTCCCAACTAGAGTTGGAATGAATCTCTTGGAAGGAATTAGACCCATATATATCTTGGAAAATTTATAAATTTCAATAACAAAGAAATAAGGAATATTTTTATCATTTGAGAAATTTGCATTTGTGAAGAGAGAGAGCTAGTGGATGACTAGTTTCTTGCCTTAGCCAATTTCGAGGGTGAAAGATTCCCATCCAAGTTGGTGTTTGGAGAGGCAATTCAGGTATTTCATGGAGATTTAATGGAGATTTTTTTATTAGGTGTAAGCTATAGGGCAGCTCGATGTTTCTTATAATGCAATCCATTCTCTCAAACAGTTCAAGTTTTTCTTGCATATTCTTACTCATGGAGGGATTGCGCTTTGGGTGAGATATTGTACTCTTTGTGAGAGATTATATATTAAATTGACCACATATATATGTAGACAAACACACAACTCACAAAGTAGATCACACAATTTACTTAGCAATTGAAGAATGAAACAGTACAAAAATGGCTTGCAGTTGTGAATGCTTTCATTAATAGAAAAAGTAATCAAATAATAATTACAATGAAGTACAATGGATTTAATAGCCACATGAAATTCGAATCCACATGAGGAAATTCGAATTGATAGACTCTACTTGACTGTAGGTAACTAAGACCCTGTCTAAATCACTGTCGGAGTACTCAATAGTTAACTGACCTTATCTGAACCATAACCGGAGTTCATCGGAGATCTAAAACACAACTCAAGTGTTACATTCATTGTTGACTAAGGCTAACTGACTGTGGTAGGTGAGAAATGTGCCCCTCCTGAGTGCAGTCAAGTAAATATAGCGCTAACGGAATGTAGAGGACTAGAACTGAATGTAACTTACTCCTAACTTAGCTTAACTAATCATCAACTGAAGTGAACTAACCTTGGTTGGTTTTGGCACTCCCAGCGGCTTCCTAAATTGTAGGAATTGGTCTAGGAGGCTCCTAAACTGATGCAATTAAGTGCAATCAGTGGCAGTAAGCCTCAATTAGCATTCCCCACACTTTAGTAACTAAAACATGTGCCCTAATTAGGCCAAGTGGACCCAATGGTGGTAATGACTATAAATAGACTAGATGGACTCCTGATTTAGACATGACTCCTGATTTAGACATATGACCAAATTTGCACAAGGGAGGATTAATAATCCTAACACCTAACCCCCCCCCTGAATGCTAAATTGGAAAATATGTGGGCCCTGGTAACTAAGACCATAGGTCACCCATTACATCAAGTAAAATAAAGTAACGGCTTAATACAAGGAGCCGGGGCAAAAACCACATGGGAAAAAATCCCCCCCTCTATCTAAGTAGGTATAATCAGGTGTCAAGTTTGAAAAACTTGAAAATATGTTGCTGCAATATTAATCTCTGTGAGGTAGCGAAGTAGCATGCATGGTGTGTTGTGCACAGGTATTCTGGGGCCTGGCATGTAGACTTCTCCTTCTTCTCCAAAAATGATGATGGAAGGAAGGAGGAATGTAACCTTTGTCTCTTGCTGAATGAAGAGGTGTATGATCATATCCATTCTTCTTAATGTAGTGAGACTGAGCCCTTTCCATATAGCATCTTACAGGGAGTCTATTGCATATCCCTGAAGAAGGTAAGATTGCATGGCATAGCACAAAGGTCTTTCCTTTCTGAGTGTCACGTGAGTTTCTAGTCATCTTCCTAGCTTCCAGTTTGGAAGTAGGGACTAAATCTAGATCTGAGTCACCCTGAATCCCATAAACTGATAAACATGTATCTGCAACACTAGTAGAGGCTGTAAAAGAAGTCGATGCAATGATTTTACCTTCCCTTGCAAGTGGCTACTAAGAGTGCACTGGTTCTGAAGGAGGCATGAAATGTGAGAACTCATATGATTTTGAAGCATGATTTGCAGTACCCTTTTCTATGATGCTCCCAGTAGAGATGTCTGTGATCTCCACTGAGTCAAGACCAAATATCACTTGCTTTGGAGATCTAGTATGGGTCATCTGATAGACAAATAACAGGTTTAAAGCTAGGGAGGTAACAAATAGGACATCTTTGAACCTTCCATGTTCAAGCTTGATAGAGCCCTTCCCCTTTGTTTTGAATTTACCGTTACTTCCCATCTAAATACTAGGACCATCAAAGGACTAAAAAGAAGAGAATGATTCTCGGGATGCAACCATATGGTTCGAAGCTCCAGAATCAATGAGAAAGACATGTGATGATGTGCAGCAAGCCTTCAGTGCATGGCCTTTCCTTTGGTATTCTTATTCTTCTTCAGAGTCATCCTTCCTTGTGCTAGCAGGTATAGAAATGTTATGTTTCTTCAAAAGAAGAGACATTTCATCAAGTTGTCTTCTCATACAGGAGCTTTCTGAATGAAAACCGCTTCCACAGTAAGAGCAAAGGACCTTGCCTTTTCCATTCTTCTTGCTTCTATTTGAACCTGGAGGTTCTTTTGACTGCACTTTCTTCATAGGGGACTCATCGATTTGCTTCCCTTTGTCATTCGCTACCTTATCTCCTCATGCAACCAGAGCTAGATCTTTGGGAGATCGAATGATCCCCATTTGGATCAATTTATCATTCTCAGAAATAAGAGATTGGATGAAGGCATTAAGAGTGGGAAACTTCCAATTTGGAGTAGTGAGCCTTACTGTTTGGAAGGTGGATACAAAGACTGAGTAGTCTGCATTAAGCTTTGTGAGAATGGAAAGGATGAGCTGATATTCATCCTTATCCACTTTGCATTGCTTCAACTGATATATCAGGTTCTTGAACTTTGTGAAGAATTCATTCAGTGATTCGAAATTGGATGGATTAAGAGTGATCAGATCATTTTCTAGCTGATGGATCCTCATCTCATCCTGCTTATCAAATAAGGAGGCAATATTGTCCCAAACCTCTTTGGGAGTATTCAATTCTTGGATGTGGAATCAAATATCTCTAGATACTGAGGAGAGAAAGTGTCCAAGGGATTCATCAAGCTTGTCCATGTATTTAGCTTTGTATTTATCTAAAGCTGGCTCTACCTCTATTTCTTCTATGAGTCTGAAGAGCTGCTTGGTGTGGAGCATTACCACCATGTCTCCCTTCCACTAGTGATAGTTGAAGGGAGTGAGAGGCTCCATTGGATGAGCCATTATGAATCTAGTAAGAAATACTGAGCTGATGTAGCGAATGCAGTGAGAAGAAAGGGCTGCTTGTAGCAAATGCTATAAGAAAAGTTGATAACCTGTCCCACAATCAAACATACAAAGTAAGGTCGATAGTCTGCACTTTTGGAATTTTGTTCACACCTAGCATAGTTGATCAAGCAAGATTTATCAAAAATTTCCTAACTTGGGATATTAAGAGGGTAAATTCTTCGCTTCTGGTGCAGTACTGGAAGGAGCAATTTGCTAAAAAAATGATCCAGTTGGAGATTTGAGGAGGAGAAATTACTTTTCCACCGAGGCTCTGATACCATATTAAATTGAGCACATAGATCTGTACACAAACACACAACTCACAAAGTAGATCACACAATTTACTTAGCAATTGAAGAATGAAACAGTGTGAAAATGGCTTACAGCTGTGAAAGCTTTCATTAATAAAAAAAGTAATAAGATAATAATTACAATGAAGTACAATGGCTTTAATAGCCACATGAAATTCGAATCCACGTGAGGAAATTTGAATTGATAGAATCTAATTGACTGTAGGTAACTAAGACCTTGTCTAAATCACTATCGGAGGACTCAATAGCTAACTGACCTTATCTAAACCATAACCGGAGTTCATTAGAGCTCTAAAACACAACTCAAGTTTTACATTCAGTTTTGACTAAGGCTAACTGACTATGGTAGGTGAGAAATGTGCCCCTCCTGAGTTCAGTCAAGTAAACCTAGCGCTAACTGAATGTAGATGACTAGAACTAAATGTAAATGACTCCTAACTTAGCTTAACTAGTCATCAACTGAACTGAACTGACCTTGGTTGGTTTCGGCACTCCCAGTGGCTTCCTAAATTGTAGGGATTGGTATAGGAGGCTCCTAAACTGATGCAATTAAGTGAAATCAGTGGCAGTAAGCCTCAATTAGTGTTCCCCACACTTTATTAACTGAAACATGTGCCCCAATTAGGCCAAGTGGACCCAATGGTGCTAATGACTATAAATAGACTGGATGGACTCCCGATTTAGACATGACTCCTAATTTAGACATATGACCAAATTTGGACAAGGGAGGATTAATAATCCTAACATTATAATGGTAAATTTATGGTTTTAATAATCTTAATATACTCTTTTATTCATCTTCAGAAAGTCTCAATTCAAAATACCAAATGGTTGTATGTGAAAGCGATTTGTAATGAGCAAACAATGACAATTTCCCCACTATATTGATACTGCACTTTGGGTGAGCTATTGTAATATTTGGGAGATATTATCATGGTAAATTTATGATTGTAATAAGATTAATATACTCTTTCATTCATCTTCAGAAATTATTAGGTCGAAATACCAAATGGTTGTATGTAAAAGTGATTAATAATGATCAAACACTCACCATTTCCCCACTATATTGATGTATGCCATTGTAATGTTGATGATTTTGAATGAAAGTGTTTCTATGATATATTTATGATTACTGGACTTCCATTTATGAGTATTACAAGTTCCATATCCAACACTTAATCATTTGAATTAATCTTACTCAGTTTATTTGCATTTGGAGAAGATTTGGTGCCATTTCCCCAAGGGTTGAACTAGTGATTTTGTAGTTGTTTGGGATAGGGTTATAATAGTATTTATAAACTGAATAATGATGCACATGAGACCTAAATAATGTCCCTTAACATCCTCTTTCTCTTTTCATAAATTTGAGTGGGTTTGGGAGCATTTGGAAATCAATTTTTCAGCATTTACCCTGGGGGAATTGGAACCCGAATTCGCTAGTACAAACTCCCACCTTGGCCAGAATATTAAAACATCTTGAAGAATTTTTTGGAGGATTATAAATCATACCTGATCATCATATTCAAGTCTTAATATCAATAATATACATTCTCAGAATATTTGGGAGCATTTGGATCAATTTGGAGACTTAGACATCAAAACTAGTCAAAGGTTGAAATAAGGAAAAAAGTGAAAATTTGGTCATTGTAAAAAAATTTATAAAAAGGGACATTACATCTAGAGATTCCAGCAAATTCCTACATGATTTCATGCACCAATACTCATAATTTTGTTGAAAAAGGAGAAGATTGTGCATCTACTATTTCGATGGGGCACTTGGATTTGTTCCACACTCTTGGATCTGATATGAACTTATTTGGATCTAATATGACCTTATTTGTTTCAGGTTTTAAGTTTCAAGAGCTTGCAGTAATGCTTGTAGCTACTCTCATCAATTTTGGTGTGAAAAATCAAGTACCGTAAGTCTCCTTCAAAATTGTTGCTGGGGACTTGATGTCATAGCACACTTTTTTATTTGATATGAACTTGTTTGGATCTAATATGATCTTGTCTTGATCTAATCTGGTATTATTTGGTTTAATTTTTAAGATCCAATACCCTTCATCCATGCTTGTAGCTGGTCTCATCAATTTTGATGTGACAAATCAAGTACTGCAAGTCTTCTTCAAACTTGTTGCTCAGGATTTGATGTTAGTTTCCTCTTATGAGTTTGTTGATATTATATTTTGTGAATAATTGATTATTTCTAAAGCTATATCATATTATGGAGCTCAAGCATTCGCTCTCCACAGTCCCATGGCTTCTCTACCTATCTATTTGATCACATGCTCATCTCCTCACATAACTAGTAAAGATGGAGACATTCTGCATTATCCTAGACACTTTCTCCTAACACTTGGGGCTGATTTTACCTCACATGGTTCGATGTTCAAGGCTACAATATATCAGTTGTTTGGGTGTTCCTCACATGGTTTGAATTCTCAAGTACCTTTTCTCTCTCATCAGTTGATTTCAGTTGCACTACATGGGTCCATTTTTCATCTTGCAACTGTCTATATTCCTCATTCAATTAAGCACATTCTTATTCTTCCAAAGAGGAATATTTCTCTAGACATAATCATTTTGTTTGGATTCATAGGTTCACATGCATAGATTCAGGATGATACTGCATAGAAGAACCATAATACTGCTTTGTTGTTGCATAGTGTTGCAAATTACAACAAAGATCTTGCAAGTTTTTAACTTGTATTTCTCGATTCCTACTTATCTAGAGGGAGGGGGGTCCCATGAGGTTTTCCCCTATTTCCTCGGTTTATTAAGCATAATTTTTTTATCTTTTATATTGTATATGGGTGACTTTTGTCCTTGTTGCAAGGGCCCACAGTTGTCTAAGTTAGGATTGAGGGGGAGTGTTAGGATTTATAATCCTCCCTTGGCCAAACTATCTATTAGATTATTTTAACCTAACTTAGGAGTCTTTTATTAACTATTGGTTCCACTAGTGCCATTGGGTCCACTTGGCCCAATGGGGCCACATGTAGCAGTCACTAGAGTGTGGGGAACAATGATTGAGGCTAACTTCCACTGATTGCACATGCATGCATTGGTTTAGGTGCCTCCTAGACCAATCCCTACATTTTAGGAGTCCCGACATTAACCTCCTTCTATTGCTAGGAGTTTTTTACTCGTTAAGCTTAGTTATTCCTCAGTTACATTCTGTTAGTTCACTTTCAGTTCAGTTAGTGCCATTTATGTATGGATACATGTGGGGAGGCACCTTTTCTCACCTACCACTTGTAGTTAGACTTGTTAGATTGATTATAACTAATTTCTTTGCCAGATTATACATCTAGAGTTAACTACTTGGACTCCTATAGTGATTTAGACATCTTTAGTTAGCCATGCAGTCACATAGAGTCACATCCAGTTGGTAGATTTGAATTCATCCCTAATGATTTGAATTCTTACATATTTAACACTATTGTAACACCGTATTATGTAATGAAGATAATACTGTAATTCTTTGAGCAATACTTGTAAGTTTCCTATGAGATTTGATTTGTTCAATTTGTATAATTCATTCCTAATCACTGCATCAATTATTTGGACTCATTTCTTGATGATCTAAATGGCACAACAATTCTAACATTCGTGACCATGGAAGTTGGTTCTTGCTTACCATGACTTGTTGCTTATAAGGGGATTTGTGTCCTCATAGGTTGGTGGTTGTAAAACAACAATTTGATTCTTGCAAGGGATCAGTATTCCTATATAATTGGTGTCATCAAAATGAGTGAGTGGGTGCTCACATTTGTTTTGGATATTAGTGTCTTCTTACATAATTTGTCCACAAGTTTGCCTTCTACCTCATTTTAAGTTCTCCTTGTTTCAACTACTAATTTATGAGAACATTTTGTTTGTTTGTTAGCTTGTTTGTAATTTGCAAGAGTAGGAGGTGGTCTAAGAAACCACAAACGAAGGGAATTTAAGTTGTCAAAGTCACCTAAGGATTGCAACCGTCTTGGGCCACACCAAGCCTTAACATGGCTAGATTTTTAAGTGTCTCCTCCAAACTACCTTGGAAGGTTTGAAATCAAGTTGCCATGTAGGATGAGAAGCCAATTGTGATAACTAGATTTGACCTAAGTAAAAGAAATAAACTTAAATTGACAAATCATAATTATTTTATTCATATAGATTTTCTTTCATAATATTCTTGTTGTATGTAAATAGTCATTAAGTTAATCTTTCATTAATAGAATCCCATAGCTTCATAGATTCTTGCCACACCCTCTCTTGTACTAAGTCTCAAATAGCTAATATATAATGCTTTTGACACAAATCTTCATCCTCAATTGTTCCATTTTAATCCATTTCATCCCATCATGATACCAATCATTGTAATTTATTCATATTCCTATGCATTATTTTGCTAATATAGGTCTGACTTTGACATGATGCTTTACCTTGTATTTTAATCATATTTATAATACAAATAACACATGTTAAAAACATGGTACAATACTTCTCTTTATAATGGTAATAGGTATATTTTTCTTAAAAGACAAAATTTAAACATTATATTATTTTCCAAAATCATTTAGCTAAACCAAAACCGTACAAAATTCGTTTACCTACGCTATAGAAACCAACTTCCTTAACTTAAATCAGGTTGCCTATGCTTTAGAAATCAACTTCCTCAGATATCATGGAACATGATAACTATGAGGAGATGCATGGAAATTGTGCATAATTAACCCATTAGAAATAAGAGGCATGGCAGGAAACCAGATAGATAGTTCGTAATTTTACTTAGATTACATTTTAGGCACCAATTTTCTATTTCGAATTTGGTTACTTGGGTTGTATATTGTTCATACGCTGCTGGCTCTTCACGAACGATCCAATCTTGGTAATTTCTCTCACGGGCTCGTCACTCAAGCGAATCATGTTATAAGAAATTGCACCCAGTATAGCACCCAGTACAGGTGCAACCATGTATATCCAAATGCTTGTATATTTGTTGCCAGCCACCGCAGAACCTATGGTTCTTGCAGGATTCATCGAAGCTCCTGAAATTGGTCTGCCAGAGGAAATAAAAATAATGTTAATCTATTGGATTATTGGATTATTAAGGGTTTTTCCAGAAAATGCCAAAACTAATAGGAATCTTGAGTTGAGAGGGGAGAATCAATACCCTGCTATTAGTACATTCATGGCAACGGTCGTTCCAACTGCCAGTCCTGCCAATTCTCCTATCTGTTCCATTGGAAATGGATGAAATTCAATGTACATATTTCAATCCTTTTTCTATTAATAGTGAACAATAGGTCAAACAATCAAAGGTAGTGAGATTAAGATATAGATACCGCTTTGGTATCAGTAGCAACAGCAGAAATCACAAACATCAAGAAAAATGTGGTAAGAGTCTCTAGAACGAAGGACTGCATGTCTGAGCCAGTAGGAATTGTCGCTGCCATGTATGCTACTTCTCCAAACATCAAGCGGAGGACAAATCCAGCAAGAATTGATGCAAGAACTTGAGCTCCTATGTAGGCTGGAACCTGTGATTTCAATCCAATACAAAACCAGCAAATAACACTTTAGTTTTTGCATTTGTCCACCAACAATTATTATGTAATTCTCTTCATTTCTAATCTCTCTTTTGCCTAAAACGATTGTGTACATACTTGAGCCCAAGAAAATCTTCGCACAGCTGCAAAGGCAAAGGTCACTGCAGGATTCAGATGACTCTGGAAATATGACCTATGGAGTAAATTATGACCATTACTGCCATTCCCCAAACAAGTGAGACACCAAGATGAGAGATGGAACCATCGCTTTTCTTATCAATAACGACTGATCCACATCCTGCAAATATCAGGAAAAATGCCCCGATAATTTCTGCTGCAACCTGCACCAAACAAATTCAAGATGAGATATCTTTTAAATGATAACAGATTAGTGTTTTTTGGGATAGTAACCACATCACAGTAATTGCGGTTTGTCTCTAAGAAAACAAGAATTCGCCAACCCTAGAAGAATTCACGTTGCGAAACTACAAACAAGTACTGAATCTGAAAGCGAAAGCGGTAACTGTTCTGAATCCGGGCCTCAAACTCTCAAGCTCCCGAGTACTTGTAGAAGCTGAGTTTTTCTATATTGAATTCAAAATCTATTGCAATAAGTCCTTTTGGATTGGGTTCATTATGTTGTAGAGCCTGGAGCTATACTTTTCTTTTGGGTTTTATAGATTCAAAGATAAAAAGGCTATAAAAGATAACGAATTCTTCGATTCTAACATGCGAAATTGCATGAACAAGACCGCCATGAAAGATAACGAATCAGAAAGATACCTTCCGAGCAAACGTACGACATGGAATGAATGACCCATATTCAAGATCTCTCGAGCGAACATTTTCTTGTTCAGTAACAATTTCTTGAAATCCCGCGTTTAGACCAGGTAAAGAGGTCGGCGTCGTCCTTATAATATTGCTACAAGTCAATTCTGTAGCCATATTCAGGCTTTGTATCAGCGGTCCAAGTTTTCGAATGCCTGTGAATGCCTGATTTGCCTTACGTTCCCCACCACTTTATCCAAACACATTCCAAGTCTAATCAAATGCATCGTTTCCAGGGTTTAGTTTATTGTTTCTCTTCCACAAACATCTTAGTCCTACACGATCACAAATAATAAAGATTGAACTCATCCATCCAGGTTGGCGGCCTACATTGTTTTTGGGTATTCTTTAATTTAAATACAGATTGCACTGATCCATCAGCCATCCTGGCTGGTATTCTTTAATGTAATTATTATTATAAATGAATATTTTCTATCTTTTCTGTACCATGCATTGCTCGTCGGTATCGTTGGTATTATTTAATGTATAGAAATTTTAAAAATAATATCTGTATAGAATAAAAATTTCTATATTTCATTTCATAATTCTCGTTACATTTCTTTCAACAATTGCATTATTATATTTAGAAAGTAATAATATTTTCTAGGTTAACATAGAATTATTTCCATTTCTTTCAACAATTGCATTTTTATATAATGTAATATTTAGATATTAATAATATTTTGTAGGTTAAGATATAAATTTTTTTTATTTATCAATTGGATGTAATTTAAATATTTGGGAGGAAGGATTATTATTTTACTCATTTAAGTTTAATTTTTGTAAGTGATATGATGCTTTTGTTAAGTCCCTATGTAATAATTGAGTGGATAAGTAACATGAGCCCTTATGTAATGATTGAGTGGATTATGTAATATGACCATAACTTGATTCTAAGGAATAACAGATATTAACATATTTCCAAGTGAAAAACAAAGAATTATTTCTCTATTTTCCTTTCATAATTTGTGTTTTAGTCTTATAAGTTTCTTTCAATAGTCTTTCAACACTATTTTTCCATAACACCATGTTGTAACACAATGACCTATCTTAATCATATTGATAGTTTCTTGAAATTTTATGAAGTTATACATTTTAATATTTTGATAGTTTGGATTCTTTGAAATCACACATTTTAATATATAAATTAGGCTCTTTACACTTTAATAAAAAAATAATAACATTTTATTTTTCATATTAAAAACCAAAACACATATATGGCATGCTTTAAGAACTAAGTCTCTATATTGTTAATCCAAAATTTTATATTACGATCTTTGCATATATTTTTGTTACTATTCAAATCTTCTAAAGATGTTCTGAAATCTTGTCAATCTAGATTTCAGAAGATCAGAAATCTTGTCAATCTAGATTTGAGATAATCTTGTGATTCAGATTTGAGAAAACAATATTTGAAATTACATGTGTCATCTCTTTTCTTTGTTCCTAATGTATATGATTATTTTTATGTATAGGAATATTCTTTTTGGTAATTGAAGTCCTTTTCTGTAAAGTACATTCACTTTTTTCATTTTATGAATGGGTTATAAAATAAAATTTAAAATTAATTATTTATTAAAAATAAAAATTATTTTTTGAAATCTTATATTTCAGAAAAAATTATATCCGAAATAAAAATTAATTATATTTTTATATACTATAAAATAAAAACAATTAAAAAAAAAATTCGATATCTAAAACATTCGGTTTGAAAACCTAGATTATCCAAAAATCTCTCATTTATGGATAGCAGAGTGACATCTCTCCTCAAAGCCACTTTAACAACTTAAATAGGATAAGTTCTATTATATTTTGTAGGCAAGACCTTTTTTCATATATTAATTAATTAATTATGTTTACAGTTAGATTATTTAATTTTATTTATTTTTAAATATTAAATTTTATAATGTTTTACTATTTTTAAAATTAATTTTTTTAATAAATTTTATAATTTTATATTATTTTTATTTAGAAGTATTTGATTTCTTTCTAATATAATATTATTATAGTTGATTTTCTTAAAATATTTTCATCTATCTAATTTTTTATTAATATTTTAATTTTTAATTTTTTAATTTATAAATATATATTTTTATATTTAATTTATTTAATTAATTTTAATATATAAATTATTAAGTCTAATATTTTTAGATTTTTATATATACAAATTATTGGTATTTCATTCATTTAATCATACAACATCACATGCTAATATTTCATACTTTTGAATATGAATTTATGATATCTTTTATATTGTGTATATTGATTTCATTATATCTAAACATTTATTAATATTTTATTTTTATTTTATGGATTGGTTATTTTAATAAAGCATTTGGTGATATAATGTGTACATTTTTTTTATATACTTATTTGTTAATATTAACGTATACTTGTATTTTTAAAATTTAGATTGTGTACTTTAAAATGTTTATTATTTTTTTTAAATTAACTTTTATTTAATTAAATTTGGATATATTTTAGTTTAAATCATTTTGAAGACTTATTAAAAACAAATTTTCTAAACCTCAAAATGAAGGGTTTTAAAGTGCAAAATATGGTTCCAAAAGTGTCAATTCTAGGTTCCAAAAGTGTATTTTTTTCTTTTGATATCGTCACTTTTGAAACTCGTTTTTGCACTTCTTCCATGTGATAAATATGATAATGGAACTTTTAGAACCTGATTTTGCTCTTTTGGAAGGTTGCTTTTGACACTTCCAAATCATAAATTTCTGATTTTGAAAACTAATTTTGGCACTTTCAAGCTTTGATTTTTCACTTTTGAAAATTAAACTCAACACTTTACAAGTATTATAATCACACAATTGAACATAGTACAAACAAATGTTTAAGTGTATTATTTAACAAACTACTTCATTTTTTCTATAAATGGCCTCACATCACTCACACCTTTTAGGCACAACAAGCAAGACCATAATCTATCTAACAAGGATGTGTCATTAACATATTTACAAGTATACATTTTTGTTATAATATAGTTCCCCTCCTCGTTACAAACACATTTTTATTTCGAGACATTTACAATAACTGCATTTGTAACATCATAACCATGGACCAAAATGTCTCAAACATTGTTTAAAGATTTGAGAAATACATAAGGATTCCCATCGACATGATAACCCTCTCTCGCTATGCAAGAACAATCATCTTGTGTTAATATTACTCTAAATTGTTCCGTTTCCAATTGTATTATTCTTAATAATGTTGGAAAAACTCATTCATGTCTTTTTTTGTGCGGATGTCCATACACCAAATATACTAAAGTGTTTTTCAAAAAATTCGCCAAATCGTGGATAGAAAATAATACTTTTTGCTTGATTCGATATCCGATGTTCATGGAAATCCAAATTTCTTTTTTTTTATGAATTTAATGTAATAAAACTCTATTGAAATAAAAAATAATCAATGGTTTACGAGTAACTAATCTTCTAGTATCTGCAAGCAGAAAACAACATACACAACACAATCAATAAAATATTGTGTTTCAATATTTCTAAGTATATTTCTTGCATGAGATGCTAATTTTCAAACACCTCACCAGATATATGATATGATGTCCATTAACAATACGAGAACAATCCAATATAAATATTTAAAAGAATTTTACAACAATTTGTCGAAGTAGTCAAATTATACAAATCATTAAACGAATTGTTATCTGTATAATCTGACGATCATTCGATGTTGAATGATTTTAACCAAGCCCCATTTTTTAACGAGGTGTGAGATGGTTCAACAAAGAACACAACATTATTTTTATAGCTATTTATTTCTCTTGTGAATCGTTAAATGTCCAACTAGTTGGCATTTTCAAGCAGTTTTCCTTGTTATTATCTTATGAATGATATTGTCCTTCATCTATAAACAACATGTTTGATAAATATCCATATTGGATAAATACATCATTGAAGGAATTTTTTTATATGTGCAGTACTTTACCTACATTATAATATGTAGACATCGAGGAACTATAAATCACATTATGTTTACATTGATCTCAACCCCAAATAAATACAAATTCCTCATTCTTTACATTATAATATGTAGACATCGAGGAACTATAAATCACATTATGTTTACGTTGATCTCAACCCCAAATA
Organism: Pseudotsuga menziesii; assembly: GCA_001517045.1. Classification (NCBI taxonomy): domain Eukaryota; kingdom Viridiplantae; phylum Streptophyta; class Pinopsida; order Pinales; family Pinaceae; genus Pseudotsuga; species Pseudotsuga menziesii. Next base: position 150,042 of record LPNX010586795.1, read on the forward strand.
AATACAAATTCCTCATTCTTCAACAATTCAAATATATCAAGTATTTTTTTAATTTCCGTGTTGTTGAGTGAGGAAAACCACAAAGCAATGTTAAATTTTTCCTTTCCAACACTTATACTATATCTCAATAGAGAAATACTCTCGGAAATAATGGTGCTTCAAAATTCTATCACTCAGTCCCCAATAATATGCAAGGTAAATAAATGGTTCCTTTGGCCTCCCTCTATAAGATAAACCATCATTAATAGATCTTGGCCTCACGATTTCACCATATTTTGAAACATAGAAATCATCATAAAACTTGGATGTGAAATGAGTTGAAGTATTGCATGTTGGCTCTTCATCTATGAAATTGTAATATCCTTCATACAGTTCATAATCACCTTCTTAAACTAAGACATGTACCAATCGCATGGCTACAAATGAACTTGAAAACATACTTTCCAAAAGATTAGAGGAGTGTGGTTTTTATACCACTTGTAATGATCCAAATCATGTTCAATAGATAATTAAATCTAATACAAATAATCGATTAAAAAGAATCAGGACTAGTTGCAAGGAATAGACCGAGATTGACTAGTTTTGCTCAAAACATTACTAGATTATTCTCAAGTGCATTAATGATTAGGGTATGTATATGAAATGGTTATGAAAGGTTCAAAAATTATATCATACGTTCATTAGATCAGTATGCATCCACAATTTGACAAGGAGGCTGCACAATATCAAGTTTGCTTTGTGCAAAGCACTAGGACCTTTTATGTTTCGAGCATCGGCGAGGATGGATTCTACTCCAAGGCTCCTCGGAACCCCATCATATGAAAAATACATCCTTGATATTGATATTTGTCTAATCCAAATGTTTAGGAATGTTTTAGCACAGTTTAGGAGGCAAATTCTAGCTAGGATCACTCAGGTACAACTCAACTAATCTAAATTCAGGAGCTTCCAAACGAACTCTAAGACTATCAAATTTTCAATATGAGACATGTAAAATTATCATTAGGGTATTAACTAAACCTAGGAACATAAATCATTTGAATTAATTATGCATAAGTTCAGTTACTGAGAGTTTATTGAAGACTAGTCAATGATCATGCAATTCTAGGAATGGTCTTGGAAACAACTACAAAAAGACCAACTCCTTTATTGATCAAACATCAGAACTGAAATAAATTATTCATAATCAAACATAAAATCATATGGTATTCCCTAAGGATTCATTATTAAATCATATGCTTGACTACTACAAAAAAGAACTAAGAATATTAAGAAAGAAGAAAAATAATAGGAGGATTTGATCGATGGCTTGAATTGTATTATTTTGAGCTTCAAACTTGCATTATTACTTCTTTAAAACCTGGAATGAAACTCAGTGACAATAGAAGCATGGGGTACATCTCCAAGGTTTGACTAGGGGTACATCTCCCAAGTCTAGAGTAGCACAATGCTCTCATATCAATTCGCAAACTGACAAAAGATGTGATAGTGATTCACTATGATTATTTTATAGACCTCCTTGGATTCAACGTCGAATTTACTCTTCATGTGGTCAAATTTCCTCTATCAATGTTCCCTCATGAGTAGATAGAAACTTGCCTTACTTTCCAATCTTTTCTTTTTGCTTTATCTCTTTATTTCTTTATCCCGCTCTTTCTGATTTATTCTTCTTTTCTACTTTTGACTTCCCTTATCCTGCATTCCTTTCTTTATCCTACTTTTCTACTTTTATCCTTCTTTACCCTACTTTTCTGCTTTCCTACTCTGTGTAATCTTTTCTTGTTTTACTTTTTTTTCTTTTTATGTTTTCTTCTTTCTTTCCTCTTTTCCAACTTTCTTGTAGTCAAACCTTATCTCCTAATGCACCCTACTTGTCCCATTATCCTTAGTATTGTATTTAAGATAAAATTTAATTATGGAAAATAATTTATCTAATAATGCATGTTCAACTTTAGGACATAATAACTTCTACTATTAATTAATTGCCTTGTTTCAAAATCTATTCCCAAGTAATTAATGGAATTTATTCTTAAAACCGTAGGGACTAATTGGCTAATGGAATGATCCATATGTCACCAAAATGGTCACATGACATTTACATGGTCAATGTATTACCTAATGTCTCACTTATTCTTTTTCTTCACATTTTCTTGTTAAGAATAGCACCAACAACATCACCAAATTTAAGATTGTTTTAACCAGAGACAAAGTTACTTACAACCATGACCAAGCCATTATAGTTTTCTGGAATTGGACCCAAGATTAGAAGATCCCTAACCTCATCATCAAAGTTCACTCCTATAGAAATTAGCTGATTAGTAACCGTGTTAAATTCATTTAAATGGTGAACAACAGATATAACTTATGACATCTTCATATTAAATAAACGCTTCATTAGAAATGCCTTATTGGAAGCCGAGGGTTTTTCATAGAGCTTAGCCAATGTGCTCATAACACCCTCTATTGTCATTTCTTTTTAAATATTGAAAGCCACCGATGGAGCAAGGAACAACCATATTTTTTACCAGTTCCTTTCTGTCAAGAACATCCCCTTCTTCATCCTTCATAGTCGTCAGTTTTTTTGTTTTTCTCCCCAATGGTAGGAACAGATCCTTCTGGTATAGATAGTCCTCCATTTTCATCTTCCATAACTGGTAGTTTTGTCATTAAATTACTCAACTCTAAACTTTCCTTCTTATACCATTTCTCCGACTCAAACAAAGAACCCTTCTTTCCTATGAGTTTACCATCCAAATAGACTTTGAATCTAATACCAATTGTTAGAAGAACAAGATCGAAGAGAAATAAAAATAAGCAAGATGCAAATATTAAAACATAAACACATTACAAGAGACACCAATATAATGTGGTTCACCTAAGATGGACTATGTCCACAAAGAAATTGCTAGTCCTTTATTATTATACCATCCAACAAAAATGAAGGGATACAACTTGCAGCAAACCTATTGCACTTCCTCTTCACTCTCTCACAACATCTCTCACACCATCGTGGAGACTGTTTTACAATGTTACAATACAATACAAAATCATATTACAATGATTTCCTTTTATAGGGGAATTAACATAGGAAAATACCATGGGCCCATAAACTGTTGTCCAAAAAAACATCCCAAAAAATTTCTTTCAGAGGATTTTCCTCTGAACCCCCTTTCTCGGGGGCACTTCCCTCGAACCCCTACCGGGGGCCTTCTAGCCCTCGGACCCCTGTGGGGTATAATGTGCCACTGCATCCCCTACTGGGATGAGTGTACAATAAAATTAGGGTACAAACACAGCTGAACAACAGTGTCTCTATATCAAGAAGATCAATATACACAACCAACAATTGCTTTCTCTCTCCCAAATGAACTGCTCCTTGTCTCTCTAACAAACTTGCTTGAGTTCTGAGTGTGTCTAAATGAGGGAAGTTCCTCCCATATTTATATTGATCGGTGGAGAGGCATCATAACTCAATAGGGTTGAATTCGCCTCCCAATCAAGGATGACTTTCCTTGGAAGACTCAAAATTACATTTTAATAATACTTGTTTCACTTCATCTCTTGAGCTTCATGACATTGATTCTGCAGATGATGAGGAGGAGTTTCACTCTCATGAGACTTCCCACCTAGTAGGGTAGATGTAATTGGATTAGAAGAAGATCAAAAAACCCTTACAAATTCTCCATGATAATCATGCTTCAGTATCAGATATACGTTGGAGAGATACTTCATTAGAAGATTCATCCTTTCTTGAAGCCATGTAGAAGATCCAAAGAGCAATGTCTGCAATCCAAGGTAATTTTTTATAGATGCTTTCAGATAGAGATAACTTGTATGAGATTTTTCATATGTTGCATGTATAATCCTTGAAGGATGAGGAGGAGATTCGTAATCTCGAGGATGCGTTAATGGCCACCCAATATTCTTTGAGAAGCATTGAAATTTTCCTCTTCGAGTCTAATATGGAGATAGAGAAACTTCACCAAGAATTGCAGAGATCCCATATTCTCTCCTATGCTTCTTTCATCCCATTACATATGGATGATTTAATTCTTGCATCAAATCAGGAACCTCATGTGTTGGTTGAACATGAGGAACATGCTGATTTGAAATTTTTTTAGGAGGATCAAGCATTTGAGTTTCTATTTGGATCAAGTCACACATTCATGGAGGAGGTTGAGAAGCAGCCCTTGCTTACAACAATTGAGAAAGCTAAGTGGAATAATAGGTTGGATGAAGCCTATGGATTGTTTTGCCTCCATATTTATCATGATCTACTCTTTCATATAGATGGGCTGACCACTCCAAACCAAGTATGGACCAAAATTGAGTCTCTCTTTGGAGTTCAAGATGAGTTGAGAGCGCATTTGTTGGAGATCGAGTTATTCTCAATGAGTCCAATCAATTTTGATTCTATTGAGTGTTTCTTCACCAAGTTGAAGTGACTTGTTAGAATTCTCAAGCATTGTGGGATTGAGAAGAAAGATTATAAATTAATCCTTTCCATTCTTTATAAATTAGGTCTTGAATACTGATTTTTTGTGTCAACTTTTCATGCTACTAGGCTTGTTGTTTCTAATTGGAAAATGCCTTCTTTGTGTACTTTCTTTGATTCACTAACAAATGAGAAAGAAAAATTGATAAAGATGGGTGCTCTTAGATATTCCAAGGGAAAGGAACATGCTATCATAGTTCAAGGAAGTAAGAATATAAAATCCAAAGAAAAGCAAATTGTGAAAGGGAAGAAGCTAAAGTCAAAAATTGAAGATGAAAGTTCGAAGCCTACTTATGAAGATTTAGTGAAGAAGGTTAAGAAGAAAGGAAACATATCCAAGTGTTATTATTGAAGAAAGGGATTTCATCCAGAGAAGAAATGTTTCAAGAATAATATGGAAATCATGTCTCATCTTCTTGAGAAGCACAACATTGAAGTTCTAGATGAGCTACAAAAGCTCGTTGCTTCCTCAAAACATTGTCATAGTGTGCAATTCCAAGGTGATATAAACTATGCCTTGAGTGCCAAAATAATTTCCTCATGTATCTGATATAGATTCATTTTATGATATATCAGAATCATAAATATTATATCCTTTTATTTATAATTCACCTATCAGTCTCTAAATTCATCTCTCAATAATTGTGATTTCCCACTAGATACTGACTTGTCTTTGAGCAAATCTTCCTCACTCCATAATTATTATTTAGAAACATGTTTGCAGGCTAATAAAAATTGCATTAAATAATTCATACCACCATCCATACCATCTACCATACCTATTAATACTCCTAATACTATACAAATCCCAAGTTCACTAGTTGATTCCTATGATTGGTCTCTTATGGAGTGTTACTTATGTTACATGGTTTGAAGTATTGATTATATTTCACTAGTTGGTTATCCATGACCTTATTCATATTTTGTTTGATATTAAACATGTTTGGATATGTTATAAACACTTATGGTTCAGATATCAAGTCCATCTATCATTTAGATATTTACACTCATCAGTTTTCCCCAGTTGCTCATAGTTTTCCTAGTCTAGCCCTATATCATGATGGAGTCACTGAAGCCTTTGTGTTTGTTGTTCCATATTCTAATGTTTGTGATACATCAGAGTTCTATCACCCTCATATCGGATATGGGGAGGTTCTACATCATATGGGAAGAATGATATGTGATTCACATCACAATTTTGCAATTATTCAAGGAATTGATTGTGTAATAAATTGTCTTAATTTTGTACTCTTTGAGAAGGAGTATGAACATATCTATTTTCCATTTTAGAATTTGTTTGGATATGAAAGTTTCTTATCAGCAAGAAGAATTCATATAATGTTCATAATTCATCACTTGATGAGATACCAGGAGTCTCTCCTCTTCCTTCTTCCAGATTCTACACTCTAGCACATGATCATGGAATTCACAAGGCTCTTCATCAAGTATTTTACCAAAAGTAGTTCGTTCAGGTCATTCAAGTTAAGTTAAATATAAATTGAATACATATTGTTCACATTTTGTTCCTTTTCATTTTCTTGAGGAAGAATTTTCCCCATGTAGTTTTTCCTCCTTCCTCACTTTTTTGGGCATGAATAATTGTAAAGGGTGACCATAGAATTGTTGTTGGGCCCTATATACACCTATATATATCATCATAAAGTAAAAATGAAAGGGGGGTGTGGGAATATAATAAACCCAATTAATAACTTCGGATAATATATTTAATCAATTTTGTTTATTTCCTTCCCGCTAGCCTAGATAGTTGGCATCCACTTGCACTCAATAGTCAACACTTTCCATATATAGCTCAGGAACACTTTGATCCTGATTCTAGGTTGATCGTGTCCACTTTATTGACTACCAGAATTAATAACTGCACTTTCTTGGAGATTCTTCCTTATTTTTATTTTATCCATATTTTATGTGTATAAGGTAAAGCTAGTCAACTAAGAAACTAATATCTTTTGTTTCCAATCCATCCTCCATGATTTCTCTCCATTTTCTAGGATTAGCATGTTTTTTCCACCACTCTTGACAAATCACTCATGCATTTCTTAATTCGTGAGGTCCTTGACTAATTTGGGAAGTGCTTTAGCCATCTGTAGGGCTTTATTATATTTATCAAGTCTATATTTCTGATCTTGATGAGGTATCTCTGATACAACTCGATTTTACCTATGAGGGATGTACTATTTATGTTCACTATTATTCATCGTTATTCAATGGAAGGATACACTCCAATATTCATTTCTTCATTCATGTGATTAAGTATCTATTCTTCTCTCTATTTTTCCTATGTATGCTTGTGAGAATTATCTTAGTAGCAAGATCTATTTACCGTGCTTCTTCCTAGAATATTTACTCATAGCATTAGAGCTATTGTTTCTACAACGTATCAGAGCTCTTCTACATGACATTAGTTTGCAGACATTGTGGTCTGACATTCATTTGTAGATGTTGTGGTCCATCATTCATTTGTGGGAGTTGTGGTTTGGCATTCATTTACAAATATTGTGGTACAACATTCATTTGTGGACTTTGGTCTGACATTCATTTGCATACAATGTGTTATGGCATTCATTTGCGGACGTTGCATTCTGGCATTGATTTGTAGATGTTGTGGTCCGACATTCATTTGCGCACATTGTGGTATGCCATTAATTTGTAGACGTTGTGGTATGGAATTCACTATACAGACGTTGTGGTCTTACATTCATTTGTGGACGATCCAACATCTTTTGATGTAGCGGGTGATTTCACATTAAGTTGTGATGTTGTGTTTATTGCAGTTGATGTTCACAATAAGGATACCTACGATGAGATGCAATTCTTGTGATGATGTGATGAGATATGATACTTGTGATGATGCAATGAGATGTGATGATTGTGATAATGTGATGAGATGTGATTCTCATGATGATGCGATGATAGGTGATGCTCGTGATGATGTGGCGAGATGCGATGATGCAACAAGATGCGATGATGCAATGAGATGTGATACTCATGATGATGCGACGAGATGTGATGCTCGTGATGATGCAATGAGATGTGATACTCGTGATGATGCCATGAGAGGTGATGCTCTTGATGATGCAATGAGATGTAATACTTGTGATGATGAGGTGAGATGCGATGCTCACGATTATGTGTCAAGATACAATGTGCTCATGATGCGATCATCGAGATGTGATGCTCCGTGATGGTGATATTCGATGGATGATGATAATGTTGATGTAGTTGTGAAAATTTCCTATGACATATAGACTTACCGGTTAGTTGTATAGATGTATTGTTGTGTTATAGAATACCTTCCTTATTAAGAGAGAGTGTTAAAGAAATGTAAATGTGAAAGATATTCTATTCTGAATTATTATTGTTATTACCCCTTCCATAGATGTTGTTCCTTTGATTGGGGATGTCACTGATGTAATTGGTCATGTAAAGTATTTAGGTAAAAGATTCCTTGTAAGTTCATCCAGTAGTACACACAAAAGTATTATTAAAATGTATATTTTAGTATTCCAAGGCAAGTCATCCCTAGAATCAAGGAAAATTTGCTTAGTTGGGTTATTAGGCCTCTCAGCTGATCAATCTAAATAGGAGAGGCACCTCCCTCATTTGGACAAGTAGAACACTCAAGCAGTTGCACTAGAGAGAGAAGGAGCATGCCATTCGGGAGAGAGGAAGCAGTACACTATTATTATTGGGGTATTATAAGTCTTATTCTTTGGGTCTTGCACTGTACTTGATTGAATTCCATATCGAAAATTTTTTGCTGGGTTTTCTTCCCCGTGAGGGTTTCCAAGGATAAATCTCTTTGTTCTTTTGTGTGGTTGTGCTTGTCTTTCTTTTAGTGGTCCTTTTGTATCTGGATATGATGTTATGACACTAAATTTTTTTATATCTTGTATAAGCATTGAAATCTTAACATGAAGAAGAGCTTGTATGTCCTGAAACAAGCTCCAAGACAGTGATATTTGAAATTTGATAAGTTTATGACAGAACAAGGTTATTATATATGTCGTTATGACCACTGTTTTTATTTCAAGAGGCTAGATAATGGAAGATATATTATCTTGATATTGTATGTTAATGACATGATTGTTGCAAGGTATAACATGGAGGATGTAAATTTTCTCAAAAGGAAAGTAGCTAAATCATTTGCAATGAAGAATTTGGGTTCTACAAATCAAATTTTTGGTATGAGAATAATAATAGACAAGAAAAATCATAGATTGACATTGCTTCAAGGTGCGTACATATAAAATGTGTTGGAGAGATTTAGAATGCATAATGCAAAACCAGTTAGTACACCTTTGGTCATCCATTTAAAACTAAGGAGATGTGTCCCAAGACACAAGAGGAGATAGAATACATGTCCAAGATTCCCTATTCATCAACAATTGGCAACTTGATGTATGCCATGGTGTGCACAAGACCAGATATTGGACATGCAGTGGGAGTTATGAGAAGGTATATGAACAATCTAGGTAAAGAGCATTGGAGAGAAGTACAATGGATTCTTAGTTATTTGAGAGGTACCACTTCTCATGCATTATGTTTTGGAGGTTCATACACTATTCTATAGGGGTATGTTGATACAGATATGGAAGGTGGTAAACACAACTAGAGGAGCACCAAAGGGTATGTTTTTGTTGTAGTTGGAACAATAGCAAGTTATATTTTGAAACTACAAAAGGTTTTTTCACTTTCAACAATGGAAGCAAAGTATGTTGCTTCTACATAGGCTAGTAAGGGCATGATTTGGTTCTAGAGTTTCATGGAAGAATTGGGTTAGAAGAAGGAGAATAAAAGGTTGCATAGTGACAACTAGAGTGCCATTCATCTTGAAAATAAATCATCCTTCCATTATAAAAGTAAACATATAAAAATAAAATACCATTTCATAAGATATGTTCTAGAATATGAACTGTTAAAGTTGGAAAAGACACATACTAGCCAGAGAGTCTACAAGCATGTTAACAAATGTAGTAACTAGAGAGAAACTAAGATCTTGCTCAGTTTTTGTTGGCCTTCAATCATGAAAGTGTCTATGAGAAATGTTTCGAGGTTCAAGTTTCATAACATATTCAAACAAGAGAAGCATCGTTGGAGTTGTTATGATCAGTCTCCAAGTGGGAGATTGTTGGTTTTGGATAATGATCTTCTTGATCCGGTGATGTTATTGTTTATCCATTTTTGTAACCTAATTTTAATGTACACTCCTCGCAACAGCAGGGTGTGGGGTGACATCGTCCCCACGTGGACCTCCGGGGGGGACCATTCCCCCCAGCTGGGGGGGTTAGAGGGCCAACGTTCCCCCGAGAGAGGGGGTTCAAAGGAAAACCGCCCAAATGTTGGCCAACAGTTTACGATACCATGGTATTGGGTGACCCGTGGCATTTTACCATGGTAATTCCCCTATAAAAGGAAATTATTCTAATATGACTATGTATTATACTATAGGATTGTAAGACAATATCCGTGATTGTGAAAGAATGAAGACGAAGTGCAACAGGTTTGGTACAGGTTGTATCCCTTCATTTTTGTTGGATGATATAATAATAAAAGACGGGAAATTTATGTGTGGATGTATCCCATATTGGGTGAACCACATTATATTGGTGTCTCTCTTGTAATGTGTTTATGTTTTAATATTTTCATCTTATTTATTTTTTATTTCTATGTGATCCTCTTTTCTAACCACAATTAAGACTTATTCTTGGTGTATTGCAAGTATTATTCGTGGGGTCTTACACTGTATTTGGTTGAAGTCTATATCAAGGAATTTTTTTTTTTTTCTCCATCATGAGGGTTTCCTAGGATAAATCTCTATGTTTTTTTTAGTGGGTGTGCTTGTCTTTCTTTTAGTGATCCTTTTGGATATGGTTATAATGTTATGATGCTAAATGTTTTTATATATTGGATAATCATTAAAATATTAACAGGGTATTAGATCCACCCTGAAAGAAGTCTTTGTGTTTCTAAAACACTACTACTATTGCATCCATCAGAGATTAGGATTTTATGCTTGAAAAACCTAGAAGGGAAAATATAGCCCTTAGAATTTTTGCTAGAATTCGAGTTTGGAGGAGGCTTGAGAGCTGAAACTTTGATAGGAAGAAGATGAAATATTTATGTACCTTGTGTGATAATTTCATCCTCAGATTATAGCTTAGGAGATATGATCCCTCCAAATAAGTGTTCTATCCTCTTCCAGAATTAAGTATTAAACATGTGACCTAGGGATAGTTGTTATATCTGAGGATATGAAGATCCAAATCGAATTTTGTAAGATGTTGAATATAGATCTCAAACTTCAATTTCTTTGGTACAACTTTCATACATAGAAGTTGCAACAGTAGCACGTCGATGTCCATACAAGTTCACTATATTGAACCATTCAACAAACAAAACACTTTGGGAAACTTAGTATAAGCTCCACTTAGTGAATCGAATATTTATATAACCTATGGGGTTGGAAAGAAGACATATCAAGATATCTCGAGACAAAGCTTCATACCATGAGGAGCATGAACTTCAAAGATACATCAGAATCAACATCAAAATATTCTGCAGAAGGTTTTGAAGAAACTAGGGCTTCTTGTTCTGAGCACTTCCCTCCATATATTAGTTGAAAAATTATGACCATATAACTTTACCTAGGAGGGAACATATTTATATGGATATAGTTTCTAATAATGTATTTTTTCAACTTTTTACCCAACACTACTGTCAGGGAAACTAGGGCATCAAATATTTTCCAATTTTGTCTACATTTTTGGGAAAAGGAGTATGCTTCTCATCTCACCTTAAGGAGGCACATATTTCTATCCAATCAGATTTGAAAGTCAACAATGTTGAAAAATTAGGATTTCTATGTCAAACCCTAGGTACACTAGAAGCAATGTTCCAGAAAATATTTGAATAAAGCATCAAGTTGAAGAAATCTCATTGGTAAGTTCTATTATCTCTATTTCTATTTGAGGTTCTCATTTTTATCATGATGAAAAACAATACGAATCTTGAGGACAATATTGAAGAAGATGACTACTTCTAGGAATGGAAGTATAGAGTGCTCCTCTTTTTAGAAGGGCATGACTTGGAAGACTATGTCAAAGAAAAAGTTGAACATCCAGAGGGAGATTGGGAAAAAGAAAACATAAGAAGAACTTGGTCAAAGCCAAGAGGACTATTTCCATCTCCATCAAAGACCATTGATTTCATATGTATTCTCTTTGAATAATTCCAAGGATATGTTTGATGCATTGACCAACTTATATCAAGAAACGAATATCAACATGAAGATGACCTTGAGGACTCAACTCAAGGGTATGAAGATGTAGATGTTAGAAAACATTCAATATTATTCAATAAGGGTCTCTCAGATCAAGGAACAACTAAAATCTATTGGAAACAATGCCGAAGAAATGAAAGTGGAGATTACTACTTTGAATGGTCTCCCAAGATCATGGGAATTACCCATTCAAGAAATTTGTTCTAGAATAAAATCTAGGTGATTATGATAATTGTCCCTAATAGCTCATCCCACCAAAGATGATGAACCAGCCGAGAAGAGAACAAGGAAAGATTCCTCAAGTGATAAGGAATATCTACTTTTATCCATAAGGATTCAACCCATGGTGAAGAAGAACATCTTATCCATATCAGCATTGGATAAGAAGGGATGTAGTTGTGATTGATGAAGAAGAACAGACACTCAAACATATCATGTAGAATAATTGCTCAACATTTCCAATCGTGAGAAAGACAAACAAAGGTCTTTAGAATCAGATGATGGAGAAAAGAACATTGTGAGAGACTCAATCAATTCTTGCAATGAGACAAATATCTAGAGGAAGTATACCAAACAAAAAAAATATAAGTGTTTAAATTTTCATTTCCTATATATCTAGTTACTTAAATGACATTATTTACGTATTTATATTCATAGATTTAGAAAATGTATTATGCATGTTAGAATGCTTGCATTCATGAACATTATAATACTAATATGCATGTAATGGGAAAGTATCCCATGGTTCTATACAACATTCCATTGCTACTTATCTATAATGAAACCTCTTTGACAACATATTAAGAGTAGTGCACACTCTTAATATTGTTCTGGTAGAGATGGAAGGCACCTAGAAAGTTACATATGGATGAATGATATATTAGCTAAAATAGTTGCATGATTGTGTGACATATGTCTTTATGCATTAGAATTTTTTACTATTAATATGTTTTGGAAAATATGAAATGTTTATAATCATGCAACTGAATTTGACTTGTAGGAAAGATCATGTACAATAACCTACAAAAAAGAACTATGAGTCTTGTTCCAAATAACAAGTGACGACGGTTCAACCATAACAATCAAAGTAGATTTATCTAGATAAAGCACATGAAGAAGAACCTGAAGCTCGCATATTCAGAAGCACAGTTATAGAAGAGGGGACTTCAGAAGAACATGATGACCATGATATGACCAAACCATAGATACATGTAGATCCAGCTCGAAAGGTGAACACATACAAGAAAATATCAGCTTGGGAACAATAAAAGAAATCCAAGGTGAAGAGATATCCTTCCAGCTATAAAGAAGTAGTCGAGAAGAAAGAATTGAAGGATTCTATAAAGCATGTAGCCGATGAAAACATCAAGAGATACTAATAAAGGTTCATGGTTTCTCTCCAAAACAAGGAGTTGATTATGGAGAGACACTTGCTCCATTGACCAAGCACATTTTCTTCAATGAAGTAGAAGTACATATCACTGACTCTCTACAAGGGAACTACATGTGCGCAAATTGAGGAAGTCTTTTTATGAGCTCGGAAGGAACCCATGGGATAAAACATACAGTTACATGATGAGCTTGGCGATCACCTAGACTGATGGAGATCTCAATCTTTGCTACAAGGTTAAATATGGAAGGCTATAGGGGATCCGAAGCTCATAGATGGGTGAAAGAGGAACTTTCAACAAAGTTCAAGATGGAGGATATTGGTATCCAGTGACCTTGAGAGATGACATAGATGGATACAAAGAATATTAACAACAGAGAAGGCTATCTATCAATCCATTATAGAATGCCCCGATGTAGAAATTAAAAGATGCAGAGGGAAGATGGTGCTCTGCTTCAAGGGGAGTGACTACAGTATATCTCATAGATTGAGAATCCTAACATGATTGTTGATATTAGCGGCGTGGAAGAATCCAAAGGAGATTTTCCTTAGGCAAGGAAAATGTGTAGTTGATGTACTGAAGAGGTTTGAAATGTTGGACTATAGCTACACTGATAGCATCAAACTTGAAGTTGTTATGTGATCATGCTTCAGATATAGTTGATGCCACAATCTACATGTAGATGATTAATTTGGTTATGTACTTAACAAACAAAACAATGAATATATGCTTTGGTGAAAACACTTTGTGCCAGTACATGGTGGACCTTAGCCGTGTTTACATGGTTTCGGAAAAGCATGTGTTGAGGTATCTGAATGGTATGATCCAGTATGGACTCATATATGAGAGATATTAGAGGATATTCCTATAGGGATATGGTGCATAGAGGAGTAGTGAAGATCTAGTATATTGTGACACACAAGCTAGATAATTGATGTATTAACCAAGACTCTAGAAAGAGTGAAGTTTGAGTACTTCAAGGACAAGCATGGAGTTGTGTAGACTAGTGTTCATCGCAAGAAAGAGTGATGACTCCAAGTGGTCCTCACATCCAACATAAAAATGGTTGGCTATGTGGAAGAAAAATGAGGTACATGACTAGTATGAAAAAAGACTAGTCACCACATTGATGTGCCTAGTATGAAAAAGGATTGGTTATTGTATAGAGAGACTGGTTGTATCTTTGTGGGTAGATACCAACATGGTTGGTGACATAATCAAGAGTGGACCCTATTATGACTGGTTGTATCACTAAGGGTAGATACCAACATGGTTGGTGGAATCCTTAGAAGGAAGATCCCATGAAGGTTGGTCGTATATTCAAATAGGAATTTCCCAAAGAGAGTTGGTTCAACATTCACTTGCAGATGTTGTGGTTTGGAATTAATTTGTAGACAATGTGATCCTATGGAAAATAACACTCTCATGTGGAGAGTGGTCCTAGAATTTACAAGTTGAGGATGGTCATGCAGATGATAGTACTCTCATGTGGAGAATGATCCTCCATTCATTTGCAGACGTGATCCATCATTAATTTGTGGACGAGTGTGTCAAAGCATTATCATGCTAAGGATGTGTAATGATCTAAAGTCTAATATGCAGATAAGATCACTAATATTTCTACAAAATTAATTAAAATTTATGATATGACACTTGCATATACTCAGTAAAATAACTAGGGAAATGAAGGTATTTTACCGAGAAATTTGTATGCAAGGGAGATGGAAGGGGGAAGAAACCAATGTAAGCTTAAGAACATTGAATTCAAATTCCCTAACACATTTTGATCAGGGACCATTCAAGTTTCGAATTCCGCTATGTGGAAACTTAATCCCCCGCTTTTGGGTCACCCAACCATGAAACTAGGAAGATTTATTCAATCCTTTCAACCAAGCGCTTGGGGAAATGTACAAAGGTGTTGTATGAAATTTATATAGCTGAAAATAATTTCTGGGATAGTTTATAATGGATATGAAGCAGATTGGGGAGTTTAGGAGTGAATTGGGAATTTTTGGCAATTTTGGACTAGAGAAGTCCTCGTCAAGGGAAGGTACCAAATCACTGTATGGAATAAATGAATTTGAAATATGGAAGAATGTATGGATAGAGGGGTCTCTCAGGGACATCAAACAACTTGAAGAATAAAAAATGAGTGGGTGGTACTCTTTTAATTGCAGAAACTATAAAACTAGTTAATTATAACTAATGATCTAGGGTGCAGAATTAAGCATGAATTTCATAGCAGAATAACTTCAATACAGAAGATGAAATATGACAAAGACTAATATAGCTTCAATGAACATATAACACCTTTCAAAGTCATTCTCGAGCCCTTTCTTACTAATTATAACAAGTGAGACACCCAGACGAGTGATGGAACCATCATTTTTGTTATTCAAGTTGAGATATCTTAAATGATAACATATTAGTGTTTTTTTGGATAGTAACCACATCACCGTAAATGCAGTTTTCCACATATTGTGTCTAAGAAAACAAGAATTCACCAACCCTAGAAAAATTCGCGTTACGAAACTGCAAACAAGTACTGAATTCGAAAGCGAAAGCGGTAACCTGCTCTGATCAATCTGGGCCTCAAATTCTCAAGCTCCCGAGTATTTGTAGAAGCTGCATAATTCTGTTTTTCTATATTGAATTCGAAATCTATTACAATAAGTCCTTTTAGATTGGGTTCATTATCTCATATGAGCATGGAGCTATAGTTTTCTTTTCGGTTGTATAGACTCACAGAAAGAAAATGCTATACTATACTATACTTCGATTCTAATATGCGAACATGAACAAGACCTCCATGAAAGATAACGAATCAGAAACATATCCATATACTGCGATTCTAACATGCGAAATATGAACAAGACCGCCATGAAAGATGGAATGAATGACCCATTTTCGATTATGTCCGCTTTAATATATCTCGAGTGAAAATTTTCTTGAAATCCCTCGTTTCTTGTTCAGTAACAATTTCTTGAAATCCTCGTTTAGACCATGTAAAGAGGTCGGCGTTGTCCTAAATATAATATTGTTGCAAGTCAATTATGTAGCCATATTCAGGCTCTGTATCAGCGGTCCAAGTTTTCCAATGCCTGTGAATTCCTTACGTTACCCACCACTTTATCCGAACACATTCCAAGTCTGATCAAATGCATCGTTTCCAGGGTTTAGTTTATCGTTTCTCTTACACAAACATTTCATTTCTACATGATCACAAAGAATACAGATTGAACTCATCCATCCAGCGTGGTGGCCTACATTGTTTTCTGGTATTCTTTAATTTAAATACAGATTGCACTGATGCATTAGCCATCCTGGCTCGTATTCTTTAATGTAAATATTATTATAAATGAATATTTTATGTCTTACATGTAGCCATGAATTGCTCATTGGTATTATTTAATGTATTTACTATTTTAAAAATAATATATAATAATTTCTCTATTTCATTTCATAATTGATTATTTCTCTATTTCATTTCATAATTTGCCATACATTTCTTTGAACAACTGCAATATTATAATAATAATGTAATACTTAGAAAATAACAATATTTTTTGGGTTAAAATAGAATTATTTTTTTATTTCTCAATTGGATGTAATTTGTGGAGTTTGGAGTAATAATTATTACTTTATTTATCCAATTTCAACTTTTGTAAGTAATTTGATGCCCTAGTTGAGTTTTTATGTAATAATTGTGTGAATAAATGACATGATGGTCTTCTTGAGCCTATATATAATGATTGAATGGATTATGTGATCTAGCCATACCTTCATTCTACTAAATAACAAACAAGTATTAGCATATTTCCAAGTAAGAAAAATAATTATTTCTCTATTTTCCTTTCATAATTTGTGTTTTAGTCTTATGAGTTTTTTTCAAATATTATATGGTTGGATTATTACCAGTTTTTCATAACACGATTTTTTTTAACACAATTTCTTTGATTCTATGAATTTATACATTTTAATATTTTGATAGTTTAGATTCTTTGAAATCACACATTTTAATATTTTCAAGGGAAACAGAGTGACCCAGGTCGCACCTATTCAAAGGATACGATCGACCCAGACGCACTTGTTGAGTCCTTTTCAGCAATTTGGGTCACACAAAAGGGCCAAATAGAGGGGACTTAACCCAGAATGAGTTCTTTGTGCATGACTGGACCAGATAGGGACTGTGTGTATGTGTAGGATGCCACAAGTGGCATGGCAGGAGGGAGACATTAGGGACCTCCAAGGGGAGGTGCATGATGATCCATCGGTGCAGGATTTTCTCGCTCAGTGTGGTCTATGGAATTTTTCAGATCCCACTTATGTGTTCAAGAAAGATATTATTGGACAAGCCCGTGATCTTTTGTGATTAGGAGGTAGAGTGCTTTATTATCTAAGGTGATCGAATAGAGATCACACTCCTTGATGTGTACTTTCTAGTTGGATTCCCAATGATGGGCGTGATCGATGACACTATGTCGAAGCTCACACATGGGGTGTCACTGGATGACCTCTACGATAGGCATTACTATGCCTCAACATCTGTGCACTTGTCATACATATTGGTGTGCGACATGGAGAGTCTTCACATATGTGGACTTGTCATACATACTGGTGTGCGACATGGAGAGTCTTCACATATGTGGACTTGTCATACATACTGGTGTGCGACATGGAGAGTCTTCAGACTCAAGTGATCACAAATACGGTGCTATGTATACTAGGATCGACGAGACTTTACAAGATCTCAGGAGGCCAGCTCCATATGGTGGAGCGTGTGCTAAGGGTCACCTACTTTGGGTGGGCCCAAATGTACTTGACTATGGTTTTATATGGGATAAACCATATTATCTTGATGGGAGGGGATTACTATTTCCCCTCATTCTTGCAGTGCTCATTCTTCTTTCAGTGTCTTCCTACACTACAACTGCATCTGGCGGTGTGTGAGGGGGGACCTCACGATCCTTGCATGAGGAGGTGGTGTGAGATGATGATCAGAGAGGGAGGCGGCTTGGTGGGTCGTTTCTTCACCCAAAAACTCTTAGCACATTGGTGTCAACTTCCAGTTCTTAGAGAGGACTATCCATATGTTGGTATGGATTACCGGGGAGATCGTGATATGCCTCAACCTCTAGGGCAGGTCTGGGGACTTGATGGTATGTATACATGATGTTTTTTGTGGTTGCATTCATATATAGTATACTAGCTTAGTGGTATCCATTTTATGTGTGTGATAGATACTAATGAAATATTGTGTGCATGTGCAGATGTGGGGCCACACCTTCTAGAAGGATATCAGAGATGCAGGGGAAGGGTAGAGGGTTTAGATCCACCTTCTCAGAGACATAGGAGACACTGGAGTGTTACACTAGACTCACTATGGATAGATGTGGAGTTCTTATTGGAGGGGTCATCGACGATGGGTGGCAATACCTTGACAATGACTTGATCACCGTGTATTATAGGGCTCCTCCAGAGTGGATCTCCCTTATGAGCCTGAGTATGTTAGAGTAGTGACATAGGGCGACATGCCTATGGAGGAGTAGGAGGACTCTGATGATAAGGAGGAGGATACTAAGGAGAATACATAGTCTGAGGAGGATGGCTCCGATGAGGAGGAGGAGGATACTAAGGAGAATACAGAGTCTAAGGAGGATGAATTCAATTAATAGATAGTGATGTTTCCCCCAATGTAGTGGCGCATGGGGATTTTTTGTATTATATGTATGATCCACTGAGAAAGCTTGGGGAGATTCTCTTTTTGTACTAAGCATTATGATGTGATATATATATATATATATATATATATATATATATATATATATATATATANGATTATGATGATTCCTATATGATGTATATGACATATGTATTCATGACTATGTGATGATGCATGATGCAATTTATTTCCTATATGCGATGATTGATGTGCCACTCTAGAACGTCAATATCCATTTGGTCTTCTACACTGTTGAGACTTCTGGTAACATGCATGAATGAAATGGATTCAAAATGTCTAACCAAGTATCTAGTGTGCAGGAACTTTCTAAAGAGACAAGGATCATGTACTCGGTAGTAGTTATTGAACTAAGAGACAAGCAGTTGGGATTCTAGGAAGACATCAAGGTGACGAATACCCAAGTTGAGGGCATCCGTCAGGAGACCAACAACACTATCGTACTCAGCCTAGTTGTTGGTAGTAATACCAACACACATTATGTCGATATGGATCAACTCATGTGACATGGAATACATGAACTATGCAATTGAGGAGAGATTAGGAGACCATCTACTTGCTCCATCAGTGAAACCAATGTAGCAAGGTGAGGTAGGATCCATTTGGAGCAACCAAGGAAACAAAATGTGAGACTCATGATAAGACTAGTGCAAAACAAAAATTAAAAAATATGACACAAGTGTACTTCATGGAGAGAAAATTCAGGCATAGAACCTCTTGAGGTAGAGCCCATTGCGAGGATTATTCAAGAGGTAGCCGTCAAAGTCAGCAAGGATATATTCCCCCTTTCTGAGACATCGATGGATGATATATGGGCCATACCACATGGAATCAAAATTTCCTATTCCTGACTTATCATTGGCTTGATCATAGAAGAGGACTAGGTCCCCCTCGCTAAAGGTGCGTGGATGGACGTGGGAGTCAAAATTGGACTTCAACCAATTCTTGGATGCCTCGATCATTTGGAGAGAAACATAACGGTCCCCAGTGGAGTTGCCAAAATTGTAGTAGGGATCTCTCCCCTACTATCTTCAAAAGCAAAACCCTAGACAATGTCGGCGAGATGGTAGAGTTCAACAATAACAAAAAGAAACAAGACAACAATAACAATATTTTTAGGGTTTATTCAAATATATACAACTAACTAATGCATAATAAGAACAAAAATACATTTTTTGAAAATGCACCACCGTAGCCATCCTTGGAAGTGGTTTCGCAGCTCCACGGTTTGGGTATCTAGTCTCTTCCACAAATAGTTTTCAAATGGGGGGAATGGATCCAAATGGGTATGGATTGAACTCAACATACACCGTGGGAAATGGCGTGAAAAAATATGGGAATAATGACAGAAAAAGTATATGACATGACTGAAAGAAAATGGAAATTTTTTTTTGGAGGAGTCCTTTACAATGTATTTATAGTATGGGCCTAGAGTTTTGGACCCATGGTATTTTATTGTCCATGTTATTTATCTAGGGTTTTTTTACCCATTCTCATTTTTAGGGTTTTTGACCCGTTTTGGGAGAGAGTGGGGATAAATAATAATAAGTGCTCATCATCCCTTCATTTATGGGAAGGAATAATGATGTTTTGGACCTTTTTTTAGTGGAAAGACAATTGTGAAGGTCAAAATGGAGGAAATAATGGTAGGAATATGATGTATGATTATGGTTTCGACTATAGAGAGATAGGTGAATTTTTTTTGTGTTAAGAAAGTATACATTGGCGTGTGATTCTTAGTTATTGTCCATAATTCATCCAACCGATATTGTAAGGTTGAGGATGTGGAGTATTGAAAAGACCTAATTTCTTCACAAGATATTTAGAAACTAAGTTATTTTGGCTACCATTATCCACAATCAAATGTAATGGATTTTTCTAAACCCATACCCATGTATGGAATAGGCATTCTCCTTCCTCCTCATCGACGATAGTTGAGGCTGTTGAAGTGGTCAAGGTTGAAGTCAATAGGTTTGATGCATCTGGATCAAATTCTACTAAGGTTCTATCGAACAAGTCGGAGTTGGTCGATGACTTCTTATCGGATGTTCGACCCGTTGGCTTGTTTACAAAACATGATTTTTCTTTTTGTTTATATTCAATCTTACTAGCATAATGAAATGCATCTACAAGCATACTGATAGTATAAAACTCC
Source organism: Pseudotsuga menziesii (assembly GCA_001517045.1). NCBI lineage: Eukaryota > Viridiplantae > Streptophyta > Pinopsida > Pinales > Pinaceae > Pseudotsuga > Pseudotsuga menziesii. The sequence goes on from LPNX010586795.1 coordinate 171,123, forward strand.
ATCTCTTGTTGCATGTATAGGGATAATCCGTTGACGTACTTTAGGACAAGCAATTTCTCTGCTTCTTGGATGCTAAGTCTAGCCATGAGTTGATAGAACTCATCAGTGTAACTCTGCACAGATTGGCCTTCGCATTGCATTATCTGCTACCACTTCTTATACTGTTGTTCAAGATACTTGGGCGGGTAGAAATCCTTTCATATGTGTTTGAAATTTTTTACAGTATATGTGGGGTCTCCTTCTTTTTCCATTTTTGGTGATAAATTTTCCCACCAGCAGTGTACGGAGGTTAGCATCTTCAAGGATACAATGGTGATCATTTCCGCTTCTGAGAGTTGTTTCACAAACTCTAATATGATTCTAGTTGTTGTACCCAATTGTCGACGGATTTTACGTCAATATTTCTTTCAAGATTCGGTATGTCCAGATTCATTTGTACATTGAAGGGGATTATTTTATCGAATTGAGGTCATGTCAAAGATTCCTCAGAATTCAAAGTGATTTGCATGAGAATATCGCTGAATTGGGAAAACATTTCATTTCGCTAGAGAGCCAGTTCTTTTTCTATGAGTTGTTCTGTCTCGTAAGTTGCATGTCTATGGTCTGCTTCTTCGGTCATTTTTTCTGAAGTCAAAGGAAGTTTATTCTTGTGTTGGTGAGTTTGCAAGTGTGTTTGAACATGCATAAGTTAATTAACTTCGATGGAAGTGCTAAGGTAACTTAATCTATGAACAAGATCTTCTTTTATTACCAATGATCCAGGTAGTGCCCAGGTGCATTCTGGGGACAATAGTCGACTGGATGAGTCGATCCCTTTTATGGAGACAGCATAGAAAAAGAACAAGTAAATAAGGAAACACGCTACATCAGTAGAAAGTATGCGTATAAACAATATGCAATAATTCAAGCCAATTTCTGTTATTACTTCTCCTCCCTCAAGGTTTGGTTGATTGTTACAATAATATACATGTTTATGTAGAATGTTGAGATGCTTGGGTGACTACCCATTACGTTCAGTTACAAGATGTTATAATGGTTCATAAGTTCAACCATCACAGATGACTGAAAGACAGAGACATTATGTCGATGTATGTGAAGCACAAAATTTGTCGAGGTTTGTCAAGGTTGGTTGTGTCGAGGTTCGGACTTGTCGAAGCTGATGTTGAACCTATTGAAGCAGTCAAACCAGTCAAGGCATTCAAAGTGCTAGACTTTTTGGAAGTTAAAAAACATTCCAACTACTGGTTGGATCAAAATAATAAGAAGATCACACATCAAGACACATTTGTAGGATATAACCTATAGCCACATTACAACCAAATAAAAATAAAAGGAATCAATTGCAATCACAACCCACAAAGTCAACTCATGATGGTTGTCCCATATATCCTTTTTCCACTAATATATTTTAGATTGTATGGTTTCCTCCTTCTAGAAATCAATCAATTTTACATTATTGAAACTCAAAAATCTACGAATAGGAGAGCACCCATGCATAGAACATTCCTAATCAAGCAACTAATGTGCTTATATTGGCACTCGAAAAGTTGTTGGACCAAAACAAACATATCTTGGTCATCTAGAAATATTTTTCAATGAAATAGAAGGAGTTCCTTACTGGATTTTTTTTTGAAAATGCAATGGAATAGGTCCTGCAAAATATAAATGAGAAAATATTGTAAAACCAAAGCATATGGTTGCGCCCCTCGCAATACTGTAGAGTCACGGCTACGGTTTTTGAAGAAGAGAAAGAAGATCAAAATCCTACAGAGTCCATTCTTCCTGTAACCATATCCTAACATATAATAGTCAATTATACAGATAAATCAACTCAACCACCATTGCACATAATCATGATAATAATATCATGAAACATAAATAAAATCATATGAGAAATACTTATCTAAAGATATGGGTAACGGGATCCAGTGGTGCAACTTTCGTCCCATCCATAGGAATGATCAATACATAAAATTGAATAGGACATCCCCAATCCAAGGCCACAAATACACAAGTAGAGAACCCTTAATTTATGAATTTACTCCCATAAACTTCACACGACCATCTACTACTTATATATCTCTACTACCGATGAGATCCTCCCATACTTGGTTGAGAACTTGGACGAGCATAGGTACCTATGTAGAAGAAATGGAAACACTTCACAGGACCATTGCTACTTTTCCATCTCTACTTCCGATGGAAACCTACCATACTTGGTGATTTGAAAATGGGTAAACTCACTTTTCATACCATTAACGAATACATTAAAAAATTCTCAATTTCTTAATAATCATACAAAAATTGGCATAGTAATCAATTATGGTCTTTAACAAATTGAATATTAACAAAAAAAAGCACATGAAAAATATATGCAAACTATAATTGCTAACAGAGTTCCTCATACCTCATGACTACGTCTCCGGACTCATTTAAACTTTGAGTCATTTTATTATCTCCTTTAAAGATATATGAATTTCACAAGTACATATGCTCTTCACTTCAAGTGGCACATTCCCATCTTGGGATGCCTTCCTCTTTCTCACTAATAAGAACCAAGGCTCTCACATGAACTAAATTGTTTCTCCCATCTTGGGATGAAATATCTCAAACAAAGCTTACTAGAAAGAGTTGTTCAACAAATCCTACCTTCCTTCTACAAATGAGAGGATTTTATACCCTTTACATGGATGATTACTCATCACACATGTTAAGGATAATATCTATCCAATGATCCCCTAGCTTAGGATCCAGAGACACCTTAATGGATAGGTGGAGAAAAGGTCTCATCTTTATCCATGAAGATCTAAACACCCATTAGGTCTAGGAAACCAATCGGTGAGGTGTATTCTCGCACCTTTTTAATTTCCTTTTTACAATTTAAATGAGAATTTGTATGATCATTATCATATAATTCTCCTTTTACATAGTTTTCATTGAGCTTACAATTTTAATGTGTAAAACACTTTTTCCAATGTTTTGTTAACTTTTGTTAGAAAACCCTCCTTTTTGCCCATAATTTTAACTTGCAATTTCTTTCACATATGAAGTTCATTTGACCCCATTCAAATTGCACCAAGAAGCTTTCTGGAAGATCTTCACCGAACGAATACCTTTGGTGCAAATGGAACCCTTATGCATTATTCGATTGCGGAGATCCTCTTGGATCAAATCTCCCCATTGAGAAACACTTTTGGATCTCCAAAAGTATTGATTCATGATATTAGAAGGGTCTTTGTCTTCTCCTTCAAATCTTTGTCCATGGATGTCCTTTTTCTCACTTGTATTAGTTTACTTGCAATTATTCTGAATTTTAGGATGTCGGGTACAACCGATCATGCATTCAAAATAGAGATTAAAATGTTTTTGAAGGATTTAAACATGACACATTCCACTCAATAGTGGCTACAAGGCCATTTACAATGTTTCAACAAGGCCTTAAGCATAAAAATAAAAATGCCTCTTACTCTTTTAAGGTCCTAAGAGTGGCTAATTAAAGCCTTTACAATATTTCAAACATTAAAATTTGAAAGGAAAAATGCCATAACAAAAGGGGATTCAATAGTTCAATGAAAAACTTATAAAATTGAGGCACAAAAATATAAGGACCAATACATAAACTTACTATAGATTCAACAGATCAATTTTACTCAAAGAAATGACATGAACAGTGCAAAAGACTTGCAGCTGTATATTTGCTTATAATTATTCAAAATCATAGATTACAATGCAATACAATGGCATAAAGAGCCATGCAATTCTAATGCAAGAGAGCTCATTCGAATTGGGTGCATGAGAGTGGCTTACTTGTCAATTAACACCACTCGGCACATCAATTAACCACTTAACTCCAACATAATTGACACTAGCTGACTCGGAGGCAATCAGACCGAGTCTAAATGAATAGAACTCAACTGCATGCCAACAAGTAGGTGAGGGCACCTATATGAATTCATCTAGTTGAGATGAACTAAACCGAGTCATTAAAACTAGGTGAAGGTTCCTTTAATTACTCTAGTTAACTACATTTAACCAAAATTAGGTGAAATCAGGAGGAATGCGCCTTTAGCACTTCAGTTTCACTGAAAGGTAGGTGAAAAAACATCCAATTAATTGAATAAGGAACATATGTCAGGTATATCAACCCATATTTGCTCCCTGATTGAAGGAGGAGGATCACTTAGTCTCCCAATTGAAGGACAAGACTCTGTTAGGCTCCTTGATTGAAGGAGGAGATCCAGTTTGATGATGTAGTCACATGTTTGAGTCAAAACTTAGGATAAGTGGTAAATTAGGCCAAAACAAGCCAAATAATGATGTGTGGTTGGAAAATGACTCCAACACCCTCCCTTAAGATAATATCATGTGGAGGAGTTAAAAAAAAGGGCCCCGACAACAAATACATAGGTCACCCTTTACAATTTAATTCTAAAATGCTCAAAATAACTAAGTGAGGAAACGAGTAAAAACCCTGTGAGAATGAAACCCCCCTCAAAATGAACACTAAAGAAGTAATATGTATTCACCATGATGGAACTCACCCCCAAGAGTGAACATAGGTAAGAGAACTTCTTCTCAGTGAAGCTCTTGGTGAAAATGCCTGCAATTTGCTCATCTGTGGAGCAATATTGCAAAACAATTGTTCTATCATGCACAAGTTCTCTAATGTAGTGCATGTGGATCTAGATGTGTTTGTTTCTATGTCTCTGGACTAGATATTTTGAGATCTTGATATAACTTTGATTGTCACAAAATATGACAATCGAAGTAGTACTACCAATGTCGAACTTTGCTAGAATACCTTGCAGCCAAACTACCTGGATGCATGCATTGACTGCTCCCCTTTACTCTGCCTCTACTCAACATAGGGAAATGGTTGCCTGATTCTTGCTTAACCATAAAATATGCCCACCACCATACATGAAAAAATATCCAGAATTAGAATTTCGATCAAGGCTATCTCTAGCCTAATCTGAATTTATGAATCCTACCAAGTCTAGATCGGAATCTGCAGCATAGTGAATGCCAAAATCTCTAGTACCCTACACATACTGTAGAATCCTATTGTATTCCCTCCAATGAATTTCATGAGGCTGATGCATGTACCTTTATACAACATTCATATAATAACAAATATCAGTCCTTGAATGTGTCAAATACAAAGGGCTTCCAATCAATTTCCCATAGATAGTGGAATCCACCTCTAGTGTAGAATTTCCTTCTTCAAGACTGATTCATGAGAGGAATAGAAAAGGTTCAGCATTACAATAATCAATATTAAAATTAATTAGTAGGTATCAAACATATTTTTATTGGATTATCATTATCCCATCCAAATCTTGAGCGATTTCTAAGCCAAGAAATTGCCTTAGCAGGCCTAGATCACTCATGTCAAATGCTTCATGCAGCGGCATTTTCTATGAAGCTGATTGAAGCAAGTGTGCTTCCTGTAAATAAAAAATAATCAAAATACATAAATATAATGAGTAAATCACCTTCATGTTTCTTTAAGTACACATTTTGATCATACTTACATCTTGCAAAGTTTCATGATAGCAGAAAAGAGTCCATCTTTGCATACCAAGCTCTTGGGGCCTATTTCAATCCATACAATGATTTCCAAAGTATGAAAACTAATGTTGGTTATGATATGTAACATTCATGATGTGTCATGTAGATATTTTATTTCACATATACATGAATAAAATCATTCTTCACATCCATATGGTGCACCTCCCAGTGTTTGGATGCGAAAATGGCTAAATCTAGCCGAATAGAATCCATCTTTGCCACCGGTGCAAAGGTTTATGTATAGTCCACTCCTTGGACTTGTGAGAATAATTTTGCTACAAATCGAGATTTATATTTTTAGTTTGATCCATATACAGTAACCTTGGTTTTATAGAACCATTTTCATTGAACAAGTTTCCTCCTAGGTGGAAGGGAAACTAGCTCTCAGGTTGCATTTTTTCTAAAGAGATTGAAACTCTTCATCCATGGAAGCTTGCCATATTGGATAATGTTGGGCATGATAAAATGAATTAGGATCATATCCAACCATAATATAACACTTATAGGTAGAAAAGGATCAGTACAAGAAAGAGAAATACCTTCTGTTTGATAGTCTTCCCAAGTTCTTCTTGGATCATACATGATTTCCAATGTTTGACCCAACGAAGGAGAGAATCTTTTCTACACATTTTGGTAGATGAGTGGGCTCATTCAGATATGATTTAGAAACTGATATTTCATGCTCACTGATATCATATATTACATCTGAAATATTATAGCACAAAATTTCATTTTCATCCCCAGATTCTTCATCAGAAAGAGGAAGTAGTTTTGCAGTTTCTTCATCTACTAGTTTCAAATATTGAAGAGGTTCTTCGAAGCAAACACTTCTCTCGATGATTATATTTTTAGTTATGATATTCAAGAGATTATATCCTTTTTATTCTTTAGAATACCCAATGAGGATACACTCAACACTCTATGGTTGCAAATACTTTCTTTTATCCAGTGGAATTCTAGCCCAAGCAGTGGACCCGAAAACCCTGAGATTGGACACATCGGGCTTCTGACTTGTGTAAGACTCTAAAGGTGTTCTCCCTTTGAAGTATGGATGTGGAACCCTATTTTGAATGTATGCAGAAAAATTCATAGCCTCAACCCAAATATTTGTAGCCAAATATTTAGAGTCAAGCATACAGGTTGTCATCTCCTTTAGTGCTCGGTTTTTCCTTTCCACTACACCATTTCGCTGAGGTGTCTAGGGAACAGTGTGATGGATCTTGATCCCATTTTCTGTAGAAATTTGCAGTAGATATGATTTAATGTATTCACATCCATTATTATATCTGAGAGCTTTGATCTTTCTCCCAGTAGCAGTCTCAACGAAAGCTTTAAAATCTATGAATTTTCAAGAGCTTCTGATTTCTTTTTCAAAAAGTAGATCCATGTAAATATTGAAAGGTCATATATGAAGGTAAGAACATACCTCCAGCCACTCATGGAGGTTTTTGGAATTAGACCTATGATATCATAATGGATCGACCCTAAAATACATGTAACTCTACTATCTTTTCCCCGATCAAACTTATGCTCAAGATTCTTTCCAACTATGGATCTCTTGCAAATTCCTTTTGAGGATTTGATTGTTGGAAGGCCTTCCACCATGAAATACTTTTGTAGTGCTGAAAATATTTATAGTTTGGGTGTCCAAACCTCTCATGCCACAGTTGGTTGACCTCATTCCCATGAGTGAGGAGGGCACTAGGCTTTGAATCATGCACAAAGTTGGAAAACTCATAGGTTGTAGGAGCATGATTTGATTTCCCTACAATAATGAGTTTTCTCGTGGCTATATCAGATATCTCAACATCATTGGGGATGAATACAAATCTTTTAGGAAAACTAGTGTGTGTCATTTGATAAACATACAACAAATTTGAAGCTAAAGAGGGCACATATAGAACATTTTTAAAGCTGCCATGTTCTAGGCGGATATTACATTTTCCTTTTGATGAGACTTGAGACTCATCTTCCATGTGGATGGAGATGTAGCTGTCGGAATCCAATGATGTGAAAGAATCCTTGCATGAAACCATATGATTCAAAGCACCAGAGTCAATGAGGAGATCTCTAGCCTTCGAAATATTAGCCATGAGTGCATGTCCTCTTTTAGGCTGATTGTTCCAATCTGTTGTATCTTTCTTCCTTGCACCTTCTGGAAGAGTAATGTTGTTCTTCTCAAGGAGAAGGGACATCTGATCAATTATTCTCTTCATGCAAGAGATTTCAGGATGAAAGCCTCTAGCACAGTAAGGGCACTTTGTCTTCTCTTTGCCCCGTTACTTATTTTTCCTTGAGCCTAAGGGCTCATCCAACTATTGGTTTTTCTCCTTCTGCTTGGGAGGGTCAAAATTTGTCTTCTCTTTCTTTTGCTTTACTTTTGCATTCGAATATTTGGATCCTCCAACAAACAAAGCTTGATCTTTGGAGGATCTCAAGGATCCCATATGAACAAGTTTATTATGCCCATTGGTAAGGGACTCAATGAATGCATTTAGGGTCGGCATCTTTCAATTTGGAATTGTAAGCTTTCCAGTATGGAAGGTAGATATGAAGACAGAGTAGCATTGGTCCTATATTTGAAAGGATAGAAAGAATGAGTTGATCATATTTCTTCTCAACTTCACATTGCTTCAATTGGAGCACCAGGTGCTTAAACTTATTGAATATTTCATTGATGGTCTCAAAGTTGCTGGATTGAGAGAGATCAGTTCATTCTCTAACTAATAGGATCTCAAATTATCCTTCTTGCCAAAGAGTTTAGCGAGTTGTTCCCACACTGCTTTAGGAGTCTTCAATCTAGAGAGATGGAAAATAATATCTTTAGAAATGGAGAGGCATAGGAAACCATATGCTTCATCTAGTTTGTTCCAATATTGTGTCTTCTCTATCACTGCATTTGGCTCTATCTCTGTGCCCATGGTGACTTTGTAGAGTCCTTTGGAGCGCAATGATATCTCAATATCCTCTTTCCACTGATGATAGTTGAAAGGAGTGAGAATATTGCTTGAAGAGGAGTCCATTTTGTAGTTGTAGCAAATGCAATAGAAGTTCTTGAGATACCTGCAATCACACAAAACAAACAAAATAAGGTCGAACGACCTGCACTTTTGGAGTTTGCTTCACGCCTGGATAGACTTCTTTGGACAAAGTACAGAGAGAGCAAGGCTATTTTTCCAGGAGTTATGTGGAAAAATCTTCGCTTCTGGTGCATAGTTGGAATAGATTTGATCAAATTTGCTCAACCTCATCAAAGATCCATTGTAGCTTTTGTAGAAGAGTTTCCTTGTCCTTCCATGGCTCTAATACCATATAAAATTAAGGCACAACAATCTAAGGACCGAGACAGAAACTTACTATATATTCAACAGATCAATTTTACTCACAGAGCTGACATGAATAGTGCAAGATACTTGCAACTGTATATTTGCTTATCATAAATCAAAATCATAAATTATCGTTGCAATACAATGGAATAAAGAGACATGCAATTTGAATCCAAGAGAGGCCATTCGAATTGGGTGCATGAGAGTGGCTTACTTGTTAGTTAACACCACTTGGCACATGAGTTAACCACTTAACTCCAACATAATTGATTCTAACGGACTCAAAGGTAGTTTAGACCGAGTCTAACTAAATAGAACTCAACTGCAAGCCAACAAGTAGGTGAGCGATCCTATCTGACTTCAGTTATCTAAGATGAACTGAACCGAGTCACCAAAAGTAGGTGGAGGTGCCTTTAATTACTCCAGTTAACTAGATTTAACCAAAATTAGGTGAAATCAAGAGGAAAGCGCCTTTAGCATTTTAGTTTAACTGAAAGATAGGTGAAACAGCCTCCAGTTAATTGAATAAGGCGCATATGCTAAGAATATCAACCCATACTTGCTCCCTGGTTGAAGGAGGAGGCTCAGCTAGTCTCCCCAATTTAAGAAGAAGACTCAGTTAGGCTCCTTGATTGAAGGAGGATATTTAGTTTGATGATGTAGTCACATGTTTGAGTCAAAACTTAAAATAAATGGTAAATTAAGGCAAATAATAATGTGTGGTTGGAAAATGACTCCAACAAAACTATAATATAAACCCGTAATGGAATGTACATTAAAACCTTATAATTCAAGACTTTCGATATTGTATAATATAAGAAAACCGAGGTTATAAGGTATAGTTTTAAAAGAAACTATGAGTAATTTACCAAAGTTTTTATGGGTCTAAGGATAAGTGCCCGTTCTCATCTCAAGTGACACATGCCCTGCCATCAATATAAAGAACCTGCAGGTGGACTCCTTCCGAGTTTTTAGCGCTATGGCGGATATGGACGTGATATGGACCTTGACTCCATGGCGTGTGGTTATAGGTGATCACCATAGGACCCATGTTCGTTCACTATGGGAGCTTTACTGTTCATCAATAGTGATGGATCTCATCGATCCAAATCTCTAGCAATATGTAGATTGAAGTTTCCTTCAACAAATTTATCATCATAGTACAAATGGTGAAACTGCATAATTACTCGATGATTTGGCCATAGCGCTATGTGGATCAACCCCACAACTTTGGCCCTTTCAATTGGTGCCATGTTAATAAGGCCGCACCTATGGCTCATTGATCAACACACATGGTTGTGGCAGGAAAAGTCCATATGCCATTGGGATTGATTACCGAGATACTTCACATATAGAGCGCTCTAGAAAATGACTTAACCTTTAGTTCGTTACGTATTTAATGTACAACATATCGTGGCTAACATGGCGACTCCTTCCCAAAATATGTGCGGACAACCCTTCTCATAATGAACACAACAGCCAGATCCTCCACAGGCCTCTTCCAACAGCACGGAACCAAGAAACACGAATAGATAACAATAGGTTCTTTACCTTGAGAATCCCATAGGAAACCATAGACAATCCTCAGCTTATGCAATAGTTCTTCTGTTGATTCTTTACATAGAAACACTCAACGACGTTCGCTAGCTTTGCAACAGTGGCAACTATATTACAGTGATGATTCCTTCCTTTTTCAATGGTAATCAACACAAGTTTCTTCATGTAGTACTTCCGGCAACGATTCAAGTCGTGGCTTCTTCTTCATGCGTATGGAAACAGTTGTGGCTCCTCCTTTAGGCGGCAAGAGCAGTCAAATGACATGGTATTCATTCTTCAAACTATGTATGTATTAGTTGCACCACAACTCTGTGGTTTTTCCTTTCCAGTGATCAACACTATGCATTGCAGCTTGAGGAAAAACCCCAAGTGCGTGATGCCAAATTGCCAATCACCACTTGTCTCACCACCTGTTCTTTGCATTAGGAGCATACAACTCACCCATAAATTTTCTCCAATAAACTATATTGTTTATCATAACAATGATGTCGTTAATGGTAAATATATTGTATCAGCCAACGGGAAGTCGATCCACCCTGCATGACAGGCTTCTTTTTCAACGATGTGGGGTGAATATTTGCATTTGATGTCGGAGCTGCTGGATATGAGATCGAGACAAGGATTGTGACAACTAACCACCATTTTTTCTGGAACTCTCCTTTCGGTGCTGGAACTCTCCATCAAATAATGAAATAAATATGACGTCCTTGAATATCGTCGACTTATCATCCTCATTACCTTCTTTAACAAATGACAATCATGGATCTATTCTCTCGGATCTCTAGAGAACTAGAACATACTGTTGTCGCTTGGTTTCGAATTAATGTCCTGCTTGATATCATTTACCTGGTTTATTTCCATCAGAGCCTAAGTGTGAGTAGGATTCAGGACCGTTTGCATGGCATGATCGACGGTCGCACCGATGTCAGCTACTCTATGCTGAATAGTCGACGGTGAGAGATCCCCACACCGAAGAAGCCTGAAGTCACTCTGCTGCTCCCTGCGAGCTACCTCAATGTGAAGATACATTATCAGTTGTGAATGGAAATCAATCTTTCAGTCTCATATATGGAATCTCATATTAAATCTACAATTAAAAATTGCAGATCTTCCTATGCTTTTGTTGCCAAGATAAAAAGACAAAGATACTGAAAGCTTGCAAAGTATATTCAATTTTTCAGAAATGATAACCATTTCTTACTCAACCATTCAAATGAATGCTGCTCATTGCCTTTGCATGAAGAAACCTCATCCTGTGTATCTTGGATTTCTATTTTTTCTTGCTTTGGTTGATCTTGTGCAGTTTTTTTCCACGGTTGTTGATGACTAACAACGCCATCCTCCTTCCTCAGGCAGAGATAAAGATTTCCTTCTTGTGGTTTTCTTTTATTTGCACCTTTCCTTCGACCATATGCTTTAGATTTCTAGCATTCTGTAACATAATGATTATTTCCTCCACAGAAATAACAGAAAATTACATCTTTCATGCTAAAAAAATATCATCGAAAGCATATCAGGTATTCTTTTTAACAGATCTGTTTCTTGATGATCTACTTTTGAATCACTTCTTGCGTTCATTTTTCTTTTACCTTCTTTAATTTGAAACCTTTTTGGTTTCAACTCTCGATGCAAATCTCAACAATGTTCCCAAGAGACAATTTTCCCAAGAGATTTCACCACATGGTGTCTCTTGTGATATCCCAATCCGGACATTCCTCAACTTCAATTGGCTATATGATGACTTAACCATCAATGCCAAGACCTCCTCCATTGAACCCTATCTTTGTTAGAGTTTCATGCCAATCCCACATGTATGCTTTTCAAAAGAACCCAATTGTAGGTAAAGAAACTGAATGAGCGGAATTACTATTTACCTCACCTTTGGAGTGGGGACCAAATATGTCCAAATACAGCTCTTTATCTTTGAGGTATCATCCTTCTATTTGGTTGAATATGTTGAAGATGAAACATCCATGTTATATTTTTTCACACGAGGACAAAAAGTACAAATTCTGTCATCTTTTTTTATGTAGAAGGGGCTTGTTCATACTTAGCTAACTTAATTTGCATCTCACGTTGGATTTCTTTGAGCTGTTCTTGCTTCTCTTTTGTCAAAGATTTTAATTGTCTTTGCAACTCAACACTTTATTTTCCTTCATTATACATTTCTCTTACCGTTTTGTCCATGGATAAGAAGCTTTCACAAAAATCTCCATCTCTACAAAGATTTGCAAATACTGAAATAGAAGGATTATTTTGTGGACTTTCCATATTAAATCAACTTTCGAGATGATAAATTCTCACACAAAAGCCGAAATAAATACGAAACCATATAGAAACTGCTATGATACCAAACTTTATCTGAAACTCACTTTTTATACCATTAACGAATATGTAAACAAATCCTCAATTTCTTAATAACCATAAAGAAATTGACATACTAATCAAATCTTGTCTTTAACAAATTGAAGATTAACAAAATAAACACACAAAAAAGATATGCAAACCAGAGGAGTTAACGGAGTTCGTGGGACCTCCTAACTCCATACTCATTGCAACTTTGAGTCGTTTTATTATCTCCTCCAAATATATATGGATTTCATAAGTACATATGGTCTTCACTTCAAGCGACACATTTCCATCTGCCATGCCTTCCTCTTCCTCACCAAAAATAACCAAGGCTCTCACATGAACTGAACTATTTTTCCCATCTTGGGATGAAATCTCTCAAAAAAAGCTTACTAGAAAGCTTTGTTCAACAAATCCTACCTTCCTTCTCAAAATGAGAGGATTTTATAGCCTTTACATGGATGATTCAATCATCACACATGTTAAGGAGAATATCTCTTCCATGATCCCCTAACTTAGGATCAAGAGACACCTTAAGGGATACGTGGAGAAAATGTCTCATCTTTCTCCATGAAGATCTCAACACCCTTTATGACTAGGAAACCAATTGGTGAGGTGTATTCTCACACCTTTTTAATTTCCTTTTTACAGTTTAAGTGAGAGAATTCTCATATAATTATCCTTTTAAATAGTTTTCATTGAACTTACAATTTTAATGTGTAAAACACTTTGTCAAATGTTTTGTGAACTTTTGTTGGAAAAACCTCATTTTTGCCCGTAATTTCAACTTGCAATTTCTTTCACATACAAAGTTCATTTGACCTCGTTCAAATTGCATCAGGAATCCTTTTGCAAGCTCTTCGTCGACCAAATACCTTTTGTGTGAATGAAACCCTCCTGCATTATTTGATTGTGGAGATCCTTCTGGATCACCTGGTTGAGAACTTGAACAAGCAATGATTCATGTGTAGAAGCAAGATATCTCTACTCCCAATGGGAACCACCCATACCTAGTTGAGAACATAGACACTAGAATATGCTCCAAGGGAATAAAGAAATAGGAACTTAGTCCCACCCAACTCAATAGTACAACTGTCACATTGTTGGAGGATCCTAGTCAGCTATTCGACTAGGTCCTCAAACTAATCGTTATCATGTCGATTCTGTAGTTACAGTCGGTCGATGAAGCCGACATAAATTATTTTGTAACCAAAAAACCATATGTAAAACAATATATAGGTTGGTGATCCGTGATTTAAAGATAGTTCCATTGCTTTTGTATATATTCTCGATGTGATCTATAATATAATTTTTACTATTTTTCCCTTAACTTTTGTATCTTCTAGTGTGTAATGATATGAATGCATTCTCTTCTATATTTATATTCCATGTAATTATTAGGTTAAAACATTGGTTCCATTGTTGTTTGTACTAATGCAGATTAGAATATGTGTGTGTCAGAATAAATGATAAGTGAAGAAGATATCAAAGAATGGCAGAAGTGGAAAGTGACAAATTACATCCAGAACTATGCCTAAAGGACTAAGTTGTTGATAGCACAAGCTCGAAAAATATTCTTTACCGAAATGAACCATAATTTTATTGAATCCATCCCACATAAATTGAAAATGTTGATTGACCACATTAATGAAAAAACTAGACCAAGTTAGTGAAAGACTGTTAATGCAGAAACTCAATAACGATGGACAAACAAATTTTGTGAAAATATGATTCACAACAAGATCTAGGAGCTAAGGGAATCCTCACAATTTAATATTACCCACAAATTATGCAGAAAATAGTCAAAAGAGTGAAATTAACACATAGAATGGTGTCAATAACAGAGTTTATTATGACTTCCAACATGTAAATATGTCTGGAACATGTTTATATTACACTAGGAGAAATTGTTAGCCTTTGGAGACAATTTGGATGCATACATATGGCAGGCTTAGATTGGACCTCAAAACCCCCCACATATCTGAGTGGTTATGAATATTATGTTACATTTATTGATGACTATTCAAGAAAGACATGGATATATTTCTTGAAAACAAAGGATGAAGTATTCGAAAAAATTAAGGAATTCATAGCCTTGATAGAGAATCATTCAGAAAGAAGAATCAAGACACTCAGAACACACAATGGTGGAGAATATACTTCAAAAGAGTTTGAATCATTTTGTAAAGAATATGGAGTCAAGAGGGAAATAACCACTCTCTAAAATTCTTAATAGAATGGTGTTGTGGAAAGAAAGAATATGACCATTATGGAAGCAGTGAAGACAATGATACATGATCCAGATCTTCCTATGCATCTATGTAATGAAGCAACAAGAACAACAATTTATGTGTATAATAGATTATCCCATAGTTCCCTTGGATTCAACACTCCTAAAGAAATGTTCACAAGAAAGAATCCTGAAGTAAGACATCTCAAAATATTCGGTTGTCCAGTATATGTTCACATTCCAAAAGAAAAGAGAACCAAGTTGGACCCTTCCAGAAACAAGGGAATATTTGTTGGATACTGTGAAGTCTCCAAAGCCTTTAGAATGTACACTCCAAAATTCCATCACGTGGAAATTAGTGGGGATGTAACGTTTGACGAAGAAGCAGCTCTCAAGAGATCCAAAAAGTGCCAACATGAAGAAGTATATGAAAAAGATGTACCTCCCAAAAATGTAGAAGATGCACCCTCCCCTGAAAATGAAACATCAAATGATCCAGATTTATGCAAGAACGCAACAAAATACACAAATAACCATAAAAAAAAAAGATGCAATGGAAATTACACTTCACTTCATTAATTAAAGCACTGAATCTTGTTTACATACAGAATGGAAATAAACTAGCTAGAGTGATGGTAGCTTATATCTGAGAAGAGATGTGGTAGCTACATGCATCTGAAATCCATGTTACAATGAGGCTCGAATACCTATATATTATTGAGAAATAGTGGAAACCCTACACATCCAAAAACCTAACCCTATGAGGTGAAACGCCAAAATATGGATCGGGTTGGGTAGCTTGGTACATCAATTTCTCGGTGACGTAACTTTGGCATACTACCTCCGTTTGACGCACATGATACATATTTATAAATATCTATTCAAGGACTACATCCACAAACAAAAAATACTAATTCTAGAATAGACTCATATTTTCCCGACCATTTGATGCTGAAAAAACGTCGCTTAGGGCCTCAACATGGATCCAAAAGTTTAGGATCCAAAAGCTACCAAAAATAGTAAATTGTGCTACAATTAAGGAAACTGAAAGAAATAATGGTGGAGGTCCAAGTGGAATAGGCGGGTGGCCACCAATATCCTCCTGGATCATTCCTCCACCCTTAGGAAGAAATGGTCCCCATTGCATTGATTTCCTCCATGAGATGAGGAAACTTCTACTGAACTTGGTCCCTAGTGAGCCACTTTCCCTGCTGAAGGAGTTGGCCTGCTTTGACAACTCGATATAGATGGATATTCTGTTGGTGGGTATTCTTGATTTGTGTGTCCACAATCTGATCAGTTGTGGCTTGTTCCATGTAGTCTAGGTTTAACTCTGTTGGTGTGAGTTATTCTTCCACGTCTGATGTGTCCAGTAGAGGTGGAAAGTAGGGCCGAAGGCGGTCCACATTGAACACTGGGTGTAGACTAAGGAATGGTGGAATACTGAGCTCTAGGGCATTGTCCCCAATAGCCTTCGTGATGGTGTATGTCCCATATCAGAGTGGGAAAAGATTGCGGTGGGGTCCATCGAGGCGCCCCTTCTGCAAATGTAGCCACACTTTATCGCCCACCTGGAAGTTGTGTTGTACCTCATGTTGATCATGTCGCTACTTGTCCTTAGCATTGGATCTATCCAATATGTCATGAACATGTTGGATAATGTGCTAAATGTGCTCAATGAAGTTGTTCGCCTTGGAAAATTTTGACTGGACATGATTTGATTCAGCCTAAGTAGCTGCAAATGGTATGGCTATGTCAATGGGACATAGTGGATGGAATCCGAAGCCCACTTGAAAGGGGATGTGGTCGGTTGATCTGTGGAGGGCCCAGTTATAGCTATGGTGTAGATAGGGGAGGCTCTCATCCCATGTGCATGAATGCTTTGATTTTTACATGCGCAAAATGTGTACAATCATCCTGTTGACGACCTCTATCTGGAAATCAGTGTGGGGATGGCAGGCTGTGGAAATTGTGAGTTTGGTGTCTAGAATTGACCATAAGATATACCAGAATGTACTAAGGAACCTAATATCCCAATCTGATATTATAGACTATGGGATCCCAAAGTGTACCCACACTTGTTCAAAGAAGAGCTTAGTAGTTGCTTCTGCTGTGATATTCTTCTTGCAGGCCACCATTATGGCCATCTTTGAGAATTTGTTGACAACCATGAACACACAGTCATTGACGTGCTTAGTAGAAGGAAGGCCTGACATGTAATCCATGGAGATGGATTACCAAGGTCAATTAGAGCTAGGAAACAGAGTATATATTACTTGCTTCTTGATGGACGGTCTGGTAATGGCGTAGGCAATGCAGGATCAGATGTACTTACTAACGTCATGTCAAAGGTTTGGCCAATAGAAATACTTCTGCAATACTGCCACTATTTTATCAACCCTGAAATGCCCAGCGACCCGACTGTAGTGTGCTTCCCAAATCATGTTGGCACGCTCACTTGAAGGAACACAAAGGTGTTCCATGTGACATAGTAGTGCATCTTGGAGGTGAAAATTTGGAACTTGGTTTCCCTCCAAGAGAGTCTTGTATGTGTGGCTGAATTCTAGATCACTCTTGTAGAGAAACAGCCAATTAGAAATCTCGTTCCCACAAGAGTTGAGCACGGTGGTTATTGCCACAATCGGTGGTCGGCTGAGGCAGTCTGCAACATTATTGGTGCTTCCCTTCTTGTACTTGATGTTCAAATGAAACTGTTTTAGATATGTGGACAACTTCTAGTGGCAATATTTCTGTAACTTCCCTTGTGTCTATATGAATTGCAAGGGTCGATGGTCTGTGTGGATGATCATTTCCTTCCCCAAAATGTAATGGTTCCATTGTTGGCAAGCCTATACAATGGAATACATCTCTTTGTCATAAGTGGGATATTTGCAGACTGTGTTGGACAGTGTCTCACTGTGATATGCCAGTGGATTCCCTTGTTGAGTAAGGACTTCCCCAATAGCATAGTCAGAGGCATCTATCTCAATCTCAAATGGTTGTTGTAAGTCTGGTAATGTGAGGACTAAGGCATAGCAGAGGCGATGTTTCAATTCTATGAACACCTTCTATTGAGTTTTCGACCAGAATAATTTTTATTTCACTCCTTCGTTGGTGACTTGACTCAAGGGCCAAGTGATATGAGAGAATCCCAACACGAACCTGCGGTACAAATTAGCAAGACCCAAAAAGTTGCGAAGCTCTGTTAGAGTGGTTGGGGCTAGCCAATCCTGAATGACTTGGATCTTGGTTGGATCCACATGTACCCCGCACTCATCAATAATGTATCCTATATACTAAACTTGGGTCATGCCAAAAGTGCACTTGTCCAAATTGGAACACAACTTGTGCTTCCGTGGTGTTTGGAGGACCTGGCGAATGTGGTGGAGGTGCTCTTCCCAAGTCTGGTTGAATATTAGGATGTCATCCAAGTACACTACTACAAATGAGTTGGTGAATGGCCGCAAGATGTCATCCATCAGTCTCATGAAGGTTACAGGAGCATTCGTCAGCCCAAAAGTCATGACCAGCCATTTGAAAATGCCCTCCTTGGATTTCAAGGCATTCTTCCACACATCGGTCGGTTCGATCAGTATAACCTGGTGATACCCAGACTTTAAGTCGATCTTGCTGAAATATTTCTCCCCTTTAAGTTGGTCCAGGAGGTCATCAATCCGTGGGATCGGATACCTATTATGGACAGTGATCTTGTTCAACGCCCGATAGTCAATAAAAAGTCTCCAAGTCCCATCTTTCTTCTATACCAACATGATCAAGCTCCCACGGGGCGATGAACTTGGACGGATGTGACCCTTCTATAGAAGCTCTTGAATCTGCCTCTTGATTTCATTGTTCTCCAGAACAGAGCATCAATAGATCGGTCCAATGGGTAGTTGCATTCTTGGGGTCAAATCGATGGGGTGCTTGACCTGACAGTGCAGAGGCAACCCTGTGGGTGAGGTGAATATGTCCCAGAACTCCTCCACGATCTTGTCCATTTGTTGTTTTCATGCGGAGGAGCCCTCTTGATCCAGATGGAGATTGGTGGCCACCCACCTATTCCACTGGCTCAAAACAATTGTTCATTGTGGCAGTTTCCTAGTTATTTTTTGGCAGTTTTTCGAGTCCTAAACTTCCGGGGCCGTTTTGAGGCCTTAAACGACGTTTTTTTGAGATTCGGGGCCAAATGGTTTCCATCACCATTTAATTAGTAGACCAAAATTTGTAAATCTTAGATAGACCTTTCCAACAAGCTATCGAACGCCCAAATCGGAGATCGTATGCAAAAGTTATGACCCCGGGAAGTTGACTGTTCAACTTACCACCGTGGGACCGCAAACTTTATGACGGTTCATCTTCTAGGGTTACGTTTTGGGACTTTTGGGGTTCTCACCTCATTTTTATTATAAATAGGCCCCTTTGGCCTCATTTTGTATTCAGCTTGGCACGAATGAGCGTAGCAGCCACATCTCTTCTCAGAGATCGCTACCACCATTCTAGCAATTGTATTACAGTCTGTTCTATTTCCGCCATTTAATAGAATATGTGTTTACTGTATCTTTGTTATCTTTGCAAAATGTCTCTGATTATTATGATGTATATGTTCTTTCATTTCGTTCACGCATAAATCTAGATCAGTGGTATCAGAGCAATCTGCTCTTTGATTGTTTCTCAGTGCATGTCCCCGACGAGGTCCGAGTACAGAGAGTTTGGTCTTGAACTATTTTCACTCGATCATTCTCGCCGTCCCAAACGACCTCCCATGGCGGAAGAAAAGAGAGACGATGGAGCAGGAGATCTTATCAAGTCGCTGCTCGAGGAAGCCCTCGAGCGACAGAGGAACGAGATGATGGATAGTTTCACCCAAATCCTTTGGCGAATGCCGGCCATGGCCAATGCATCTTCAATGAGCAGCCGGTTCGGGGATGCAACTCCCTTTAAGGTACAAGTTAACTTTGATATTCCTTTATTTGAAGGTAATATTGATGCATATGCCCTAGATAATTGGGTGAATGTTCTAGAAGGGTATTTCTCTATTCACAATTTTTCCGACAGAGAAAAGATCACCTTTGCGCTCCTTAAGGCAGCCCCCCATGTCCAAAATTGGTGGGGTACTTATTGTGAGCAAAACTTATCAAACGAGTCTGAAATGTTTGAAACAATTCCCACTTGGGCCTCTTTCATAGATGTCGTCAAGGAACAGTATTACCCTGTGGAAAACTATGATGACCAGTACACAAAATGGACCATTCTGCGTCAAGAAAGGGACCAGACGGTGTCGGAGTACACCAACAAATTTCATACTCTGCGGACAAAGCTGAGTATCAAAGACTCAGAGCGGCACCTAATCCTGAAATATCGTAGTGGTCTACATCGGTACATCCGAACTGAGATGGACTTCCTCAACATCTCTTCACTTGGATCCGCCTATCGGTATGCTGTCAAAATCGAGGAGAAATTTCGCCAAAAGAACAAGCGAGACTCTGGACCTGCGAATCCACCGCAGAAGCAAGGCAAGGGAAACCCTGGCCCGCAGAACACAGCAAAAGAAAATGGCAACCAGTCCCCGCCACAAGCAAAGAAGGGAGATCGAAAGACAAAGAAGGACACTGGTAAGTGGTGCGAATTTCATAAAATCCCTTGGCACAACACTGATGAATGTTACCCAAAGCAGTCATTAGTGGCCGAGATCAAATCTTCAGAATCCGATCCTGATTTTGATTCTGAACCCAATGCCACAGCCGCACACAATGGGAGGCATATCATTGAGGCAGACCCCACTGCCACTGTTGCTACCGTACAGATTCAACTAGAGGATCCTGAAGAGTCAGAGGTAGAGTAGCGCCTTTTCCACTCGCAGATGTGGGTGAAGGGAATGCCTCTACATTTTGTTGTTGACAACGGCAGCCAAAAGAACCTGATTTCAGCAGAAGTCGTCAAGAGATTGGAGCTTCCGACAACACCACACCCGCAACCTTAAAACATTGGTTGGCTAAGCCAAGCACGCGGTATCCGCATTACTCAGCAATGCCTCCTACCATATGGAATCAAGCCTTTCCAAGACGAGGTACTGTGTGATGTAGCCCCACTTGAAGTCTGTGATGTCCTTTTAGGACAACCATATATGTGGAAGCCTCATGCTTTATATGAGTCACGGCCTCGCAGTGTCATTATCACTTTAGGAGGACAACTCTACCGAATCCCAGAGACAGTTGCACCTAACGAAGTCTCGCAAGGTAGGAAGATAAACTCCCACATAAGAAAATTATTCCTCTTCACAATTGCGTCTGAAGGAGAACATAAGATCACAGAGACCTCCACACCCTCTGCACAGGGTGTCTCTGCTCATCAGACACAAGAAGAAGACAGAGCCATTGTTTCCTCATCTATCCAAGTACCTCTACGATGCAAGGCCACGCATTCAAGGTGCTCATCCAGAAACAAATCATCCAAACAACAATTACAGCCCTCTCGGGATGCCAAAGAAAAGCAGCCTCTTCACTTCAACAAATGTCGCACCAGGAGATCAACTCAACACACAGTTCGAGATATGATATGGGATTCGACGCAATGGAGACCATTGCTTGCTAAGGAGGGAGGATTGATCCAGATGGAGATTGGTGGCCACCCACCTATTCCACTGGCTCAAAACCATTGTTAATTGTGGCAGTTTCCTAGTTATTTTTCGGCAGTTTTTCGAGTCCTAAACTTTCGGGGCCGTTTTGAGGCCTTAAACGACGTTTTTTGGAGATTCGCGGTCAAATGGTTCCCATCGGCATTCATTTGGCTGAGCAAAAGTTTTAAATATTAGATAGAATTTCCAACAAGCTATCGAACGCCCAAATCGGAGATCGTATGCAAAAGTTATGACCCCGGGAAGTTGACTGTTCAACTTACCACTGTGGGGCCGCAAACTTTATGACGGTTCATCTTCTAGGGTTACGTTTTGGGACTTTTGGGGTTCTCACCTCATTTTTATTATAAATAGGCCCCTTTGGCCTCATTTTGTATTCAGCTTGGCACGAATGAGCGTAGCAGCCACATCTCTTCTCAGAGATCGCTACCACCATTCTAGCAATTGTATTACAGTCTGTTCTATTTCCGCCATTTAATAGAATATGTGTTTACTCTATCTTTGTTATCTTTGCAAAATGTCTCTGATTATTATGATGTATATGTTCTTTCATTTCGTTCACGCATAAATCCGGATCAGTGGTATCAGAGCAATCTGCTTTTTGATTGTTTCTCAGCGCATGTCCCCGACGAGGTCCGAGTACAGAGAGTTTGGTCTTGAACTATTTTCACTCGATCATTCTCGCCGTCCCAAACGACCTCCCATGGCGGAAGAAAAGAGAGACGACGGAGCAGGAGATCCTATCAAGTCGCTGCTCGAGGAAGCCCTCGAGCGACAGAGGAATGAGATGATGGATAGTTTCGCCCAAATCCTTCGGCGAATGCCGGCCACAGCCAGTGCATCTTCAATGAGCAGCCGGTTCGGGGATGCAACTCCCTTTAAGGTACAAGTTAACTTTGATATTCCTTTATTTGAAGGTAATATTGATGCAGATGCCCTAGATAATTGGGTGAATGTTCTAGAAGGGTATTTCTCTGTTCACAATTTTTCCGACAGAGAAAAGATCACCTTTGCGCTCCTTAAGGCAGCCCCCCATGTCCAAAATTGGTGGGGTACTTATTGTGAGAAAAACCTATCAGACGAGTCTGAAATGTTTGAAACAATTCCCACTTGGGCCTCTTTCATAGATGCCGTCAAGGAACAGTATTACCCTGTGGGAAACTATGATGACCAGTACACAAAAAGGACCATTCTGCGTCAAGAAAGGGACCAGACGGTGTCGGAGTACACCAACAAATTCCATACTCTGCGGACAAAGCTGAGTATCAAAGACTCTGAGCGGCACCTAATCCTGAAATATCGCAGTGGTCTACATCGGTACATCCGAACTGAGATGGACTTCCTCGACATCTCTTCACTTGGATCCGCCTATCGGTATGCTGTCAAAATCAAGGAGAAATTTCGCCAAAAGAACAAGAGAGACTCTGGACCTGCGAATCCACCGCAGAAGCAAGGCAAGGGAAACCCTAGCCCGCAGAACACGGCAAAAGAAAATGGCAACCAGTCCCCGCCACAAGCAAAGAAGGGAGATCGAAAGACAAAGAAGGACACTGGTAAGTGGTGCGAATTTCATAAAATCTCTTGGCGCAACACTGATGAATGTCGCTCAAAGCAGTCATTAGTGGCCGAGATCAAATCTTCAGAATCTGATCCTGATTTTGATTCTGAACCCAATGCCACAGCCGCACACAATGGGAGGCAGATCATTGAGGCAGACCCCACTGCCACTGTTGCTACCGCACAGATTCAGCTAGAGCATCCTGAAGAGTCAGAGGTAGAGGAGCGCCTTTTCCACTCGCAGATGTGGGTGAAGGGAATGCCTCTACATTTTGTTGTTGACAACGGCAGCCAAAAGAACCTGATTTCAGCAGAAGTCGTCAAGAGATTGGAGCTTCCGACAACACCACACCCACAACCTTACAACATTGGTTGGCTAAGCCAAGCACGCGGTATCCGCATTACTCAGCAATGCCTCCTACCATATGGAATCAAGACTTTCCAAGACGAGGTACTGTGTGATGTAGCCCCACTTGAAGTCTGTGATGTCCTTTTAGGACAACCATATATGTGGAAGCGTCATGCTGTATATGAGTCACGGCCTCGCAGTGTCATTATCACTTTGGGAGGACAACTCTACCGGATCCCAAAGACAGTTGCACCTAACGAAGTCTCGCAAGGTAGGAAGATAAACTCCCACATCAAAAAATTATTCCTCTTCACAATTGCGTCTAAAGGAGAACATAAGATCACAGAGACCTCCACACCCTCTGCACAGGGTGTCTCTGCTCATCAGACACAAGAAGAAGACAGAGCCATTTTTTCCTCATCTATCCAAGTACCTCTACGATGCAAGGCAACGCATTCAAGGTGCTCATCCAGAAACAAATCATCCAAACAACAATTACAGCCCTCTCGGGATGCCAAAGAAAAGCAGCCTCTTCACTTCAACAAATGTC
>LPNX010586806.1:0-32757 GCA_001517045.1 Pseudotsuga menziesii
ATTACGAGGCCTGTCAAATTTATGAAAATGATATATAGGAGCGACATGAACAAAACTATGCAGGTGCATCATACAAACATCATTTTACTGCCTATCACACAGAGAGAATAAAAACCCCAGGCTTAACTAGTCGATACTTCAGACCTACGGCTCATGGAACGCCAGCGACTAAACAGCGGAGCAAACATATTATGAAGATAACCTTCTTCACCCACCTCGACGGGAAACGAGCCCATCTCTAGACCAGGCATTCTGATCAAAAACTGACTCACGCTACCTTTCCTTTTACCCTACCAAGGCTCAGCGCTCAAAAGCAAAACCAGGTCGCGCTATCCCGGACTGTAAACAGAGAGTCAAAAAATTCGCGGCGACTATGGCTAGTGCAACCCGAACCCCTAGACAGAAGATGGTAACGCAGCTCCTAAATCTTTCGTCCGCCCAATCAAGCTTGGCGCAGATGGCGTAACGGCCATCTGCGCCACAACACCCCATCATTGACGACTCCCATTACTACTGAACCGGGTGCAGGCGGCACGGCGGCCACCTGCACCCTGCTTCTCCTCCGTGTTCAAAATGGGATTGGAACGGCAGAGAAAACCGGAATACGGGCTCCAAAATAAAGGCGAAAGAAAAACCCCCCTTCCCCTAACCGCCAACTATTCGACCCGGGAACCCTAACCGAACGGCGTGCAACGCCAGGTAGACGACCGAGGAAAACCCAACAACGGAGAAAACTCCCCGTGCTAGCGCAACGGGACAACGGGTCCGATATCTTAAAACCCCCACCGCGTAAAAGAAATCTAAAACAAAAACGATGCTAAGAGGCAAGATCCTACCTGGCAATCCACCAAATGAGGAAGTTGATGATAGCTAGACTTCTTCTCCTGCCACCTGGCCACCGGTACCAACAGTTAGCTCTCACGCACTCGAAAAACTCAACAGCTCGCTTCACCGCAACCACGCCTTCGAAAACAACAAAAAAAAAACCCCGTTTGTCGCCCAACATATATAAACGCATCCACACGTGCGAGAAGTCACATCAATCGGGGCGGCTCCGAAAGCTATGTCGGGCGGCACGAGCTTCATGCCACCCGCAACGGCGGACCCCTCCTATCACTCTATCACCCGCAACGGCGAATATGGCTCACAACATACCTCGGGCGTTGGCAGAAAATATATCGGAGATCTGGAGCTTGGGGTCCCCCGCAACGGCGGACCGCTCCCATCATGATACCACCCGCAATGGCGGCGACGGGTATAGAAGATCGCCCGCTACAAAAAAAACATCAAGAGTCGGAGGCCACCCGCAACGGCGGTAGCGATAAACCCACGTGGTCCTGAAAGCCACCCGCAACGGCGGGCGCGACATGGCCGACTACGAATCGAAAAGCCTCCGCTACAGCGGCGCGATAGACGGCTATGTGGATCTGAAGGCCACCCGCAACGGCGGGGCGGGCCAGCGAGATAGAAACCGAAAGACGCCCGCAACGGCGGATAAATAGGGAGAAATGCGGCCGACATGGAGACTTTGCAACGAAAAATTCAAAAAGCTTTTTGCAAAATGACAGGGACTCAAATTCAATGGAAGTCTTTAGGAATCTTAACTATAAAAAACCAGTCAATTTCTAGCATTCAAAATTCGGGAAGGAGCCATAAATCCATAAGCAAAACTCAAGAGCATGAAACTAAGCAAGGAAAATGGATAACTCAAAGTAAAGGAGGGTCCCAAAACTTTTTTAGAATTTTGGGAGAATGTTGCAGGCGCAACAGAACCTTCTCATTATTAACTTATCACACAAAGAGGCAAGAGAGTATACAACACAAAGGCTCACTCTCATACACAGGAACGGTGTCAAACCAATTCAATTAACGATGGAGAAATACGTACAATAAATAGATGCCGATTACAATAACAAACCCAATCCTAGATCCATAAGATGTGGATCTCAAACCTCTACATACTGAACATAGAAAGTACACCTCAACCCAAACCTTAGATACTTGCCAAGCATTTCTACATTATTCCAACATACTCCCTTAATGTAGAAATGGATTTTCTACAACACTTAATTTCTTCCTAAGGATTTCAAAGTGAATCATGCCAATAGGTTTGGTAAATATGTTAGTGATATTATCACTTGTGTTACAATAAATAAGTTCAATTTCATTGGACTCAATCTTTTCTCTAACAAAGTGATGTTGCAACTCAATGTGTTTTGTCCTTGAAAGATAAACTAGGTTGTGTGCCAATTTGACTTCACTTTGATTGTCACAATGTACTATTGTTGGTTATGTTTTCTTTTTACCAACATATTCTAGAATCCTTCTCAACCAGACAACTTCACTTGTTGCACTGGACATAGATTTATATTCAGCTTCTGTGGATGATAAAGAAACAGTTGGTTGTTTCTTTCCGGCTCCATGATACGACCCCAGATCTAATGTTAAATGCATATCCTGTAGTAGATATTCTGTCATCAATGTTTCCTACCCAATCAGAGTCAGAAAACCTGCCAATTGAACATCAAACTTATCAGCATATAAAAGACCAAATTTCATTGTCCCTTTCAGATATCTAAGGACCTTCTTTGCAGCCTGTTATCACTCCAGGAAACTCCTCTAGGTTGCAGCTCAAGGATGGCGGGTAACTTACAATGTTTTTGGGGTTTTCTAAACGGATCAAGTCAGGTGACCTATAAACCTCACACTCTCAAGACATGCATGAAACTCAATCAGGTATAAGGATTCTAATTACCTCTGTTCATAGGTTGACAATATGGTGTAGGGATGGAGAACTTATCATGCTGGAAGATTCATACATAAAATAGAAACATATAAATGGCTAAATCATGACAAGGAAAGCACTTATAATTCAAATAATCAATATGCCAATAGGATGACAGCTATAGGACATCAATTAAACTGAATAAAACCTGAATAACACATTCAAGCATAAGCACAGAATAGATAGAAAATGGAAGCTAAACATATGATAACAGAAGAGCTTATATTAGGTCATGAGCAAAATGAGAAGCTTGACAATAGAAACGGTCTACAAGTCCCCGAAGTCGAACCCTTTCAATAAAATAAGTCTTAGGCTTTATAGCCTTTACAAAAATACTCAGATCCTAAAAACTTCGATCTGATTTTAAAAAAATAAACAAAATAATTGTTTTTTGCAAAATTAGGTTAAAAAACCCTAATTAACTACTTGTCTAACTAACTGTAGAATTAGTTCACTGTATGAACCTTCAAATAACTAAGGTAACTGCTGGAAATCACTGCCACTGGCACTCTGCTGGTTGATTCACTGCTTCACTTTGACAGCTAAGTGTTGGTGGCCTTTTCTCCCTTTATGTCATAGCAAAACTGAAGCACATCTTCCATGATTATTTCTTGAACGTCCTTCATCTTTAGACTTTGTCCCTGAGCCATCCATGTTCGCCCAAAACTGGTCTTGCATGTCAAAATTTTAATATTATGCCTCTGTCTGCTTTTGATGGTTAAGAGGCCAGAATATCGAAACTGTTAGCTGCCGAAAGCGGGGCTTTCGGTTGCTAATGAACTGCCTCAACCACTGAAATCCCTGTTCTTCAAAAAATTCTTGGGCCACCTCCAAAATTGTTTTGTCAAGTCTTTATGCTCAGCTTTCTTCTTCAGCAGGCTCTGTATCAGGAGGGTTAACAGCAGCCTAGTTGGCTTCTAGAGGATAAAGGCTAACTACAACTTCAGCTAGGGTTTCTAATGTGAGGTGGATGCTAGGGTTTAGCTTGGCCTCCTTCATCTGTAGTTTCTAAAGACTGATCAACCTATACAATCTTGTGTTGTCTTTTAGGCGCCTTGTATTCAGTATCTTTAAGAAAATATACCTTTCTCTTGCTCTAGGTAAGATTTATGCAGCAGCTTGTTCCTACTGGTCAATGTAGCATTATTTCTCTTTACCTCTCTGACCAAAACTTCCATCTCATATACTTGCCTTAGCAACTGATTTATCTTTTGAGTCTTGGGCTTGCTAGAGGAATCCTTCTCTGTTGGTTCCTCTTGCTCTTTTGGTGTAGAGGATGGTAGTTCTTCAGTCACTATTACAATCTATAGAGCTAGGTCTGCACCTTCTTCTTGTTCTTCTTCTGAGTCTGAGTATGGTAGGTTCAAGATGTTCTCACTGTGTGTTGTAACTTCCTGGGCCTTCTCACTGAAATCCAAGTTTCTTTTGACCTTATTAGCTTTGGAAGAGGATAAAGGTTGTTCTACTGCTGCTGGGGATATAGCCCTTCTCTTTGTTCTTCCACTCCTGGGTGTACTGGACTTTTTGGCAGGAGACTTCCCCTTTTCTTCTGGCTGAAGGCTTGTTTCAAATCCATTCCAAAACAAGAAATAAGGCCATGCCATATTCCTCCTTTTCAGTAACTCTTGGATCAACAGTTGGATAAGGCCATGGTGAGACAGTCTGCCAGCAATCTTGGTTGGCTGAGCCTTCACCTAGTGTGCCATTTTCCCCAAACTCCTGTGTAAGTAAAAGGGAAAATTTAGTGGACTTTTACCTGTGAAGTGGTTCATTAATTTAAAATGGTAGATCATGGCTCTGTTATATATTCCTTCACATGTTATGTAGACCACAATGACCTTCATCAGTTGCTGCCACATCTCTTCTAAACAGGAGGATGGCACACTCTTCTTCCACACCACTCCTTTATGCTCAAGATTTAGATAAGACATGAACTCTACATCCTTTGGTATGGTGGTTTTGAACTGTTTTTCTCTTGTGCAAGGGAGTTCAGTCACTTCAGTAATTAGGGTTTTATCTATGTGTAATTCCTCTTTGCCTATGACTTCCTTGGAGCCATCAAATGAGAGAGCAAATGCCTCAGCCACCTACTGATGTGAACCTTGTATCTTCTCACAAAACCTATAGCAGCCAACATCCTGGAAAATTTTACAGAACTCTGGATGTGCTTCCAAATAGCTGACATCTCCCAACTCCTTCCTGAGAGCAGGTCCTCCCTTTTTCATCTTGTTGAATGCCACTCCTAGGTACCTGTAAAAATAAGTTTAAGTTCTGTATGACATTGTTTTAGCAAGCTACTTCTCAGAGATGGATTTCTGGTGGAGAGAAATGCTCAATTCAAGGGTGGGGTGTACTGAAGATTTGACACTGATTATGAGGGCTTTATCCTTCATGAATGAGGCTGAGGTCAGAGGGTGATGTCTTCAGTTTATCTTTTCGAGACCCCTTGCCCATCAATGATGTCAAAATAAATCTGGATACTCGTTGGGCCTTCTACAGCTCTGTGGACAGGTGGAGGGAGAAAGATCACCACAGTCATCATCAGTTTCACATAACAAACTTATTACTCATTCCCTCACGTAGTTACGTAGCCTCATGTCCTTTCGGTGGTTTATCACGCTATGTAATGATCGTTGCTTGGCTAACGGGGTATGATTTGACCGATTTCTAACCATTTCCATTTTTACCTTTTTGGTGGTTAACAGTCTTTGGGAGTTTTTCTGCTAGCCACCAAAATGATGGCTTTCGGTGGCTAATGAAATGATATCCCTTTTTCTTAAGCCACCGAAACCGTTTACCCCATGTCGCGGTGAAACTCAACTTTCGATGGATAGTGGTATCCCCGAAATACCCTTTTAACCGTCGAAAACCCATCCTTCCAGTGGCTAATGAAATGTCAGAGCTTCCGCCTAAGCCACCAAAAGCGTTGTTTCCCCGACGCCTTTTTTCCTGATTTCGACGGTTAACGCCCTTCTGGAAATGTTTACTAAGCTGCCGAAAGAAACACTTTTCGGTGGCTAATGAGATGTCAGAAGTCTCTCCTAAGCCATCGAAAGTGCCTTTACCAATGTCGCTCTTTGTCCGCTTTCGGTGGTTAAAACCCTTCTTGGAATTTTCACTAAGCTGCCAAATGCAACACTTTTTGGTGGCTAATGAGTTGTCTGAAATCTTTCCTAAGCCACCGAAAGTGTTTTTACCATTCACTCATTCTGGCCTGCTTTTGGTGGTTTACTTTTATCCTGCGTTAAATCATTAGCTGCCGAAACAAAGCCTTTCGGTGGCTAATGAGCTATTAAGAACCTCGCCTAAGCCACCGAAAGCTAAAATTTACAATTTCTTCAACCATAGCACAAATAGAGACCTTCAATTTGTTAGTCATCTTTAAATCTTTCATTACATGACTCGAATTCTTCATACTATCAAAATAAATTTATTTTGGGAGATAACATCTAGCTCCTACTTGGGGATGGGAACCTCCCTGTGAGGTCCCAAGAAACCTAGACCAAAATGCCTTTCCCTGAAGACAACTAAAAACTTAACACTATCATTTACTGTCCCATTGGGCATGGAGTTTATTTTGTAAGCAAAAACAACCCTACTTACTACTAATTTACAATAACAAGGCCTTAGAACCTCAAATAAAGTAAAGCTTTAGAAAACGCCCATTCACTGGGCCATAAAACACCTCTTCCCCTTCCAGATTCTGCAATTTGAAGGTGTTATTCTTATGTACCCGAGCTATCACAAAAGGGCCAATCCGTAAAGAATCAAACTTTCCATGTTTGCCCTTGTCTTTTCTAACAGCATCCCACTTGAGGACCCAATCTCCAACCTGAAAGTTGTCTACTTTTTCTCTTTTTTCAAACATGACCTTTATCTTCTGTTGATGGGATTCTGATTTTCCTATCACTTGTTCCCTGACTTGCTGTAACTCCACCAAATCCATCATCCTCCTCACCATATCATTCGGTTCATCTTCTTCTTCCTGAAAGAATTTTACCACTGGCAGAATGAGCTAAATAGGAAAAATGGCCGCAGTACCATAAACTAATTTGAATGGAGAAGTCCCGATAGATCTTTTGTCTGTTACCCTATCAGCCCATAAAGCAAACTTAAGCTTAGAATCCCATCTTTTCTTATTTGTCTCCAATAGTTTTCTGATGATCCTGACTAGGCTTTTATTGGATGACTCAGCCATGCCATTGCCTTGAGGATAATAGGATGTGGAATGCACCAACTGAATGCCCATTGACTTACACATTTTCACCAATGCCCCGGATTTGAAAGATGGTGCATTATTAGTCACTAACCTTATTGGGAAGCCAAACCTACTAAAGGTATTTTCATATAAAAACTTCATAATGACCTGATTAGTGGCATTTCTGGTGGGTACTGCCTCTATCCATTTGGTAAAGTAGTTCGTAGCTACTAGGATCCATTTATGCTACCCAATGGAAGATAGATTTATTTCACCTATGAAATCCAGACCCCATTGTTGGAAAGGCCCACTCACTATAACAGGCCTAAGGGGCAAGGATTTGAGCTTCTACTTCCCTATAAATCTTTGGCACTGGTCACAGGCCCTTACAAAAGTACATACATCAGCAAAAAGGACTAGCCAATAGTACCCTGCCCTCGGGGTCTTGTGGGCTGTGGTCTTCCAATAATGATGGCCCCCACATGTGCTGGAATGAAAGTGATGCATGATCTGATCTGATTCTTCTTTATCTAGACATCTCAACAAAATTCCAAATAGATCTTTCCAGTACAACAGTTTATCAACTATGCAGAATTTAACAGACTTTAGTTTAAGAGCTCGAGATTGATTAGGAGTAAGACCAGGAGGCACTTCTAATTTCTATAGAAAATAAATAATACCTGAGTACCACACACATGAAGACAAGTTTTCAACCACTGATTGAATGTCATTTTGATCCTGAATTACTTCTGCTGCTACTGCAGTTTGCAATTTTGCTGAATTGACACAAGTGAAGTCTATCCCCATTAGTTCACAGTTTTCTTTAGCCATGAGTTGGCCAGACTTAGTCCCCTCACTAGCTTAGTGGGTAGTCCCCTCACTAGCTTAGTGGGCTTCACCTCTATATCAAACTCAATGAGCTTGGCAATCCACTTAGCTCTCTTTCCATCAATATCCGGCTGAGTCAAAACATCCTTCATAGCAGCTGAAGGGACATAGGCAAGAACTTTTGCATGGAGAATATAAATCCTGAAGGTCCTCAATGAATTTATGAGAGCATAACCTGTTTCTCAATTGGATGATATTTCAGCTCAGCATCTCTCAAGGTTTTGCTGAAAAATGAAATCAGATGATCAAGACCCTCATCATCTTTTTGTAACAGCACAGTTGCCACTGTGTCACATGATGCAAAGGAGAAGATATAAAAACTCTTGGTATAGTCTGGACTAATCAGGGTTGGGGCTTCCATGATAACCTTCTTGATGTCTTTAAAAGAGCTTCTTACCTGGTTAGTCCATTTTATTTCTGCATCCTTTTTTAGCATGGTTGTTATGTGCCTCCTGACAAAGTTTATCTTACCCAAAAAGGACTGAATATCTCTTTTTGACCTAAGTATGGACAGCTTCTGGATTTCTTCCACCCTTACCAGATTAATCTTTACACCTCCAGTTGAGACTATGTGACCTAGGAGTTTCCCCTCACTGAGCAAAAACTGGGACTTCTTAGGGTTGAGTGATATTCCAAACCTCCTGCACTTTAGAAATACCCTCCTCAAATGTTGCAAATGATCATCATGGCTGCGAGAGTAAACAGTTAGGTCATCCAAGTATATAAGCACAAATTTATCTTTCAACCCTACAAAATCTAGGTCCATGGCTCTCTGAAAAGTAGCCCCAGCATTCATCAACCCAAATGGCATTTTAGCATACATGAAAGTGCCCCAGGGGGCGGTAAAGGCAGTCTTCTCTTGGTCATCAAGGTGCACAGCAACTTGGTTGTATTCGGAAAAGCCATCCAGAAAGGACATGACGGTAGCCCCTGAGACTCTTTGTAACAGGTGTTCCATCTTGGGTAGTGGATAGTTGTCCTTTTTGGAGCATTTGTTCAGGTTTCTAAAATCCACACACAACCTAATTTCCCCATTCTTCTTCCTTACCACCACTAGGTTTGCAATCCACTTGGAATACCTGAGGGGGATTATTATTTTGGCTTTGAGAAGCTTATTGATTTCTTTCTCAATTACAAGTAGTAGGAGAGGAGTGATGGATCTCAGCTTCTGTTTGAAAGGGATGGTGTCCTTCTCCAAAGGAATCCCGTGCTGGATGATATTGGTGTCATAGTTTTTTAGGTCACTGTACTCCCAGGCAAAGATATCAGCAGTCAACTCAGTGGACAGATTTATCAGTTTTGGATGACTTTGACTACCTATGTTTTGCTTTTGGACAGCAGGGTCTTGCTCCTTTTTGGTAGGATTGAAAGGGATGTCATTATGATCAAAAAGTTCTTCTAGAGGTACCAGACCCCAAGGTATATAATTGCTAGGTAATTGGACAATATTCTAATCAGCTACTTTATCTTTCAACTTGAGCTATTGGGATTCATCCATGTTTAGTTTTTCCTTATCTATATGTATATCAGAGAATTCATCTACTAGCTAAAGGAATTTTCTAAGCTCGTCATCATTCTCAAACACCTTCCAAAATTTTACATTATCTGGCAGGGAAGGTCTGTACTTTACTTGAACATTATGGCTGAGCTAAGGAGGTAAAGGAGGAACAAACAGACTTGCAGAGATAGCCAGGGAATCAACCAGGTGATTCAAAGCCTGAGGTATATATGACATTTCAAAAAACATAAAGGAGTCTCTGAGTTTCCATACCTTGTCCCTGTAGGCCTTTAGTCTGACATTTTTTGCCTAAAAAGTGTCGTTGACCTGCTATATAATAAGGTCTGCATCTCCAAAAATTCTCATGCACATGATCCCCATCTCCTTGGAAGCTTTAACTCCTAGTAGCAAAGATTCATATTCTGCTATATTGTTAGTGGTTTTAAAATCAAGCTTATAAGACAGATGAATATTTTCCTTGGATTGAGAGATCAATACTACACTTGCACCTACTGAGCTTTGAGTGCTAGCTCCATCAAAATACATGTTCCAGACTGCTATGGTCACTTCTTCGGGTTGCTGAGAGTTGGGATTAGTAAGCTGGACTAATGTTTGCTGAGAATCATCTATTTACAGAATGCATGACCCAAAATCAGTGTCTACTGCATAGACGGGGTGCTTTACTGAATTCCTTTCAGTGCTTATGATGTAGGAAAGCTAATTCTCTCTGTAAATCCTCTTGGTCTCCCTTCCAAACATGGGGATTGTGGCATACATAAGGTCCATCTGAAGTGCCACATAGCCTTTTGCTCCATGATCGAGACAACAAGAGACCAAATTTGGGAGGGATATCAGCCACTACAATGTCCATCATGATGCTTTTTGGAAGGTAGATGAGTTAGGTTCACAACAAGGTCTTTGATGAGGCCCAAGCACTTGACCTTTCTGGAGTCAAAGGAGAATAAATCATGGTAGGGCCTTGTAATGCTGAGACCATGCTCATCCATCACAGCCTTTGGCATCAGGTTATGGGAAGCTCCTGAATCCAATAGACAGTTATGAAGGAATTTATCATGGATATTCACGGATATATAGAAAGGTGGGCATGAGTCCTTTAGGTCTTTGATCATAGGGCCTAGGGTTACAATGGGCTTATCGTCTTTAAGATTTACAAAATCAGTATCAATATGCATCTTTGGCTGAAGAGAATTCAGTATGGAAGATTTGAATGCATCATTTTTCGTTAGCTTGATTAATGGGAAAGGAATCTTCAATTTCTGAATCTCTGACTCAAGGTTGAAAGAATAATGCAGCTTGTCAGGAAAACTTACCTCATGTACTGGAGCTTTGATTTGGACATGGTCAGGGCTTGATGAAGGTGCTGGTTTTTGCGATGATTTGGAAATGACAACCACTTTCTTTGGTAAAGCAGTAGCCTTTTTAGCTAGTGCAGCAGGCTGTTTGACAGGAACAACATTTTTCTTTAGAGGAGCAACCAGCCTGGACCTTAGATTATACCCCCCTTGACCAACAGCCTGACACACAGTTTCTTCACTGATATGCTCATCAATTAGGGCTTCCTCATATTCCACCTATGTCAGAAAAGAATAGTCAACCTCATCTTCGATGCAGTGGATGTGTTCTTTAGCCTCTCCTTCTTCCTCCATGAACTCTTGCTCTTATTCTAGTACAACATTGTGAAATGGAGCTCTAATTCTCTGATCTTCCCCTTGATTCCTTTCCCTTCTGAGGATCTGAACTAGGGGGTTTCCTCTTCTATAAGGGACAAAATTAGGGTTTCAAGGAATAAAATCACTTATCCCTTTACCCCTCATGGGTATCTTTCCTCGGTCTTTTAGCTTAGACATTTCAGTAGTCAGGTTAGCTAACAGTTTGGTCATTTTGTCAATCTTATTCTCTGATGAAGAAGCCCCAAGAGGATCTGTTGGTTGCTTCTTCTTGTCTATCTTTCCATTGACCTTCTGAGATGCCACAATGTTAGATTCTACCTCTAGGGCAGCATCCTACATGAGTGATAAGGAGGATGACCTCCTTTCTCTGAGAAGAAGGCAGAAATCAGAGAAAGGGATTTGCATAAGTTATCTTGGCTGAGGTATCAGTGGGCTTGATTTCAACGGGGATCTTGCCGTACATATTGTTGAACCTCTTGGTGAAGTTGGAGACAGACTCCCCATTCTCTCTTTTCAGGTTGCTGGACTCTGTGATATAATAGAGGTGGTCTCTCCTCTCTCCACAATGTTTCAAAAATATGTCATCTAAGGCTCCAATGTCTGCTACTGATCCGCAAGCGGTTCTTTGAACCATTTCCTAGCCTGACCATCAAGGCTTTGCACAAAAACCCTAGTCCACAAATCTTCTTGTTCTATGTTTATGTTCTCAGCATAACTATAAAATGCATCTAGATGTTCTTCAGCTATGAAATCTCCCTCTCCTATGAACTTAGGCATGTACTTGAGGTAATCTCCAGTGGGCATGGCTGAGAGAGGGTTAGGAAAATTTAGGGGGGCATAGCTATCTATCAGGATCCTTTCCATCTTGGTCATTTGAGAGGCAGCCATATTGGAAATGGGTATGGAAAGGGTGGAGGAGGGTAGTACTGATTTAGGTAGTAGATGAGAAGGTGGTGGTGGTAAACTTATCACAGTGGAGTCACTAGGGATTAGATCTTCACAAGTAGCAGTGCTTAAAGATGCCTAAACCCTAAAATTTTTTGATGTATTCATAAATTCGTAAGAATTAAGTGTTTTAGCAGAAGAAATAATAGTAGAAGTATTCTTTGAAATAATTGATGTAGCTTCCTTTGCAACACTACTAGTCTGCCTTAGTGAATCCCTATCTCTTCTCAGGATCTCTTCTGGATCTGAAACCGGTGTTACTGGTGGCCCTTGAGGGTTTTCTCTGGTACTTGGTCCTCTTGAAGCCACCTTATTTCAATGGAGTCGCCAGATAGATGATTACAACCAGAATAGTGTCCAAGATTTTTCTATCATCAAAGAAAGGATCTATGTGGTCTCCCAGGGAATCTGAGCTTCGGTCTCCTTTCCTCGGCAATGACGTCAATTTTTTATCTCTCCAAGAAACTCCTCTAGGTTGCAGCTCAAGGATGCCTAGTAAATTACAATGTTTTTGGGGTTTTCTAAAATGGATCAAGTCATGTGACCTATAAACCTCACACTCTCAATACATGCACGAAACTCAATCAGGTACAAGGCTTCTAATTACCACTGTTCAAAGGTTGACAATATGGTGCAGGGATGGAGAACTTATCATGCTAGCAGATTCATACATAAAACATATACATATAAATGGCTAAATCATGACAAGGAAAGCACTTATAATTCAAATAATCAATATGCCAATAGGATGACACCTATAGGACATCAATTAAACTGAATAAAACCTGAATAACACATTCAAGCATAAGCACATAATAGACAGAAAATGGAAGTTGAACATATGATAACAGAAGAGCTTATATAAGGTCATGAGCAAAATGAGAAGCTTGACAATAGCAATGGTCTACAAGTCCCTGATGTTGAACCCTTTTAATAAAATAAGTCTTAGGATTTATAGCCTTTACAAAAATACTCAAATCCCAAAAACTTCGATCTGATTTAATAAAAATAAACAAAATAATTGTTTTTTGCAAAATTAGGTTAAAAAACCGTAATTAACTACTTGTCTAACTAACTGTAGAATTAGTTCACTATGTGAACCTTCAAATAACTAAGGTAACTGTTGGAAATCACTGCCATTGGCCCTCTGCTGGTTAAGTCACTACTTCACTTTGACAACTAAGTGTCGGTATCCTTTTCTCCCTTTATGCCATAGCAAAACTAAAGCACATCTTCCATGATTCTTTCTTCAACGCCCTTCATCTTTAGTATTTGTCCCTGAGCCATCCATGTTCACCCAAAACTGGTCCTGTGTGTCAAAATTTTAATATTATGCCTCTGTCTACTTTCAGTGGTTAAGAGGCCAGAATATTGGAATCGTTAACTGCCGAAAGCGGGGCTTTTGGTCGCTAATGAACTGCCTCAGCATCCGCCTAAGCCACTGAAAGCCCCGTTCTTAAAAAATTATTGGGCCACCTCCAAAATTGTTCTGTCAAGTCTTTCTACTCAGCTTTCTTCTTCAGCAGGCTTTGTATTAGGAGGGTTAATAGCATCCTAGCTGGCTTCTGGAGGTTGAAGGCTAACTGCAACTTCAGCTAGGGTTTCTAATGTGAGGTGGCTACTAGGGTTTAGCTTGGCCTCCTTCATCTACAGTTTCTGAAGACTGATCATCCTATACAATCTTGTGTTGTCTTTTAGGTACCTTGTATTCAGTCTCTTTAAGAAAATATACCTTTCTCTCTACTCTAGGTAAGATTTATGCAGCAGCTTGTTCCTACTGGTCAATGTAGCATTATTTCTCTTTACCTATCTGACCAAAACTTCTATCTCATATACTTTCCTCAACAACTGATTTATCTTTTGAGTCTTGGGCTTGCTAGAGGAAGCCTTCTCTGCTAGTTCCTCTTGCTCTTTTGGTGTAGGAGATGGTAGTTCTTCATTTACTGCTACAATCTGCAGAGCTAGGTCTGCACCTTCTTCTTGTTCTTCTTCTGAGTCTGAGTATGGTAGGTTCAAGATGTTCTCACTGTGTGTTGTAACTTACTGGGCCTTCTCACTAAAATCCAATTTTATTTTGACCTTCTTGGATTTGGAAGAGGAGGGAGGATGTTCTACTACTATTGGGGATATAGCCCTTCTCTTTCTTCTCCCACTCCTGGGTGTGCTAGAATTTTTTGCAGGAGACTTCCCCTTTTCTTTTGGCTGATGTTAGTTGGAATATTTCACCTTCTGTGGACAGTAAACTGTTCCACTAGTCTGAATGGTTCAGATCCAGAACAAATGAAGGACAGAGGTTGAAGACTCTCCCTAGACACTGTAGATACTTGGAATGTGATGCTTCGATAGTAACCCTGTGTACCTGCAATAAGCTTAAACAAACAAACACATCGAAACTACCAGAATATAACCTACTGATCCATGTTAGTGACTAAGGAATCTAATAACATACATGTGAAATCAAACAACAACAATAATGTGGGACAAAAATCAACTTGCATTAAGAAAAAAATATGGAGAAGTTTACAATCAAGCCTTAGTGTTGACATGCATCTCCATGAAACCAAGCACTCTCATCCCCATAAGCTCCGACTCTAGCTCTCTGTGCTCTCCAATGGCTTCGGCCAAGTGATCAATCCAACAGCATAACAATACTTTAAGAGTTCCCCCCTCAACCATGGATATGAGCTTGTATTTATAAGGCTCAAATGGATAGGGTAGGTTGAGAGATTTGTGGATGAGGTGGCCTCTAAGATCCTAGGATGAGGGATCTCAAGCTCAGCTGACCTACAATGATAGGGATAAGGGAGGACATGAGGCTCATCATCTAGAAGCGTCAAGAAACTTCTCTTTTTCCCTTTTTACCCAGGGTACCGCGCTTCTCCTTCAATGACAGAGCGGTTCTGGTAAGAAACGCTTATGGACTAAGGGTCATAAGCAATGGCACCGCTTATGGACAATAAGGGATAGGTGGTGCAAACAAGGTACCGCTCCTGGACAATAGGGAAAGCGAGGTGCTGGGAATTTTCCTGGAAGATTGACAATTAGCATGGGTTTCCACTCCAAGAGTTGGGATTCACGGCAAGTAGGTATGTCAAAAGGTCTTATCACATGATGGTGACAGGATTTTGGTATAACAGGATGCCCCCCATAGCATGAGTCTTAGAGGGATACCATAAATGAGAGATTTGAGAGAACAAGTCGTCACTACGAGTTGAAAATGTCAGCTCAATCGGAGTATGTTGTCAAGTAGGCATCTGTAGTACATCAGTATGTTGACTCATAGACACAAGTAACCAAACTCATGGCTACAGACCAATACAAGGCAGATCCATGAGAGGAATAAACAAGCATGGCTACTAGAATACAGCGTAGATCCATGTGATAGAGGACTCAAACTTGGACATAGCTACCAGACATACAATGTAGATCTCTTTCATACAGACGCAAATTTGAGCATAGCCGCGACCATACAAATGTGGATCCATGCTAGATATACAAAACTCTATCGCAACCTGGGGAAAAGCAACGAGTGCTTTTAAACAAATACCCAGGGTCTTGATCTCGTCTTCCACAAAGTACGATGCTATCCATGTGATTACAATGATTTGAAGTTGAACATGGTAGAAACCACTTGATTACCGGCCAATGATGTGAACCGTTAACAATTGCGAGGGAGATCACCATTGATGTCAATGATTCCCAAGGTACCCTAGTACAATCTACTGAGTGTGAATAGATGTTGTGATGTTGAACACCCAGTCAATTCTATCGATCAAAGGTCAACAATGTGAACCTATGTTGAGAGTGAGAGAATCTGTCATTAAGGCATACAGATCTCAAGGTACTAAACATTGTTTCTAAGACTATTTCCCAGATGATGAGCTGAAGTCGATGGGAATAGTCTTGTCGAAGGAGGGCCATGATGAATCCCACATCGACGACACGAAACTCAAAACATAGTTCTGGAATGATTTTAATACAGTAACCATAAGACTGACTCAAAGATACTGACACAAAGACTGTGTGGACTGCAGAGGTAAAACTTCTTCAAATCCCCTTTGAACATTGGGCGGCACGACAAAAAGACTTGGCAGCATGACTAAACGGGACAAACACACAATGCAACAGTGGACAATGCATTCTTTTGAAAGACTCAAAGGAGTGACATGACTCATGAAAGTGGATCATCACGGAGATCAGCTAAATACCCAATTGACTGACATGATGTGCAGACAAGTGCCATGTTCAAAGGTAACAACAAACAACTACCATTATTTACAAAATGATTCCCTTCCCATTTCCCCCATCATGGTTGATGAGTTCCTCTTTTCGGTTTTACGAGTTCAAAGAGGGTAACAAACACTCAATATAGCTTGTCAGAAGACAAGTCCAAACTCATATATTTTATGAACCTGAGAGAGGATGGGTTCGTTCCCAAAACGGGTCTCTCAATGTTTAATTTAATGAGTCCACTGAAAGAAAACTCGATATTGTTCATGTTTAGAGAGTCTGAACGAATACAGAAGAAGACTCCAAAGGGTTCCTTTTTTGTATGATTTAGTCTCTAAGGCCCGAAAAAGTGTAAAATCATACCTTAGAGAACTCTTCTAGTCATGATTGGTTGGAGTGTTCCTTTTTCATAAATAGTACTATTCGAACCGAAAAAGAGATAACCTACCATCGGACGGATGAATCTTCAAATACTTTAACGAGTGTGAAGAAGACAAGATCGCTTGATGATCTTTTCATATTTAGGGAGCCTGAAAAGAGTTTAAAGAGAACTCCATGAGGTTTCCTTACACAATGTCATTTTTTACGAGCCTAGAAAGAATCAGAAACGGACTCGACGATCTTTTCGTGTTTAAGGAGCCTGAAAAAGAGGTGAAAAGAAGACTCCATAACACTGCTTTACACAA
Source organism: Pseudotsuga menziesii (assembly GCA_001517045.1). Classification (NCBI taxonomy): domain Eukaryota; kingdom Viridiplantae; phylum Streptophyta; class Pinopsida; order Pinales; family Pinaceae; genus Pseudotsuga; species Pseudotsuga menziesii. The sequence goes on from LPNX010586806.1 coordinate 16,922, forward strand.
TGTCAATTTTTTATGAGCCTAGAAAGAAACTGAAATGGACTCGGACCTTTGATATTGGGTTTAAAGAGTGTGACAACGTGTCGTAATAAATTCTCATCGACCTTTTCCATTTTATGAAAGTGCAAAAAAGCCATAAACCAACTTCCAAAGCTTTTTCCTATAGTTCTCTTATCCTGCAATTGACTCAGAAACAAGTGTTAAATGCATTCATAACTAGCATTAAGGGATTACGATAGATAAAATTTGACTAAAATATGATTTTATATCAAAACTATAGTATGTCAGACCCAAAAATGCCTATATAAGTCATGTAAATAGTAAAAAATCAAATCATTTCACTATTTACCCATAGCGGAGAGCATTTGGAGCACTTTCTTAGCCAGATCTTTAGCAGCTAATACCGGGAGTTTCCACCATCCGTTTTTAGCATCGATAGTTGCAGGTAAAAGCTAAAACCCTTCTCTTTCATTTCATAGCATTTATTTTGAGTTTTGGTGGGGTTTTGGGATCATATGGCAAGCCCTAAAACCTTAAAAGCAAGCACCGTAGCTACCCCTTGCGAGATACACAGTACCACTCGAGAATCGCGCCTATAACATAGTTGACAGGTGGTTCCATCGCCTGTCTCCAATGGTGCACATGTGGTGTCGGCTGTGGAGAAATTAAACTAATAGCATGAGCAATATAAAGCCATTCCTTTGATTTTTAATGATTAGGGATGATTCTAATGCATGCTATAATTATTTTTGGCAGGTCTAGGTTGCTCAAAACATGGTGATATGGAAAGAAAGAACACATGACAATGATGATGCATTTGCAGAGAGAAATGCAGGTTGTATTGCCGCATTACAGGACTATGGGCTCCTGAAGTTCTTCCAGACCCCAAGCATGCTGTCACATGAGCGGTTACTGGAACACATACTGCAGATGTGGAATCCAAAGCAGTAGTACTTCGAGGTGGGGGCCCATATTCTTACAGTGAAAGTAGAGGACATCTACTTCTTGATAGGTATCTCAAGATGGGGTGCCCCCATATCACTGACAGGTTCCCGTGGAGGGGATATTACCACTCGAGAGCTTATAGACTGTCACTGTGCTCCAGGGATGAGCACATTAGGGAAGACAATCCCCATCAGAGCAGTGATGGATGGGACTCTACAGACCATCCTATTTACTATGTAGAGGGTGGATGGGAGTCAGGGTGTGCACCAGGCTTCTAGGGAACACATGTTGTACGCCATAGAGGCCATGGCACCCACGGTGTTCAACTGGGTGGAAGCCATGCTTCCAATCTTCAAAGATCAGCTGACTAAGTGTTGGCAGGGAGAGCTAAAGTAGTTTGGATTTGGTTCCATTTTAGCCTGCTTCTTCTTCGAGCGGGTTCCACAGATGAGACCTCAGGTGGTATTCCAGAGTCTGAGAGCACGGGACCCCCATATGTTGAGGTGGGTCCAAGTCATGGCTTGTACAGGAGCAGGTAGTGGAAGGGTGAAGTTCGGTGACCCGTTCTTCAGATGGCTCCAAGATCAGATCCTCATGGTTGAGGATTACACTTACGTGGGTACGGACTTCACCGGAGATCCTGACCTACCACTCCCACCTAGCGAATAGTGGGGCGACATCGGTAAGAAGCAAGAAACCCTAAAATGGATAAAATGTTTTTATGTTTTTTAATGTTTAATATTTTTTATGTTAAGTGACGAGACCTATATGTTCTCATGCAGATGTTGGAGCAGCACGACCTGGAGGAGCATCTCTATTGGATAGGCAAGCTGGAGCTTGCTTTGTACCACAGAGTGATGATATCACTAGGCATATAGAGGAAAACTTGGAGAGGTTGACCTTGGATATCCCAGATGCTGACATTGATGACCTCTCGATGAGATATCAGAGATCCACAGTGGGAGTACTGGGTCAATTCAGTAGGTTGCTGCGTAGAGTAGCTCAAGTAGTGATGTGCTATCATGAGCACCACTAGTGTATGAGATATGTACTGAAAGCTGACAGCTTCAGGATTTTGTATGATGATTTTGCCTGAAAGCCTACGTGCTTCAGACGAGGTCTCGAGACCTATTTTGTAAAAAATTTCGTATATATATATATATATATATATATATATATACAGACTTTTACACTGTGTTTATATGTTTCAAATGGAAAATGCATTTTCTATGAGTTTTATGTGTCTTTGAATGTTTCTTTACAAAGTACCATGTTTGATTTCGATGTCATGAATGGGAAATATGCCAATATAGGATGTAATTAGCTAATGAGTCAGCAACTACATTATGTTCCCTGGGGATATGCCTATAAGTGATAGTTTCAAATGATCTTTCCAGCAAACGTACTCTCCGGAAGAGGCAGAGGAGCACAGGATTTCTAATGGTGTAGGCATGGTTTAAATGGCAAACCACAAGTTATGAGTCCATCAAGACTACTAGATCACAAACATCCTAGGAGGCAGCTTCAGTCAGAATACCGATGAGTGCTTCATACTCGGTGATGTTATTAGTAGCGGGACCTATACAAACCACTCCTGAACTAACCAAATCTTCAGCTGGGGAATAGAGGACCCCAAGCAGCCGATGTGAGATTCAAGGAGATGCAGGTCTTTTAGGTACCTTGTATTCAGTCTCTTTAAGAAAATATACCTTTCTCTCTACTCTAGGTAATATTTATGCAGCAGCTTGTTCCTACTGGTCAATGTAGCATTATTTCTTTTTACCTCTCTAACCAAAACTTCCATCTCATATACTTTCCTCAGCAACTGATTTATCTTTTGAGTCTTGGGCTTCCTAGAGGAAGCCTTCTCTGTTGGTTCCTCTTGCTCTTTTGGTGTAGGATATGGCAGTTCTTCAGATCATCAACATATCATCAACATATAAAGATATTAAGCACACATTTCCTTCCTTATCTTTCTTCACATAAAGGTTAGGATCACTTTTACTTTTCACAAAACCTTTCTGATTAAAGAAGGTATCAATCTTTATATACCATGATCTAGGATCCTATTCCAATCCATAGATATCTTTCTTTAAATTACATACAAGATGCTCCTATCCTTTCTGTACAAAGCCTTTAGGCTGGACTAAGTACACTTCTTCTTTTAATTCACCATTTAAGAAAGCAGATTTCACATCTAATTGATCGATTTTCCATTTGTGTGTTGCATCCAATGCAACCAGGACTCTAATTGTGTTTAATTTAGCTACTGGTGCAAAAGTATCCTCAAAATCATTTCCCTCCTTTTGAGCATAGCCTTTTGCAACTAATCTAGCTTTAAGTCTATCAATGATACCATCATATTTAAACTTAGATTTAAACAACCATTTACATCCTATGGTTGTCTTATTCTCTGGTAACTTTGTTAATTCCCAAGTCTGATTCTTCATAATAGACTTATATTCATCATTCATAGCTTCAACCCATTCTTCTTTATCTTTGGCTTGTTTATAATTCATTGGTTCATTAACATTCATTACATTAGTCATTAAGGCATAGTCATTATACCTTGGAGGAGGAGGAGTCTGTCTTGATGTCCTTCTTAGTACTAAATCACCTATAGGAGTTCCATTCATTATCCATCTAATTTTTGTTGTCTCATCATCTGAACAGATAAAAGTACTCATGTTGCTTTCACTGTTTCTGCTACTTTCACTGCTTCTGTTGCTTTGACTTTGTCCCTGCTCCTTATTTTGTGGCTACTCCAATTCCTGCTCCTAAACTATAGAAATTAATTTAACCTATTCATCATTGTCAGCAAGAATATGCCTTTGATCAACTTTATCACTTGTGTCTGCATATTCATGGAACACCACATCTCTGCTTGCAATTAACTTATGAGAACTAGGATGAAACAGCTTATAAGCTTTATGATCATTGCAATATCCAACAAAGACACATTCAAGTGATTTAGCATCTAGTTTCCTTCTATCATCTTTTGGTATGTGTGCAAACGCTTTACAACCAAAAATTCGTAGATGCTTAACTTCAGGTTTGTATTCATGAAAGACCTCAAACAATGTTTCCAGGTCTAATTTCTTTTTTGGACTAATGTTTTTCAAATAGACAGCAGTATTAGCAGCTTCATCCCAAAAACCATTTGAAATGTTCTTACCTTGGAGCATGATGTGAGCACATTCAATCAATGTCCTGTTCTTTCGTTCATCTACCCCATTTTGTTGAGGAGTGTGCGATACTGTAAATTTTTGTTGGATTCCATTCTCCTTACAGTGTTGTTTGAAAGCTCCAGAAACATATTCACCTCCATTGTCGAATCTGAGAATTTTAATGCATTTTTCTGACTGCTTTTCAATCATGGTTTTGAACTCCTTGAAGTATTCAAAGACATTGCCTTTCCTTCTTATGAAATAAACCCATGTATATCTAGATCTATCATCAACAAATATCAGAAAATACCATGCACCACCTAAAGATCTAGTTGCATAGGTCCACATATATATGTATGAATTAACTCAAGCAGGTTAGATTGTATCTTCTCTTGATGTACCAGGAAGTCATCTCAATGTTGTTTACCAAGTGCACATGCACTACATTCTAAATGTTCATTCTTTATTACAAGCAGACCTTCAACCATAGATTTCTTCTGCAGCAATATAAGATCATTATGGTTAATGTGCCCATACCTTTGATGCCAGAGTTCCTTTGTGGTGATTACAGTGGATGCTAGTGCCTGATGACTATCTTTGCTAACATCCAGCTTATACAGTCCTCCACATATTGAACCTGTAGCAACGACCCTGTAGTGATCTCGAACATCTTTACTATGACACTGATACTTACCAAACTCCACTTTCATGTCATTTTGTGTTATGGTTGAAACATATATTAAATTATTTTTAATATCGGGTACATACATGACATTATATATCTGTTTCAATTGACCATCAGGTAAATTCACATTTATTATCCCATAACCTTGCACTTTGTGTGACCTGTTATCACCTAAATAAATATGAGTGCCATCTATCTTTTCATGATATACATCAAACCATTCTTTCCTACAAGTCATATGGGCAGATGCATCTAAATCTATGAACCATGCATTCTCATCATCCGTATCAGTGGACAAAGCACCTTCAGAAATGAACAATCTGAGGTTTTTAAATCCATTAACTACATAGGTATTTTCATTTGCAAAGTTCCCATTGTGATTTCCATTGTAGTTTCTATTGCTATGATACTTCTTATGATAACAATTTCTAGCAAGGTGTCCTGATTTGCCACAATAATAACATTCTATTTCATTTATATCAGGATCATTCTGAGCCATACCTGTCTGAGTTGCATGACATTTTCCTATGTCTATGTTCCATGGTTTTCCTCTGTCTCTATTCCAGGGTTTCCTCTGTGTGTATATCTCCCTCTTGCCATCAATGCGAAATCTGAACCTTGTGCATATAGATCATAATTCTTCATCATTTCTTCTTCTTGTATGAGGGTACCTGTGACTTCTAAAAAACTCGGGGGCTTTTCTCTCGCTGAAAGTGCTGAAATAAATACCTTATAATCTGGCACTAAACCTTTCAAAGTGATAGTTACTAGATCAGTGTTGTCTACAATTTCACATATATCTCCCAATTTATCACTTAGATCTTTAATACGAAAGATGAATTTCCTTACCCCTTCATTTGTTTCCATATTGATTGATAGTAGTTTGGACTTTAGAAACAATACCCGATTTTCATCTATTGTTTCATACAAACTTCTAAGCATGTCCCATGTCGCCTTAGACGTTTCACAGTTTCTAATGTGAGGAATTATGTTATCTTTTATGATCATCTGTAGCATCACCTTAGCTTTGGTTTCCCTTTTGTTCCATTTTGGAACCAACGCAAGAGCTGTGGGCTTCAACTCATCTCCAGACACAATTGACCAGGCATTGAAAGTTTTAAGAACGGTCATCAACTTGAATTTCCAGTTGACATAGTTCTCACCATTTAATTTTGAGGTTTCATTGATGTATCTTCCAGCCAACGGTTGGGCGGCCATCTTTCCTGATCTCAGAGAGTAAAATTCAATCAATGAAAAAAATTTCAGGAAAAAATATTAGCAGCACACCTTGCTCTGTTACAGGCTGCACCGACCATAGCTCATGGCTTCACCTTTCGTGCTTCACATTCACAGTGGCGTCTCCTTGCCGGGGTGGTCACAGCTGGTTCACGTTGGATGCTAGCTCCACTTTGAAGGTGGCTGTGGGTTGCAAGCAATGATAAATTTGACTCACCGTGATGGGCTTCCAACAGTTCACGCCCAACTCTTACCTCCAGCGTTCAGCTCCAGCGCAATCTTCTTCACGGTGATCTCCAAGCTGCGTCTCCACTTGCATCACGGGAGCAGTTCCTCTCCACGCTTCTCCTTTAGCATTCACATAATGTTCCATGCATTGAATGTCTCCTCCTTCAATACTCACGACCACATCAACCTCATGCCCAACGCTCACGCTCAACATGGCAGCTGCACAAATTCTAATTCCTTCATCACTTATGCCCAGCCTTCACTCAGGAATTCACTTATGGCATCAGCTTCAAAGCTGGCTATCTCAGCTCCTCTTAGCCTCTCACAACGGTGGCTCTAATACCATATTAACTTATCACACAGAGAGGCAAGAGAGTATACAGCACAAAGGCTCACTCTCATACATAGGAATGGTGTCAAACCAATTCAATTAACGATGGAGAAATAGGTACAATAAATAGATGTAGATTACAATAACAAACCCAATCCTAGATCCATAAGATGTGGATCTCAAACCTCTACATACTGAACATAGAAAGTACACCTCAACCCAAACCCTAGATACTTGCCAAGCATTTCTACATTATTTCAACACTCATTTGATCCTGCAACCAACAAAATCGAAACAAAATCAAATCTTGTGCTGAAAAATAATTATCACAAATAGATAGTACAAATAAATTAAAATTTTTATAACCTAAGTTACAATGCAATAGTTTTTTTAGGAATAAGCAATGACAATTGGATTAACCTATTTGTAAAAAGACATGCTATGTAAACATTATAAGTTCCAATTTAATCAATTTTTTGGGGGGATTACTAATCCTTTTATGAATAAACAAAACCAAGAGTCGAAGAAAATGTAAGATAGGAGAGGAAATAAGTGTTGGGTATAGACAGGAAAATTTGAAAGGAAGATTTACACCACATGAATCTGGTAGAGCCGAGAACTGGTTTAACATTGTGGACTTGGGAATAAGCGTACTTCCACTCTTGAAAATCTACCTTTCTATTGTACTCATTTTCCATGGCCATGGTTTGGGACTTCCTTTTTTATGTCGATTTTGGAATATCCCACAGCCCCCCTCCCCATCCCACACCAAAGAAACCTGATTTTATACAATATAGTTCATAAACTATCATGGATATTCCATTGGATAGTTCATCCAAACACATATTCAATACTATTGCAAAATATTACGAGGTTATTTTCTATTACGTCATGTTTACTTTACTTTTAACTACAATATTTTAAGCATATCACCAAATAACGAAATATTATGCAAATATAAAAGAGAAGCTACAACAATGAAAACACCACTCTATAAACACTATGAACACAAGATGCACCCTAGGAAACCCATGTGATGAAACCCAACAAGAAGATGAAGATTATCCCTAGCACTTTCTTCTCAGTTATAAAATAAAGATATAAAGAAAGATGAATTCATTATGGAATTACAAAAGATGTAATGGCTAAAATGGCTTCTACAAGGGCTTATTATTCTGTTATGTTAATAAATCCCAATGTTTTTTCTCTTCTTATTTATGGAATAGAAAATCAATACAATGGGAATTAAACCCCTTCCTTGCCTTTGGGATCAATATTTAACATGTGATCTAGACATCTAGGGTTAGAGTTAAAGTTTTTGCATGCCTTAACTCTGAATTAGGACTAGGGTTTTGGACTCTCTTTACTCTTCTTGAAAGTCTACACATGGCTAGCTCTACCTGTGAGAGTAATGGAAATTGAAATAAAGTTGTAAATAAGATTTTCCCCTAAAATGGGATTTGAAAGTCCATGATTCCAATATGTCACTCTAAAAAGTACCAAAATAAATGCTAAATTATATTGTGATCCATTCAAATCCTAATCTCATTCATATATATGTAATTCCATAAAATCATTATATTACAATACCAAATAGTTATAAAGTCATTATATTACAATACCAAATAGTTATAGTTAATTTTGTTAGCATGCTAACATGAACTACATGTGCATACCCAAAATCTTAATATAGGGCGTCAACATGGAGATGCCTTTTAAGGCAAATTCATTTTGAACAAATTATGTTGAGATTAAAAAAAAATAAAAAATTATTAAAATAGATAAATAAATATAATAAATAAATAAATAAATGACATTTTAATTTGATATTTAAAATATAAAAGTATCATAATTTAGCATAATATTGATTGGCGTCTAATTCGATTTTATGAAATATATACATTAATAATAAATAATAATTGATTCTATGGAATATATAAAATAAGAAATGACTTCATTGATTTTTTTAAGTGATGTTATTTTTTTATTTGATTTGAATATAGAATTATGTGGAACATCGTAAAGAATAAAAAACTTAATTTAGAAAGCAATTTATTTTTACATTTAGTATTTGAATAGTGTTTAATGAAAATTTTGGAAGAATAAATAGACTTTAATGTAAAAATGTATGAAAAATTAAAGTAATATTTTTTATTTTAATGTAATAAATTTTACTGTAAGAAATATTTACAATATTATGCTTCCACGACAAAGATATTTCTTGCATGTTGGACATCGCCATTTTGCATGACAAATATTTCACTAGTACATGATTATGTCTAGACGTCGAGCTAAGTTGTTTTGTAGTTGTCGAGCACCAATGACTTTAATGATCAAATGTAACCATTGAAAAGAAAAGCAGCACAATTACTTTAATGATCAAAAGTAACCATTGAAAAGTAAAGCAACACAACAGGGCTCGTTGGAGACACCGAAATTCTAAGAAAATGAGGAAAACAATGAATTTACAAGAACAAATACTTTGCTTTCACCCATCTAAATCTAAGTTGTTTCCCCGCTATCAAGTACGCAAATGGACCAGAAAATATATTAAATAAATTAATACTTCCTAATCTATTTAGCGCCTTACCCCAATTTGAGTGAACTGAAATCCTTATCGTGCTATTGATTTTGTGTTGTGTACTGAAGATCAATCTTTATCTTTCCTTGCACCTCTCATTTCAGCAGGTCCTTCACACTCTGTGGAAACACAAGCTATATGCTAACTTAGATAAATGCTCTTTTGGAATGAATAGGGTACAATACCTCAAATACATTATATATGAGAATGGGGTACATGTGGATCCAGCCAAGATCCAAGTCATTCGTGACATGCCAACCTTGACAAGACTAACCAAGCTTCAAAGCTTTTTAGGCCTTGCCAACTTTTATCACGAGCTTGGTTGGGGAATCTCTCATATTGCATGGCCCCTCAACCAAGTAACCAAGGGTGGTGGAAAATCCTAATTTTGGTGGATCAAGTCACAACAGAAAGCCTTCAATGATCTGAAGCATCATTTATGCTCAACCTCGGTGCTTACCTTACTTGATCTACAAAAACCCTTTGAATAATGCTTTAGATTACGTTGTGGGTGTCATTCTCACTCAACATGGGCATCATGTGGCCTATCACAATGAGACACTCTCATATGGCATTGGTAAGTACACCACTTACAACAAGGAGATGTATTCCTTTGTGCAAGCATGCTTCCAATGGAAACATTACATTCTGGGGAGGGAGAGAATCATCCATAGGATCACAAGCCTCTACAGTTCATGCAGACATAAAGAAAATTATAGAATGGCCACCATCAAAAGTGGTCCAAATACTTGCAGGAGTTTCAACTCAACATAAAATATAAGAAAGGGAGCACCACTCGTGTTGTAGACTGCCTCAGTTAACCTCCAGTTGCAACACTAACCACGATGCTCGACTCTTGCGGACATGATACTTTCGGGTGGTCCCAACTCTATGATAGCAATCCAACCTTTGTTGCAGCTTACCAGATGTTTGAAGTGGGAAAGATCATTTCCAACTAACATTTAAAGGATGGATTATTATGCCATATGGGTCATCTTTGTGTTCCTTCAAGTGAGCATTCAAAATTGATCCAGGAAGCCCACAATAGTCGGGTAGCTTGACACTTTATGGTGGTGAAGATAGTAGCAGTACTCTTGAAGTATTTCTATTGGACAAAGCTTTTCCAAGATGTTAGTAAGCATCTCAGATCCTGCACTACATGCTCCATCGCCAAGCCATCCATTAAAAAACTAGGGTTGCACACCCCTTTTCCTACTCCTAACAACCCCCAGGAATCCCCTTCAACCAAGCATCGTAATGACTTTGTATTTGGTTGTTGATCAATTCTCTAAGATGGATTTTTGACTACCTACAAGAAGAGTATCAAAATCAATGCCACTGCTAAGCTCTTATTCGAACGTATTTTGGTCCATTTAGAGCTACTATAGACTATCATTTTAGATAAGGACAACAAGTTCTTAATCGCTTTCTGGTCCAACCTATGGTCACTGATGGACACCAAGCTCACCAAATCAACTGCATTCCACCCCTAAACCAATGGACAGAAAGAGGTGGTCAATAGGATGATTGTCTGTATTCTAAGAATGAACATTCTAAACATCTTTGCACATGGTATGAGAGTCTTCCATATGCTCAAGAAAGCTACAACAAAGCCCTTCATAATTCTACTAGCCACAACCTTTTTCAAGTGTTCTTGGGATTCCAACCATTGGCCCCAATTGATGTAGAGTCTTTCCTTTTCCACCACACAAGAGGAATCTTCCCATGCTCAAACTGAGAAAGACAAGGCCATTCGAGTCATTGACTGGATTCAGCACATCCACCAACAAGTCCATGAAAATTTGCATAAAGCCAATGCCAAGTACAAGCAACGACATGACTAACATCAAGTTCCACATAACAAGTTGAAGATGGGAGATAGTTTTTAGTTGCATTTACAAAAAGAGAGGCCCGTGAGACCCCATCACAAGCTTCTCCCACTTCAATATGCGCCCTACACCATCAAAAAGGCAATAGGAGATAATGCTTTCAAATTAAGCATTTCCTCGTTCCTTGGTATACATCTGGTATATAACATGGAGCTCCTTTGTTTATAGTATCCACTACTAATGGACACTTAGAGGTGGCAAAGCAATTAGAACCTACAAAAATCAACGTTGACTGCTTGGAGTAGGATACCATTGATCGAATCATAGATACGCAGGTTAAAGGTACTTGTCGACAACACGTTCAACTTTATTGGGACTTCAAAGCAGGGCAACTTCTTCACCAAGGAAAGTGGCTCACCAAGAGTCAAATTCAACATAAATTTCCCCATCTCAAGGGGGACCTTGGCGCAATGGAGAACATTGATTCCTAAGGTGGAAGGACTAATCCAGATGGACAACAGTGGACACCCACCTAGTCCATTGGCTCAAAGCATAGCTTTTCATCTTCACAATTTTTTTACGTTTTTTCAGGTCCTAATCTTCAAGGCTTGTTTTGAAGCCCTAAATGATGTTTTTTTGGCTTGAAAACGCCCGATATCAAACCTTTGACTATGTATAAGCTTGTTTGAAATGCGTACTTCTCATCCAAACCTTTTCACTGAGCTACCAATGACCCCAAACAAATATAGTATGCAAAAGTTATTCCCATGAGAAGTTGATGTATCAACTAACCACAACGAGACCCACAAACCTTTTGGTGTTTCAACTTCTAGGGTTAGGGTTTTTTTATCTTGAATATTTTCTCATTGATGATTTATGTTAAAATGCTCTTTTGTCCTCATTGTAACTCAATTTTTTACAAATGAGCCTAGCCGCCACATCTTTTCTAACATATCAGCTATCACCATTCTATCTATTCTAAATTCGACATTTTACATTATGTTCTCTTCAATTAATTTATAGAGTTTGAGTTTGTTGTATCATTGTGTTCTTTGCAGTATATCTCTATGTACTATGTTCTATATGTGTTCTTTCATTTCATTCTCTCGTAAATCAGGACCAATCTCCTAGAATACCCAATGAAAGCTTAAAGTTCTAATTTCTTCTTACTCCATATAAAATTCTAACATGCCATAAGCAACCTTAACATTTACCCACCTCTAGTACTCTTGACCTCATTTATATATATAGTACCATGAAGTTATTACATTACAATTCCAAACAGTTACAACTATCTACAATGTGGTTCATCTAAATGTTTTTTTTGTCGGAGTGGGGGACATGCTACTCTGAATATTCTTAATTTTAGATGCCAAAGAAACTTGAGCTAGTGATAAAATATTGCTTGAACAACAACATGAGTGACTTATCATTTACAAAAAATACACCCTATCCTATTTTCCTCATAAAACCTATTAACTAATAAAATTAACATCAAACAATAAATATAATAATTAACATTTTAACATAGCATTTAGAATGCAAAACTACGATAAACATCATATTTGATTGCCATCTAACTTAATTGTATAAAATATAAAAGATTAATAAATAACTTAGTTACCTATTATTTTTAAAAGTGATTAATTTAAATTAAAATATAAAATTATATAAAACATTGAGAATAACCTTCTATTTTTAGAAAGAAAAAATCTCTTTACGTTTAGCATTGGAATAAAGTGTGTAATGAAATTTTTGGAAAAATAAATGGCGTTTCAGTAGTGACCTTTAGTTGAAGTGAAATTTTGGAAAGAATACGTAACTTTCAATTATATAAGTGATAATCTATGTAAAGTTTAAATTTAATGTAAATAATCCATTCTAGGTAATGGAAGTGGCCTGGTCGTAATGGAGGAAGTCAAACATGTGATTTTTTTTTTAATTTTTTATTTTTTCGGTGAATTTTAGTAATTTAAATACTTTTGTTTAGAATTTGAGATTTTTTTTTAGAAATTTAAATACTTTTATTTAGAATTTGAAAAATTCATATCAAATTTAGTCAAATCTATCTTAAAAAAACTATCAAAAAGTGTTGAACTCCTTCGTTTAAGTTATAAAGATAGGAATGTGGAAGTACATCATATTGAATAGTGGAATTTCTAGGTATTTTTTGTAGGCTGAGTGGTTGGGGCAGTAGGCTATCACTGTCCTCACCAACGCTCAAATTTGAACCCTTTTCAGCCTTTCTAAAGGGTGCTAGCCCTTCCTAGAAGTGTAAAGTTAAAATTGCCTTTTAAAAAAAATTTAAATATGAATTTTATCCTTCAAATTAAGGACATAGTTTATGTCAACGTTTCAAAATAAGGGCAACATTTTAAATAGCTCATCCATATAAATTTCTCAGTATGTTGGAATTCCTATGCTATAAATTTCGACTCATCATTCAAAATATTGGAAATATCATAATTATAATCACTCACTCATGTTGCACTCACTACTTAGCCGTGCAAGATGGCAAGTGATGACTATCAACTACAAGGCACTGACCACCATGATGTGGCTCTAACTTGTGAGTCACATCCTCTTCTCTTTAAATCCTCATCTCATATTCATAACTAAGTAATATTATGCATGCACATCCTCACCTTATAATATCAATTGGGTCAAGGCACAGAGACAACCGTAAAATATCAAGTGTGTCAGCACACAAAGAGTAAGAGACAACTATAAGTAAGTCTTATATTAAATTTACCATATAAGTATTTAATTGACACTATAAATTGGGATGTGCCATGTTGGATTGTTGTGATCTTCTTATGATTCCTTACCAATGTGAGTGCAAGGCACTCTTTGAAGGTGAAGTTCATAATTTTACTCTTCCTTCCTCATTCTCATGCCTTTTGATTAGGCAAAAAAGAAAGTAGTGGAGTGCATCAATCTGTAAAACGGTTTGAACATAAAGCTAGTTACATTAATTATTTTAGAGCCTTGAGATATTAATTACTCACACCTAAAACATGTCAAATACTACCATTAACCAACTTCTTTGGTGTTAAATTTCAAAGGTAAATTTTCGACCCCACCTAGAGCATCAAATAGCATTTACTTCTGCAATTTAGACCCCACCTACAGCATCAATTAACTTTACCTGTAATTTAGACTCCACCTACAGCATCAAATAGCATTTCCGAGTTGTAGAGCATGAAATGTGAATGTTGAATCCTCGCATTCCAATATTTTCCATTTTCCACAACATGTGGAGCATGAAATGACTCAATCCACTTTACCTGTAATTCTCAATCCACATCGTTGCTTTTCTTTTTAAGTTGTCGAGCACCACCGACTCTCTCTGGACCTGTCCAACATGAAATGTAATGTAATGTAACTGTCCAGCAGAACTGTCATTCAGAAATGTAATGTAATGTAATAATTGCATTCCAATCACTTCCATGCGCTGTCGCTGTCCAGCAGAACTGTCAATGTTGAATCCTCGCTGTCCAGCAGAACTGTCAGTGCACCGCTCAATCGTCGTTGTCCAGTTGAATAATTGCATTCCAATCACTTCCATGCACTGTCCCTGTCCAGCAGAACTGTCAATGTTGAATCCTCGCTGTCCAGCAGAACTGTCAGTGCACCGTTCAATCGGGCGAGAGCTAACGATAGAGCTGCAGAGTCATAAAGACTCTGTCAGCTCATGGATCCATCGATCATCCATCCATGAGCTCCGGCGACTCGCGACGTACGTGCAAACGCAAAACTTAAATGAATGACTAGGGACTTGTACTGTCTCTGTTCCAGTTGACCGTGGCGACCGTCTCTAGATTCCAAGCTGTAGCCATAGAAATTGAAATGGCAGTTTGAATCGACAGCCGACCAGAGTTGGAATTTGACGGGCATTTGCCCGTTTTTGGTGATTTTTTCCGTCAAATACAGGTAAAAAAATTTCAAAACCGTTTTATTGGACGGCCAACGTTTTTCATAAACCGGTAATTTGACGGTTAAAAATAAACCCAAAACGTCATTAATATTATGTTGTGTTGACGGTTTAATTTTCGGCCAAAACGTCATTACTATTAGGCCCTTAAACAAGTGGCAATGGGCAGTACTGGGCAGTGGGCATCGTGGCAGCCTGGCAGGATTGGATGGTGACACGGGTGAATTCAATTAATATATTAATCAGTTTTTTAATGTAGCCCTAACTTCTAAGCCAAGGAACAAGTTACAACCTGAAGGCTGAGACGGTAGACCTCTTTGCTGCTCCGGATTCCGGACTCCACATGACTCGCAGACTGCAGTCGCCGTCGACCAGCAATCAATTGACAGTTATGCTGCTATTGGGTTTAGGAGAGGTTCTAAGGAAATGCCAAAGCAATGCAATCTTGACAATTAAAGTGAAAGAAGTATCGAAGGGCCGAAGAAAGCGACATATGCTGTAATTTCCATGGGCAGATAATCGATTCATTATTTCTGTGAGAACGTAAGCGGATCATGTATCCAGATCCCCTTAAACGAAATTGTGGGTTGGGTTTGAACTTTCGAATAGCTAAAACTAAGTATGTACTTACAAACTCTTGCCTTTCATACGAAGTGGGTTTCACATTTTTGCGTTTGATTGTCCATTCCACCAACAAAAGGCCCCATTGGGACAATGGTTAGTTAGACTTCTCACCTGCTTCTCAAATCTCTGCGATTTATTGTATATAATTTTGTTTTGGGTTTCTTGTTTTTCATCATGGGCAGTAGGGAAATATCAGCAAAATGCACAAGCAATCAAGCCTGAATCACCGCCGAGACGAAGAAGTCCAGATCCCAGCAGCTGCAGATCCTTATTCCCCCA